>KZ451908.1:4244452-4365288 GCA_002786265.1 Apostasia shenzhenica | reverse complement strand
AATTGAAACAATAATATTCCTTAATATGATAGATCAACTTTCGAGAATACCTACTATTGGCTTTTTCAATTAAGAGATATTAAAGACTTCTTGGAATGAATTTGGTATATGCAAGTTAAGAACAGTAGCCTCAGATTATACGCTATAATTCATTCACACGCAAAAAACCATCCAAACTTCAACACTTAGGCTCTGTTTGGCAATGGCCAAAAAAGTATGGCTAAAATTACCCATCACCAAAATCTTAAATTTATTTTAAAAAAACTTAAAAAAATTATTTTATATTTCATCTCACACAAATTCCAACATTAAACAATCACTTTATTTCACATCCAACACAATTCTCAATAAATTAATCAACTTTATTTCACATCATACATAATTTTTAATATAACCAACTTACTTTATTTCACATCATACACATTTTTCAAAAATGGCTAAAAATTTCAACTACATCTTCTTTTTTTTCTTATTACCAAACAGAGCAAGATCAGTTATTATCGTTATGTAATCAGTTTCGTTCACAACTTCACTTTCCTCCAGTGACTAGGTGTAGTCGTGCCCCGACTAAGACTTACACTCTAGAGAAGCAGAAGCTATTCACTTTAGGAGAGATAGTCGAGCATGCCCCTTCTGATCTTATAATTCATATACGACCAAGGTGATTCGAGTACTTATTACCATTATAGTCTTCATCAGACACAATTTGATGTTGATCCTTCGGCTCCTCCGATCAACCAAGATTAGGGACAAGAGGACTACGTCAATGATAATCATGATAATGATTGCGCACATGCGCGTGCACTCCACCGGTGACGACGTCGGGACATCGGGCCTCGGATTCGTACACGTCTGGGAGTGACGTCAAACCGCATAGGAGAGGAAGGGAGAGATAATGTACATATTTTATATAATATACTATTGTAATATTTTTAACTATATTGATATAAGCTCATTCAAAAAATTTACTGTAATACATCGTTATATGTATTTATTTTATTTTATTTATATTTTGCATTTTTCATCAAATTCTGTTATGTTTTTAAAGTATGTCTAGATATAAGTGTCGATGTTCAAGCTCAAAACAACAGGTATATGCTCAAGCTCAAAATAATTTAAAGATGACATGAAAATATAAAAGATCTACATGATAAAATATAAACAAAAACAGAAGACACATATTTGCGTTTTCTATATAATGATGTCGCGTTTAGAGATTTTCAGCCTACCAAGAAACCATGGAATAGAAAATTTACAATTGAAGAATAGGATGAAATAAGTACTCGTTTTATTTCTAAATTTGGAGATAATATTTTTCTAAAAAAATACAAATTCATTGTGAATACTTATCCTATACTAAATTAAATTATAATATTTCTCAAATAATATTTTTTTTAGCACCGGCGACTTCTACTTAATTTATTAATTAATTAATTAAATATGCTTAAATTAAAAAAAAAATCATCATGGGAAAAGAAAAGGAGCCACGGGGAGGAGTGAAATGGGAAGAGAACTCAAACAATGTCGAAGATGGCTTCGGCTTCCATGCTTTAAAAGCGTTGCGCAAGGCAGACAGCAAGCAGCGTCTGCCACCGTCGGCAGCGGCCATGGTGTCCGCCACCGAACTGCTAAGGCTTCCGCGAGCCAGCGAATGCAGCCGACGAGAGGCAGCGTCGGTATCGGCCGCGTCTGAGAACTGAGTGCGGCAACGCCAGCGGCGGCGAAGTTTCCGAAGGCCGAAGAGGTGAAGTAGAAAGGGGAAGAGGAAAATGGTAAGTCGCGGCAAATTAGGGCTTGAGATTTTAGAAATAGGTCCTTACAATTTATTTAGAATAACATTTTAGTTACAATCAAAAACTATTTTAATTTATATTTTTTAATACTTTTAATTTAAATATTAGAATTTAAAATAGGTACTTAAGACATAATAATAAAACAAAATAGAGATATGAGTCTTAATAGCTTCAAAATAGAAACTTAAATAAAGACTTTTTAAAACTATAAATTAAAATATAATTATAAATAAACTATAGAAACTTATATACATTTTGCTCAATTTTTTTTAGATTAAAAAATTGGATAGAAAATTTCTCTAATCAATTCAAAAATTTATTTTAGATTTCATATAACAAATAACAAGAAAAATATATATTAATTTCAAATTAAATTAGAACTTGAATTTATTCTCATCTAATGTTTAGTAATCTGACTTGAAACGTAGGCTAAAATTGAGGTTGGGAGAATAAATCTTCAACAAAATCTGTTAGGGTTAGGGAAAGTAAAAATAGTTTTCTTACTGTATGTAAAATTTAATTTTATGATTGATGATTTAAGTTGTATGGGTTAATATTATTTTCGGATTAACTCGTTGACTTGATTTGTTTATAGGCCATTATTCAGGCTGATGACGACTGCACCCCTACATAATAGGACTGTTATCGAACCAATTTTGAGCAAGCCGAAGGCAATTTGAAATCGAAAATTTCAAGCTCAACTCAGCTCGAAATTAGTCCGAAATTGCGGCTTGGCTCGAAACGACTCGATTCCGAGCCGGTTCGAATTATGATTCGAATTGGCTCCTAATTGTAATCTACTAGAAATGAACTTTGAGCCAGAGTTCTTAGCTCATGGTTCAATTCAAATTTTTTGAACTGACTTTGAATCGATTCAAAAATCAAACGAATTCCAAGCGAGTTTCGAGTTTCAGATACTTTTTAACACCCCTACTACATAATTCATTAAACTAGCTTGGTTTTGGTTCAACTAGAAATTGAACTGAAATCTAAGTATGGGTCTTTTCGGATTTGAAAGTACATGAATCATTTCCAAATATAACTTAAAATTCATCAATTATTTCCTAAAATCAAGTTTTAAACGAACTGTTTTAAATGGGCCGGCCCAAGAATGGCCCACTTATTTAAAAGCTGAAAGGTTTTCATCAAAAGTTCAACATGCCTCATCAACTTATAATTTTATGAATTTAATGAATCATTACTTCTGGGCCCTCAAATTGGGCACCACTTGCACATAGATCCTAAATTTTTAAATATAAGATAATGTGGTTTCGCTGAATTTAAAAAAAAAAAAAATCTTTGTTTGGTCTCTTAGCTCGAAAAACTTTTTGATTAATTCTCGATTGTTAAATTTTAGGGGATTCTGTGTAACCTTCCCCAAGCCTCATAACAAACGAATAATTAGTGAAGCTTTTTAAATTGCCTAAAAGAGTCGTGTTTTTTTGTTAAAAGATTTTCACATAAAAATATTTGTGCGGCTTTTTATTTTCTCTTTTTCTCTCTCCTTTCTTTCTTTCTCCTCTTTGGCGACCTAGTTAATAGACTACGCATTACATTCATCCACCATTCAATCACGGCAAATCAATTTTGACATCACCAGCGCATGAATCGAATAAATTATGTAACTTCCACTTAGTGTAAAAAAAAAATTTGATATTATATTTGAGTAGAAAAAATGCCCTTATTGAGGCACTAACATTAAAATATAAAAATAACATATAATATATTTGATGGCTTGCATTTTAATGAGTATCAAGATGTAATTGTCTTTATTTAATTTTTTGTTCCATATGGCATCAAAGTCATATATTTGATGGCTTACATTTTATCAAATATTTTTATTTTTATTCCCTTATTCATAATTCAAGACATAAAGGAGAAAAAAAATGACCCATGGCTGATTTTTTTTTTTTTAATTCTTGGCTGACAAATATGTTTCAAACTTTCGATAATTATTTTTAATTTTGCTCTGCAAGTCAACATATTCAATACGAAGTCAAGATTTTCTAACATTTCTCTCTATATATGAAATCATATATATATATATATATGTCTATGTGTATGTGCATAATAAGAAAGCTATAATAAAAATTAAAATTAAACATAGATAATACAAAAACACCTTTAATTTGTTCCTTTTTTCTATGTTTTATTTTCTCCTTGAGATATTTATTTTTATTTAATTCAAAATTTTAAATATTATTATTTTTTAAAATCTTACATTTCAAATTTTATAAAATAAATAGCATGTATATAATATTTAAAATTTTAAATAATATGTAAGTAAATGTCCTTTTTTTATTATCTGCTTTGTTTTAATATTTTAGGAACTAGCTAGAGTGTCAGTTAAACTTGATGGAATGAATAAAACCCTGAAATTAAATTCGAAATGAGTCAAAATTACTTTAAATAAAGTAAAACTAATTTTTTTTCTTAGCCGGATCCAAGAGAAACTTTTCCTCCAACTTTAAAGAAAACAAGATGTTTAATTTTAGGGCAAATTGCACTGAGATCTTTGAGTTTAACGCTTAATATTGTGCAGGTCCCTGAGTTTTAATAAATTATCAAATAGGTTCTTTTTTATTTTTTTTATTATTAAAATTATCGTTTTACCCCCGGTCGTTCTCTCTCCCCTCTCGATCCAGCGCACGCGCGGCCCGCGCCGCCACTAGCGGTCCGGCTGCTGCGCGGCCCGCGCGCGTGCGCCGAACCAGGACGGGGGAGAGAGAGAGGCCGCCCCTCTCTCTCTTCTCCCTATCCGGTGCACGTGCGCGGGCCGAGCAGCCGGCGGCGGGTGGTGCAACTGCCGGCAGAAGCACACAGGCGCCGGATCGAGAGGAGAGTGAGAACAACAGCAGTAAAACGGTAACTTTAAAAAATTTTAATAATAAAAAAAAACTCATTTGATAATTTATTAAAACTCGGGGACCCCGATGTTATAAATTTTAAAAAGTGGACCTGCGCGATATTAAGCGTTAAACTCAAAGACCTAGGTGTAATTTGCCCTTAATTTTATTCATGATCATTCACTAATTGAATTTGACACTACTTGAGGCTTCATTAATTATGCACAAATTTTTTTTAAAAAAAAAATCATACTCATATATATTAACCATGCCATTTTTATATTTATAACTCACAAATCATAAAATAACCATAAATTATAAGTTAGTGATCTCATATATGTTTTATTTTTTCTATTTTATGCAAATTTTGTGAGTGCCTAATGAATATTAAATTAAATTTGTGGGCTTAATGAAAGCTTAAAACCTTATCAAATCGTGACAGGAAAATGAAAACATTAAAAGAAAATGATATAAAATAATGATTGAAGTACTGAAGCGATCATTGCGAGAAGTGAACTGAAGATCACACAAAAATCGATATGCTCAAGATATGATTTTTTTTTTTTGGATTTATTTTAAGTAAAATTCAATGTATGGTATCCACTTGCCGAGACTTGAGCCAACTTAAAAATTAGGTGAGTCGACATAGTATAGAAACTATTGACATGTGGCTTCAGCACTGCCTCACAGCCATACATGTGGCGCTTGGCTACTAACTTTATGATTATTATCTTTGCAGATCCCAAACTTTGTCCACGATGTTTGGGTTACAGCTCACAAACTTCATCCACGATGTTTCCAGCTCTCCCAGCCACATCGTCCACGATGAGTCAAGATCATTCCCTGACAACATCGATGACGATATTCCTCAGCTGCACCTGTCGCAGTCAGCATGGTCTGACTGTGTTGTTTCTCGTACAAGACACTATTTCCAGACATGTAAATCAAGGGCCCGCATACTTCAGTCATCACGGACCCCAAGAAGACAAGCTCTTCACCCATTGATTACAGCCCCTCCAGTGGCCGACAGTGATGGAACCACCAGCGTGGGCTCAGTATTGTTTATACTTTTTTCCCTCAAGAAAACCCTGGTGGAGCTCTCCTTCCACCCGCCTATAAATCCCTTGAACAAAGCTTCAGGAGGGAGAAGGAAAAGAGGAGCACCCTTATCTTTCTACCGTACTTGTATTAGAGCTTAAGTTAAGAAAGCTCTCCCTCTCTCTGGCACCCTCTTCTAACGATTGTAGTAGTCTTGACGGTCATTTCTCCTCTCTTTTAGTGAAATCATTCACCCGATCACTCGGTGGACATAGAGAATTTTTTCCCTGAACTATCTTAAACCTCCATGTGCTATTCTAGATGCTTCTCTCATTTAAGCCTTAATCATCAGTCTCAGCTCTTTGCGGGCCGCCGTCTCTCAGGACTCTCTCTTTTTCTCTGTGTTTCTTGGGATCTCCTATATCTCACGTCAACAGAAACTAGTCGAATTGCAGCTAAACTTTGTTTTGACCGCCCTAGGCTTATGTTGGTCAAACTCAGCACTATTAGGTCAACCTAGGGAGAGTAGGTAGAGTTCGTAGGCCGATCTAGACCAATTTTGGGTCAATCTCGTGAGTTGGGTCGACCTATAATTTGCTGGTGCTAGCTTTTAAGCTCTCTTAGCTAGCAATTTAAATTTTTGTGTTTGACATTTTTTTGATAATTTTGAGAGTCGATCTTTGACATGTAGTCTTTAACACATTTGTTGGTTGGATCTCAGTAATATTTTAGTTTGGTTGGAAAAAAAATAATTTGAAAAAATTTTATAATTTTTTTAAACAATGTGTATAATAAGAAATGAAGTGAATTAGTTTTATTAAAAACTATGTTGTATTTGAAATAATATTATTTAATTAATTAAAAATTTAGTTAGTTGTGAAATAAAATAATTATTTAATATTAAAATTAGTGTAGAATGAGATATAAAATTATTTTAAATATTTTTGTAAATAAAATGAAGGTTTTTCTTAAAAATATAAAATAAAGTTTATTTTCGTTGTTATTTTTTTATTTATGGAAGGTCATCCACCCTCAGTGCAGCTCTTTAGGGGAGAAGATAACCTAAAATAAAACTACGAACTGTAAAAACTATGAACTTAGAAAAGGAGAGCAAATTAAAGAAATGACTACTCGTGTGGAATTCCAAAGTAAAAGAAATTATTTTGTCTATTAAAAGTGAGCAAATTAGGCGTCGTCCATACCCTCTAAGGCGAAATACTCCCCTAATGAAGTATTTCGATATCCCACAACTTCGACTATTTTGTTGAAACACTCGAGGCAATGGCATAGATAAATTCAAGTGCTCTTATCATTTTTTTTTGTGAAATGTCATATTTAATTGATAAAAAGGTGAGTTTTATTTTCATTTTATCTTCTTGCAATATTTTTTAGGAATAATTAATGGCATATCATAAAAAATTTTAAATATTACTCGCATATAATCATCTTCATAAATTCAAATTATAAGGTGACATGTATTTAAATAAGCATATAATATTTATATATATTATAATTAACCGTTTTACGTTATTATTTGGCCATAAATTTAGATGAATACAAATTTTGAATCATATAAATCTTGTGCCTCCTTACGACATGTTTACTTATTTAGTATAAATTAAACATGATTCGACTTAATTAAAGGGATTAATTAATTGAAGTGGTTGATTAGAAGATTAAAAGAACTGCTAATATGTTTAATAATGAGGTCATCAATATATAAGATATTTAAAATTAATCAGTTATAATTTTAAATTTTAAACTACCCTAAGGTACTAAACCTCATATTAAATGTAGTTCTAAGAAATCAAAATCATGCAAAAAATTATTTAATATAATTCTTTTTTTATAGACTTCATTAATTATTGCAGTTAAATAACTACTTAAGTTTATCTTTATAAAAAAATATAAACAATTTAATGGTAAAAATTGATGAAATTTATAAAAAGTAATTCACATAAAATAATTTTTAAACATGAAAATTTTAGATGAAGCTAATAAAATATTTTCTAAGCTTATTATAGTACAAATGCAAAATGACATGAATTGGACCAGGCACAAAATAATTCTTTCTGAGAGATATATTTTCTCCCTCAATAATTCATCTGAATTATTTG
Organism: Apostasia shenzhenica; assembly: GCA_002786265.1. Lineage (NCBI taxonomy): Eukaryota > Viridiplantae > Streptophyta > Magnoliopsida > Asparagales > Orchidaceae > Apostasia > Apostasia shenzhenica. Next base: position 4,357,494 of record KZ451908.1, on the reverse strand, counting down.
TTTTGTTTCTCTAAGTTAAAATAATATCAGACTTATATAATTTATGACATTTGGCACCATTTTTTTTTTTTTTGCCCTTGAATATATGTTGCAAGCAAACATGTATAGGAGTAGGAACTAAAAATGAAGCAATAAAAAAAAATCCAAAAATGAAAGAATATGTTAGGTGCATGCTTTGTGTACTTACATAGTATAATGATATCGAGAAAGATTATAACACATTTATTATTATACCCTAAGGCCCTATTTAGCGCGAGTACTAAATCAGGACCAAATCAGGACAAAAATGATACTAATTTAAAAAATAATAATAATAATAATAAATAAAAATTTTTAACTATTCTACACAAATTCTAATATAAAAAAATATTCATTTACTTCACATACTCAATAATTTTCAATAAAAAAATTAATTTCATTTTATATCCTAAATCAAAATTCTCGATTCGAATATTTTGGTCTTGGATGTGAAATAAAGTATACATTTTTATTAAAAATTATTGAGCATACGAAGTAAAATAATTTTTTTTTATATTAAAATTTGTGTAGAATGATTAAAAAAGTTTATTTATTATTATTAGGTCCTCGCGCTAAATAGGGTCTAAGATTCTTAATTAGTTCAATATATAGGGTTTAATTAAGCTCACCTTTAATGGCCAATAGGCCTAGTATTGGCCCAACAATCCAACACTTTGAAATAGATGGCCTAAATTTCCGACGAAGGGGAGATCGCTACCCAAAGCTCACTGAAACCTCGTGTAATCGGTGAAAATAAACGGTAGAAAGTAAAACATTAAAAGACGGCTTTGTGGAAGACGGCTTGATGATGTTGGAATTCCTAAGCGAAAAGGCAATGAAAAGCCTATTTTGTTAGGAGAAGACGAATTGAGAGTTTTTTTTTGTGTCCTTGCTTAAGTGTGAAGAGAGTTGAATATAATTGTCAAGAGATAGAAAAACGATCTTTTTTAAGATTAATCTTTTGAATGACAATTCATATGAAATAAATAAAAGTTTTAATACTGAAGATACTCTTTCTAAGTTGACCTTGAATGAAAGACAAAACTCATCTATATGAAGAGAGTGATCGTGTTGAAGGAAACAATCATGCTAAAGCAGACAGTGAGATAACTTATGAGTTCACACGAGGAAGATCATTCAAGCTAAGAGATAGCTCAACAAAAATCCTTTGGCTGATATAAGAGATACATGAAAATGTATCATGACGTAATTTGAGAAAAATAAGATAGTATAATTTAATATAGTTCATATGTTAAAAGAAAAACTCTTAACTTCCTAAAACAAACCTCATGTGAAGAGAGCAACAGAAGGGCTTACAATTAGCATTACCCTGATATCCACTCACGCAAGGGTTGTTATTTTACTACGCGAATGATCTGGATGGAGGTGATAATTTTGGCACAACAACTTAAGCGAAACTTGCCTTATTATCAAACTTAGAACTTTAATGGAACATTCTTACTTTACATAAAATCAATTTTATTTTACATGTAACACAATTATGAATATTAGAATTAAATTTATTTCATATTTCACATATTTTTAATATTAAAATAATTTTTTTTATATTAATTTAAAAAATAAAATATATTTTTTCTGTAGTCTAAAAAAAATCTTGAACCAAATAGATACTAGTAATCAAAATCCAAACATCTGGTATAAATCCTCAACTGTGATACTCTGCTTCCCACCTCAAGATTCCCTTCCATTGCAGGAGAGAGAGAGAGAGAGAGAGAGAGAGAGAGAGAGAGAGAGACAGAGAGAGATGAAGAAGAGATACAACGGAAAGGGCAAGAGGGTTCACCCCTGCCCTCCACACTCCTACCCCTGGAACTTCCTTCCCGCCGCCGTCGTCGCCCTGTGGACTGCGCTCTCGGCGGAGGAGAAAGAGGTCCTCGCTTACCTCCTCTCCGTCGCCGGTCCAGACCCAGTGGACGGAAAGAAGAGCACCAAGCAGCACGAGCTCAGCCGGGAGGACCGGCGCAGCCACCGCCGGAGCTCGGCTGCGGCTGTTTCGGCTGCTACAAGAGCTTCTGGGCTCGATGGGATTCATCTCCCAACCGCCACCTCATCCACATCATCCTCGATGCCATCGAAGAGCCCCCCTGCGAGCCCCCTTCACTGCTCGCCGGCCGCCGGAGGAGGGGCCGCAACCACCGGAAGGAAGAGGAAAAAGGGCCTCTTGTTGCTGTCGCTGTGGAATTAAAGATGGGGAACTCGGTTGGAGATGATGAGGATGACGACGGTGGGGAGGAGGAGATGGAAGGGAGCGCCGATCGCCGGAGCTCGGTAAGGCGGCTTGTGAGCTCTATTGGAGAGAGGGTTTGGGGGTTCTGGAACTGTTAAAAGTTCAACCTTTTGGCTAAAGATGGAATCTTTGCTGGAATCAAAGGTCAGTCTTGCAGCTTCTTCTCTACTTTATTGGGGAGAGAGAGAGAGAGAGAGAGAGAGAGAGAGAGTTTGATTTGGGTTCTCGCTATCATAAGTTTCATAACATTTGATCTTCTTCGTTTTCTTCTTCTCTTTTAATATGCTTCTGTAAATTATAGATATGGGTTTTAAAGAAGATGACATTGTTCTGTATTTTTGGTGAGATTCAAGTACTGTTACATATTAATTCTCTAAGTCACAAAATATATTTTGCAATCTTTTTTTTACAATCTTCAGAAAAAAAATACGTGAAAAACTATCTCACAATCAATAATAAGTTGACACTAATATTGAAATGATGCACATTCGCTTATGTATTATGCCTAATTTGGGGACGTAGGTATTTCACCCCAATAGACAGTATTAGAATCAATGTTTTGAGTTTGGTCAAGTAATTTATATGAGTAGTGACTTCAATCAAGATTAAAAGCATGGCCCTTGGGTGGTTGATAAGCTCTTGATATGTGTGATAAACTTGGGATCAAAAAGAGTCGGAAGTAATTACCGGGATAATATCACTTAAACAATGAGTGGCTCTTGGTAGGCTTCTAGGCGGAGGAGCACAGAAATAAAGAGTTCTTAAGTAGTATAATTAAATAGCATGATTCTAATTAATAAATGCGCCTTTTGGGGAAAAGTCGTGAAGCTAATGATAAAAAACTCCACAGTTAAGCGTACTTGAGATGGAATGGTACTGAGATGAGTGACTGTTATGGAAAGTACTTAACTCACGTAGTTTTCTAAAATTAAGGCGAATAATAACTCGATATTTGAACATGATATGTTACAAAATTGTATCATAATCAATATCTCATAGTACAATATGGTTCAAGAACAAACCCGACGGAAGCTGATGGACCTTTGACAACTCGGGATCAAAAAAATAAGGAGTGATCGTTAAGTTGGTGTCCATATGATTACATTAGAGTCACTTGGACAAGAAACAGCATTTGGCAAACTTCTACGTAGAAGGGCACAATAATAAATTATCTCACATTAGAAATGAATTAAAGTTCTTGACCTATATATGTAAAATAATGTAATATCAAATCATAGAGGTGTCTTTTAGAAAATAAATGTGAAACTAATGATGAAAAACTCAATAATTAAGCATGCTTGAGCTAGAGTAATACTATAATCAGCGACCATCGATCCTGAAAGTACTTAGGTCACGTAGTTTCTAAAGTCAAAGTGGATAATACCTCTATATGCACTATGTGATGTTTCAATATGCACACACTAGATGAATTAAAATGACCAACTGATGAGAAGGGACTAATTTGAATGACTTCTTATCACATAAGGGGAAGATTGAAAAAAAATATACATGAAGAATTATCTCACATTGATAGTCAACAACAAAGTCCATTGATGCATATTTTTGAGTTAAATTGTACTTATTTATATATTGAACTCAACTTGAATCTCAAATACTTCTCCCTGGATAATAACAATAGTGCGAGCAAGAAACTTTCGCCATAGTTTCGTTAAAACCAAGGTTTTCAGAACCGAATTGAAGATCGAACCGGTCAATCGACCGGTTCATAGTTTTATCGGTTCAACCGGTTGAACCGTGGTTCAACCGGATGACTTAATAATTACATCATAATTAAATATAAATTTTCTAAATGTGAGATTAATTTTTAAAATATGATAAAAAAATATTTTGAAAAAAATAGTACAACTAATTTAAAACATTACTACTACAAGAAATGTATAAAAAATTAAAAATAAAATAAAACAAATATAATTGTTTTTCTTGTCAATTTGTCATTCAAAATACTTTTCCTCTTTTATAACAATTCGAAATAAATTTATGATAAAAAATTTAATAAATTAGCTAAACATCCATTATATAAAATAATTATTATTCAAAATATAGCATCAATATTAAAATATTAATGCTCAAATATCAATGTATAAAAATAAAATAAGAAGCTCAAATAATAATTCCGGTTTGGCGGTTGGACCGGTTTTTACCGGTTCAACCCGGTTTTTCCCGGTCCAACTCGGTTTTTACCTGATTTCGGTTCTAATGTTGAACCAGACCGAACCTTGGGCCGGTTCCCGGTTAAACCGGTCGAATCGGACGGCCCGGTCCGGTTCTAAAAACCCTGGTTAAAACCCTATCTTTTGAGCTAAGCACCTCAGTGATGAGACTGAAAACAAGGAGGTAACACCATTACATTCATTGCTATGCCTAGAAAGGACCACTGTAACATGTTCATTGTTTAAGATTTACAGTGATAATCAAAAAAAAAAGAAAAGAAAAAAATACAGTGAGTGCTTGCTGTTGGCTGCCTGATATAGCGGGTTACTACCGCCGACCACTACGATAGTTTTTTAAGTTAAATTAATTATGATTTAATTTTAATTATAATTTTGATGTGCTGCCATATTATTGATGATTATAAAGTAATGTATCTATGTATGTATAAATAAATTTTAGTAATTAATATGTAAATATAATTTATTAAAAAAAGTATGTAATTGGCTTAAAATATAATATCTTGTATGTTAATATATAATATAATATTTACAAATATTATGTCAGATAATAATCAGGGTCAGTACAACAATCCAATGTCATTTCAACATCTGGTTAATTTTATTTTTTAGCTTAAAGTTTATGAAATTTTAAAATAAATTAGTTTGATCAAAAATTTTAAAATAGAATTGATTATTGAATATAAGATATGAAATATAGTAATTATTATTTAGATAAATTAATAACAGGCTTGGATAGTTAATCTTTAATTTCATTTTGATTCAAAAATTTTAAAAAATTAGTGATAGATAAATATAGTTTAGCTAATATTATTTTAAGATCATTTCATTGTTATTTTTTTCAAATGTTCATTTTTATTCCTTACCCATGATCAAATTTTCAAATATTTTATTACTTTTCTTCAAATTACTTTACTTTTTAATCTCAACCTCACCCTCCCCTCTTTTTCTTCATCTCCTTTGTTCTATTCAATGAATCCTTGCATCACCAATAGCTTGACCTCGACCTCCTCCTTTGTCATTTTTTACACTGCTATTGTTACCGCTAATGAGGCTGAGGTGGCAACCAAGTATAAAGAGAGAGACTAAGGAGAGGATACAGAAAAAAAAGTAAAAAAAAAAGAAAAAATATAATGAAAATTTTAAATTTTAATTAATAAAATATTTTTTCGATACTAACATAAATTATATGTTTCAATTTAAGTTTTATTTTGAAAATCTTATATGTTACGATGTTTCAACAATAGGAATGTATTAGTGAGCTTTTAAACATCATTAACTAAAGTATAATTATGAGTTAATTATATATACTTATAATAATTTACTCTTATTATTTTGATACAAATGTATGACGAAAATTATTATTTTTTATTTTGAAATGTTAATGGTGTTGTGTAATTAAATTTAAATCTTAGATTTTTCAGAAGGTGTGTTTTGTAGTTGATTCAAGGTTCTATGCATAATAATTTTAATTTGGGATCCCAATAAGTAATTTGATAATGTATCAACTTTAGTCTCTTTGGAGGCATTATAATTTTTCAAGCCTTTCAAGGTTATGTATGCAATTGTTCTTTTATTCTTTATAATTTTTCTTAAGTAAAATCTCTTCTCCTGTTTCAAAAATCTATCAAAATTTAAAATAAATATAAAAAAACTTTGTGAACTTGAAAAATATCTTATTTCTCATCTTATAAGAAAATGTTCTTATTTTCATGAAAAAATTACATGCAAGTCATTAAAATCTAATTATTTTTTATATTTAATACAAAAAATTTTAATATTATATATTGGCCACTAAAATCATATTAAAATTACAGCTCATGCATAAATCATACCATAAAATAACAAAAAGCATTTCAAAAAATATGTCAAATTTACCCAATAGAGGGAAAAAAGCAAATATATTTTGAATTAAGCTCCTTAACTAGGAAGTTATCTCATCTTATTTAATGATATCTATTGTTTAAAATGTTTCTTTATTCTTATTATTGGACCTTTGACCATTCATAAAACAAAGAAATGTTATAATGTCATTGTCTTATAGTTTTTTACAAATGACATTTGCAGGATTATAATTAGAAATATCAAAATTTTAAGCATAAAATAAATAAATCAATGGGACTTTAATGAAGGGTAATTATAGGGGTGCATAATTAAGTTTATTTTGGTATATTCACATTTTTTACGGGATAATTATATCCTAATTTTAGAGGTAAGTCTCATATTGATCCACACAAGTTCTACTGCCTAAAAATTGCTCAATGTAAATTTTTTTTCATGTATTCTGCAAATTTTGATTGCTAAGTTATATCAAAAAATATATTTAAGTATTTATAATTATTATTATAAACTAGGAAATAAAAATAAGTGAAATTACCATAATTTTAAAAATTTAAATGGGAGATTTGTTAAAAAAAATATAACTGATTAATTAAATTTATGGGGTGTTTGGTTCGTTATTATTTTAGTATTATGTTATGTAATATAGATGTCATCTTTTAACTATTAATTTTATAATTAAATAAAAGATTATCTGTAGATGTCATTAAATTAAATAATTATTTTTTCTACATAACATAACATATCATCAAGATGACATTGAACCAAACGCCTCCTTAATAAAATTCGTTAAAAAGAAATCAAATAGAATATTTTTTGGTTTGGGTTTATTTGAATAGAATTACACTTTTTGTTATTTATATAAAATTATTTCATGTGAGTAAATCTGTAAGAAAATATAAAAAAGTAGAAAACTTTGAGGCATAATTAAGTCTTTTTTAAGATAAATTTACGGTATAAAACACAATCACCTTTTAAAATATAATAGAGCTATAAAACTCTCTAATTAAATAAGATTATAAAAATATTTGATATTTATAGATATATTTTAGGTTCAGTTTAATGGTACTTGAAAGTAATCTTTTAATTAAGAGGCATATCTCTTAAATTAATGACTTCCATTAGGCACCTTTTCATTAAAATAATATTTTAAAATTAGATAGTTCTAATAATTACAAAATAAAATTTAATTAACAAAATAATTTTTTGACTTGACAAGTCAAGCTCATCAAAAATTATTAAATATTCATTATACCAATTAGGATCTACTAGAAAAGCCCATGCGTTAAATTTTTATACCAAATTAATAAACTTATAAATAAAACTTTTATAAATATTTATAATTTTACTTCATTTATGAATGTGGAATAATGATGTACTAACGTAATACAAATTATCTAAAGACCATGATAAATATAAGCATAACTTTATTCTTTTCAAAAAAAAAATAATCAGATTTTAGACAAAACAAATATTAAAATAAAACAATTTGTTGAATGAGCATTTGGGACTTGATTATTGTAAATTTAAAAATGTCAGAATTAACGAACTATAATTAGGAGTTTTTTTTTTTTTGATATTCAAATTATAAGGGGCTAATGAAGGAATGTTTTAAAATATAGATTAATTTATTAGCTATCTCAAACTATAGGGATCTATAATCAATTTACCCATACACAAGTAGACACTGGGCCAGCCCATATAGTTTTTAGGCCTTGGTCCATTAAAAGGATCAAAATGGGCCAACTTAATAAAGCATTCACATTGTATTTAATGTTTGAATTACCAATTAATTAATTTATATTTCTTAATACAGTACAAAATTTATTCCTATGTTTTCCGGAATAAAAGAATTAAAGTTAGAGTTTAGGATTTGCTATTGATAAAGAGACTTTCAATTAATAATAAAACAAAATAATATTCAAATCAAGTATTTTAATCTGGGATGTGAAATAAAGTTAATATTTTTATTAAAAATTATTGAGCATGTGAAATAAAATAATATTTTTTACATTAAAATTCATGTAGAATGATTAAAAATTTTTATTTATTATTATTATAATTATTTTTTAAACTACTGCTATTTTATTTCTTGCGTCAAACAGTGCCTTAAGCTTGCTTTGGTTGCCTAACTTTTAATGTGCTGATTTCATACTAGTTGAGCTAATTTTTCAAGCCTTACGGGCTTATTCAATATTTTAGTCATCTCGAGTACTAGTTCCAATCAATTTTCTTTTAATAGTATGTGTATTTAAATTGATTTTTACAATTTGATATGGGCACCTCCTCGTTCAAGATATCTTTAAAATTGTAATATCTCGTGATCCAAATATAAAAGTATTGCTCAATTTGATTTTCAAAAGCTACGTGACTTGAGTACTTTTCTAAAAAATCACCCATCTTAGTACTATTCTAACCAAACACACTTAATTATGCCATTTTTTATTATTAATTTTTTTTTTCAAAAGATTCATCTGCTATTTGGGGTTATATTATTTATTTAGACAGCTAAGTAGTTTTCCTCTCATTTCAATGTAGATCAATTCATTTTTGTGTCTCCCTACTTAAAAAGTTTGTCAGGAGTCATTCCTTATTCGAGTAATTCTGATTCACTCATATGAATATTATTTTGGTGATCTCTTTCGGCCTCTTAGGTCCCCAGGACATCACAAAAAAGTTAAGATGTACTCTTTTTATAAATTGTTATTTAAAAACTTCCTTGGATGGTGTTTGCCAAACCCTTTTCAAGGCAATGTTTCCCTTTTGGCATGGTTTTCCAACTCTAGATCCCAAACAATAATTGTTTATATAATAGTCAAATCCCATAAATGAGATTCAGCACTCATCTAAATTCTAACAAATATTTTTTTTGATAGCAACCTACTTCAAGAAACATATTTTAATGATCTTTTCAAAATATATTATGAAATTTACAATAATAATAATAATAATAATAATTTTTTTTAATAGGTGAAATCAGCTATATAAAACATTTATTTCTATTGTTCTCTATCAAATTAAGAGCTTCTTATTCTACTTGTAATTTCTTATCATGCTATTTTTTATTTTTATTTTTTCTCTTTTTCTAGCTAAAAGTCCAATAATTAGGAATGGCAACAGGACGGGTTTGGGACGGGTTAGGGTAGATTTTATAAAAACTCATATCTATCCCGCTATATATTATTCATTACCCATACCCCCCATATCTGTTTCCACCCCGTGCCGCCCGGCCCTGCTTCTAGTTTTCACAAACCCGTATCCCTCTACCCCGTCCCGTTTTCTCACTAATGTTAATGAAAATCAAATTATTTTACTCTATTTGAAACAACAAAAATCGTATCTACATGATGAATATTACACTATGAAAGCAAAGTCTTACATTTCTTCATTTTCAATGTACTCTTTTTATTTGACTCTATATAAATCTATATAAAAATAGATAAAAATATATACATAACAGGGCGGGGCGGTGCTGGTATAGTTGATTGATACCCTTAACCGCCCCATTTCATAACGAGGCGGGGCGGATTGCGAGTCACGGGTAAAATTTTAGTATCATACCCGTCCCATTAGAGTCGGATCGGAACAGTTTAATCGAATACGAGTACAAATTGCCAACCCTACCAACAATCCAACTAGAACTTCAATTAGCTTATAATATACATACATATACACATACAAAGACAAACTATCTAAGCTAAGGCTCTGTTTGGCAATGGCCAAAAAAGTATTGCTAAAATTACCCATCACCAAAATCTTAAATTTATTTTAAAAAAACTTAAAAAATTTATTTTATATTTCATCTCACACAAATTTCAACATTAAACAATCACTTTATTTCACATCCAACACAATTCTCAATAAATTAATCAACTTTATTTCACATCATACACAATTTTTAATATAACCAACTTACTTTATTTCACATCATACATATTTTTCAAAAATAGCTAAAAATTCCAACTACATCTTCTTTTTCTTTTTTTTCTTATTACCAAACAGAGCCTAAGTCTAACCTTCTTATCAAGAGACTCATTGTCATTTTATTCTTTCATAGATGCTCACACTAATATCTAATATCTTCAATGTATTTTCCTCTCAAGTTCAAACTGAATCATTATTATTTACCTTGGGAATAGGGATGATGATCTCCCAGAGATAGCCCCATCCTGTTCTGTAGATCAACAGAATCAAAGATAAAAAGTTGAGATCTTTGAATCAGATCATGCATAAAAAGATTGTCTTGCATTATACTTCATTGAATTAGAAAAAACTTTTACAGTTCAAAATGTGAGAGAAGGAGAACAGAGAAGATGACTGATCATGTGGATAAGCTGAAAATCATGGAAGATGAACATCATAGCAACTACAAAAACTATCAAAAAGGGGGAAGAAGAAGAAGCCCAAATAATGTCTTTAATTCTTCTTTGTCTTCTTTAATTTTCTTCTAATGCCTCAGAGATGGAGGGCCGTGCTCTGCAGATCATCCTCCGGCGGAGGCAGGAGGTTGAGATCAAAAGGAAGAGGCCGCCGGACCTTCGGCGCCAGATTTCTGTCGTCGACGACGGAGGACGAGGACCCACAGTCGCTGTGACAGTCGTCGTCGCTGGCGAGAACCCGCGGAGGCGCTGGATTTTCCCTATGACGAAGACAGCTTGAAGGACGGCGAACGACGAGGCTGTGCGGGCCGCTGGATGACTCCACCGTGCTGCTCATGCTGCTCGAAGTCGGCCTCGCAGGCGGACCGGCGCCGGCGAAGTTGGTCTTGGCATTGGGTCCACGGAGGGCGCGGGCGGCGCAGTCGTAGGCTCTGGCGGCGGCCTCGGCGGAGTCGAAGGTGCCGAGCCAAACCCTCGCCTTTTTCCATGGATCGCGGATCTCGGCGGCGAAGCGGCCCCACGGCCGCCGGCGAACTCCCCGAAAGTGGGTTTCCGTCCCCGTCTGCGGGGGATCCCCCGCCGCCTCCGTCGATCTCCTCTTTCTCATCGTCTTCGCGCCGATGGAGCTGATTGTTGGGCCTTCTCCTCTTCTTCTCCCAACAGATTAATGGCTCGATTGCTCCCTCCCTCCCACCTGACACAATTTCCATTCTTTCCCTTTATTTAACAAAAAGAAAAAGGGCAAATATGAGATTTTTTTGAAGATTTTAAAAATGTTTTATTTACTTTTTTTAGTTTATTAAATATATCATTTTTATTTTTATGTAAAAATTATTTTAAAATTATAGTTTTATCTCATTCTTTTTCCCACCAATAGAATGGAGAAAAAATGATAATAAAATTTTATCAAATAATAATAATAATAATAATAATAAATTGTGAATATATACATTATTCTCATTATCTACTAATATAAGGTTCACAGATTTAGTTAAAGAATATATAATTGAAATTCTATATCATCTTTAATGGCACATTTAAAATATATGTGAGACTTTGAGATTCAAATACATGATTTTTAAAATCATAGACTTTCATTATTATGTTACAACTTTAAAAGGTTTATAAAATATATTTAAGATTTTGAAATTTAAATACATAAATTTTAAAATCATAAATTTTCATAATATTATCACATAATTTCAAAAATTTATAAAATATATAGATATATTTTCTATGAAAGTTTTAAAGAACTCATGGCGCGAGGACCAAATCAGAACCAAAATAATACTAATTTAAAAATAATAATAATAATAATAGTAAATAATTTTTTTAATTTATTCTACATAAATTTTAATATAAAAAAAATATTATTTTTTTACTTCACATACTCAATAATTTTTAATAAAAAAATTATTGAGTATGTTTACTTCTTAGACTAAAATACTCAATTCAAATATTTTGATCTACGATGTGAAATAAGGTATATATTTTTATTAAAAATTATTAATTACATAAAGTAAAATAATATTTTTTATATTAAAATTTGTGTAAAATAAAAAAAATTATTTATTATTTTTTTTTTTTAAATAGTATTATTTTTGTCCTGATTTGGTTCTCGCGCTAAACAGGGCTAGTCATAGTAGAATAGGTTGGGTTGATCATTTTGTTTAATACATGAAATTATTTAAACCTTATTTGTATTTTATTCGATTTTAATTCATTATACTTTTTATAACTTAAAAGCTAATTTATTTAAAATAAAATTAATTTTACTCATAAATTTGATATCTATGCATTTATATTTGATATGAGATTAATATATAACAGTAAGCCTACGAAAACTTAGGGCAAATTGAATTAGGCTCTGAAATCACAAGGACGTTATAAACTAATTTTAATTTAAAAAAATTAATTTTAATCCTAAGTTATAAAATATTATAATTAGAATTTTAAAAACATTCTTACTAATAAAAATATAAAATGTAATTATTTTTTAATTTATATAAATAATTCGCATATTCTTAATGTCCATTATACTTATCTATTTTCACCCCGTATTTAAAAATTTAAAAAACATTAAAATATTAATTTCTGTCATCTCTTATCTTTTCTCCATAAATTTAAAATTAAAAATTACTAATATGAATATTTCAAAATTATATTTAAAAAATCAAAAATTTAATGTTTGAGAATATTCTTATAGCATAATAATAAAAAGCTAATTATATCGTATTAAGATCTCATTTGATTTGAGTTTTTTTTAGACAAAAAAAATTAATTTATTTTTAAAATTTAATATCAAAAAACTTTATTTTAGTATTAAAAAGTGCATGAGATGTGAAATAAAGTTGATTCTAAAATTTATGTTATTTGTATAAAAAAATTGATTTTTACAGTTAAAATTTGTGTTGAGCTAAAAAAAGCCTCGAAACTAGGGGTGGCAAAATGGGTCGGCGGGTCGGGTTCTGGTCGAACCCGAATCCGACCCAACTCGACCCGAATAGCCTCAACCCGAACCCGACCCATTTATTAAATGGGTCAAAATCCATGACCCGAACCCAACCCGATTAATAAATGGGTCGGGTTGGCGGGTCAACCCGACCCGTTTATAGAGTATTTTTTGATAAATGCCCAGCCCGAACCCTACCCAACCCGATTATGCCCAACCCGAACCCTACCCAACCCGATTATGCTCAACCCGAACCCGACCCGTTTAATAAATGGGTCAAAATTCATGGCCCATACCCGAAATTTGCGGGTCAGTTTCGGATCGAGTTCACAGGTCGGGTCATATATTGTCACCCATACTCGAAACAAATGAGGCCTAAGAGTTGGGATCAAATAACAGCACGTTTACAATTTCAGAGACTCACATAAAGTTAGAGCAAGTTATACCGCCCTTCTAATCTCAAGGGCTTAGATTCAATTTGCGCAAATCGTAATGTGTTGTGGCATTTATTTTTGAGAGGGATCATCGTATTGTAAGTCATGGCGAACACAGAAAGTGGTCATCACATGTGAGACACGGACAACAATCGTCCATGATCCCATCAACTGTCATCAATGGTCACGAATCATGATATCTCGAATCACTTTGAGTCGCACATATTTTGTACACGATTAAGATGTGCGATTTACGTTTTCAAGATTTGTGCACTAGTAGTCTGCGCACAAATTTATATTATTTTAATAATGAGCTAAATTAATCTTAGTTATATATATATATATATATATATATATTAATTTTAGTCAGATTAAAAAATAATAAATAGAAGTTAGTGTAAAAATACTGTCTATAAATTTATATTTAAAATATAAGATGTCATCTGTAAATATTTAATTTTGAGATTATTGTTTATAAATATTCGACTTGAAGCGTGAACTTCTAAAAAAAACTTCTTTTAAAATAATATTATTTATCTTATGCATTAAATTATTTTAAAATTAATAACTAAATTTTATAACTCTTATACCTGTTTTTATGAAGTTAAAAATTAACTTGATTTAATTTTAATTTAGCATATCACATCACATATAAAATTTAATATTAAAAATTAGCTTTATTTCGCATTCTATACATATTACTAAAATAATAACTAACTTATATCATCCTCATATATCCCAATATAATAACTAATTTTATTTCACATCATTCACAGATTTTAATAAAAAAATATTTTTATTCAAATTTAATTTTGATTTTATTAAATTTAATCTTACAAAAAAACAGACCCTACTATAAACTTTAAACTCAAAATTTTTAATTTTCATATATTTATTATATATATATATATATTTCATTTAAGATTTAATATAACGTGAAGAAATTTTCTATTATTAACTTATTAATCATATCTAATATAGTAAGATTTATGAGTATTATATAGTTATTTTAATATTTTTTAAAATATTTAATGTATTCATTATTATATTTAAATATATACAATATGTATAATATTTAAATATGTAAAAATAAAGGGAATGTGATGGACGTAAATTTCCTTAATTGGAATATGATATTTGGACAAAAGCTATATATATATATATATATAATATCTTATCATATCATATTTAAAATTGTTGAGTATTAATTTGGTTGCCAAATTCGTGACAGGGAAACAGACTTGAATAATATAACATTGAAGAATAAATAAATAAATAAATAATATAAAAAAATAACATTGAAGAATAAATGGCACCTAGGATTCAGCATGTAATTTTATCATAAATGGGTCCCAAGTTTCGGGGAGTTTTGAGTTGGTCTTCAGACTAGCTTGTTATGTTTTAGTTGGTAAAAATCAACAAGAATGAAGTTTATCACTATTGTTGTAATTTTTAAATAGAGTGAGAAAAAAATATAACATCCAAAAGCAAATTTCAAACAAATCATTGTCGGCATGAGGTCTACTATTTCAAATCCTAAGTTTATCACTGGGTGTCATGTCACGCCCCGACCTGCTAATAGATGGATTAAATAATGGATCAACTAGCTGAGTTGGAGGTGATCCTAATACATTTATTAGCAGGTCGAGGGAGTGGCATTTTTGTATTAGAGCCGAACTCCTATAGTACAATATGGTTTGAGGACGAACCAAGTAGAAGCTGGTGAGCCTGTGATGCCCGTGGCCAAAGAGGGCGGGGAGTATTTGTCTAGTAATATCCCAAAAGAGGAGAATTACTAGTGTAAAGTGTGACTCCTGACATGCTTCTAGGCTGAATAACGAGTGGTGAGAGAGGCATAGGAATGAATCGTCTCACATCAGAAAGGGAGGTGATTCTAAGCTGTATAAGTAGATAACGTAATCTCAAATAATAGAAGCACGTTTTGAGGCAAAAGCGTGAAGTTAATGATAAAAAATTCTATAGTTGAGCGTACTTGGGCTGGAGTAGCATTGGGATGGATGACCTCCTAGAAAGTGCTTAAGTCACGCAATTTTTTTAAAATTAAAGCAAATAATATCTCTATATTTGAATCACAGAATGTTACATGTCAAGTCAATGTTTTTCAATAACCCATAGCAGTTTATAAATTCAACTATTCTAGATTTTAATTAGAGTAAAAAAAAGCATTTTACTTTTAAAATTTATAAAAAAAATTTGAAATAATATTTTTTTTTTTAGATGTCAGTAAAATTTGAAATAAAATTATTTTTAAATTTAAAATTTATGTAAAAATAAAATAAAATTATTTTTAATTTAAAAGTTATGTAAAATTTGAAATGTTACTAGTTTATGGGTTAATTACTAAATGGTTTCAATAATTAGCATTTAATTATATTTCAAATTTTCTAATATTACAAATAAAGCCTCTACATAAATATTACTAACATGTCCAATCTCCTCTTCCACTATCACATTCTTTCGCTTGCTCTCCTGCTAGAGCGAGAGAGAGCGAAAGAAAGAGAGAGAGATGGGCCTGGGAAGAGAGATATTTATGTAAAATTAAAATTTGGAAAATAAGATAATAAAATATTTTTAGATACCATAAAAACTACGAGTATATGAGAATAATATATTGTTACAAAATTTGAGAATAATTATAATTTTTTGACCTTTATTATAATAAAAATTTTAAAATATGAACCTAATAGGAAGTTTTTAAAATTTGTTGATGTAATTAAATATTAATTATAAAGATTTTTTAATAATTAAACCTTAGTTTAATATTAAATTTACATGTGATTGATTTATAAGATTAATTTTAACCCTTATTAAAAGTTAACATGGGCAGAAAAAGCAACATTAGATTTTATTGCAAGTTAGTTTTTTCATGTTATTTATTTGGTTAGTGCCAAATTAATTATGACTATTTTTTTAAGAAAAATTTATATTTATTATTCTCAAAGATGCATTATGTTTAGACGACACCTCCAAAGTTTATAATTTTCAGACAGTACCTCTCATTTTAGGGTAAATTTATAAGTAATACCTCGTTTTTGAACTTAGATAGGATTACTGTATGAAAATAGTAAACTTTTAAGAACCGCTTAAAAATAATAGATTTTCTAGAGTGACAGATATAAATCACTTTTTTTTTAAGTAAAGTAAACTATATAATTATTAATATACCAATTAATTTTATTTAGTATTTTGACGATTAATTAATTTTATTTTTTATTATATATATATATATATATATATATATCTAAAAAAATCATATAATTTTTTATAAAAAATTAAAAAATGACTATCTCTAATTTGACCGTGAATTAAATAAACCGTGAATTAAATAGAGGCTAACGCCCCTTTATTTAATTTTCTATATTCTTATAGATGTATATGCATAAAACAGGAAAAATTTTAAATTATTTAAATACAAGAAAATTTTTTATTGATTTAAGTTCAAAATTTACATCAAAATATGAACAACATTGCAACATAAATAAAAAATATATTTGATTTGTTTAGAATAAATCGATTCTATTAAGTCCATTTTATGATAACGAAATTAAAGGAGCTTAAGTCAGACTAAATATATATTTTATACATTTAAAAAATATTTGTTAACTCATATGAATTTTTGCATGCATTTCCCCACAAATGTTACTATATTTCATCACACACTTCTTCTTTATAGAAAATAATTCTCCTATCATGTAAATTATGTGAAGCATAATTTGCCAAGATTTATATTAAATATTTATGTAAATATTCTTTAAAAAAATTGAGCCAATAATAAGGACCATCAATTATATATTAATTTCATAATTTGCATTAAATATTCAATGTTAGATGAATTTTCTAGCATATTTTAATAAATCTCTCTTGTATAAGAATTCAATTATACTGAATTTTTTCCTATCTAATGGGTCATTCAAATATATGTGTCTTAATAGTTCTCTCAACCATTTAAAGTTATATCTTAATATTATATTATGTTATTTAAATATCATGATATCTATATATTATTTTTTTAATAATAATTATATAATTATTTAGAATGTTATCTAAATATATTATCATATCAAATAATTATTTTCTTCAAATAACATGACATAATATTAAAATAATATTAAACTAAATACTCTCTTATTT
Source organism: Apostasia shenzhenica (assembly GCA_002786265.1). Lineage (NCBI taxonomy): Eukaryota > Viridiplantae > Streptophyta > Magnoliopsida > Asparagales > Orchidaceae > Apostasia > Apostasia shenzhenica. The sequence goes on along the minus strand of KZ451908.1, from coordinate 4,339,783 downwards.
TAATCATTTGCTCTGATGGAAGCCTATTAATTTAAAAGTTTAAACTAATGAATAAAGATCATCGATTACGTATTAGCACTAAAATTTATATAGAGCATCTAATATAAGATAAATTTTCATATGTATACCCACATTTTATAAGATTTTAATATTATTTTGATCATATTTTCAATGGATTCTAATAAAAAAATATCAAAAGTTGATTATAATAAAAATGGGTAATAAAGGATCAAAATAAAATAACTTAAAATTCATAGATCACTTTGAAGCAAAAAAAAACTTTGAAAGCTTATAATCCAATAGCAATTTTTTTTCTTTTTAAATAATATTATTGATTATATTCAATAGCAATTTAAGTATTATATTTACTTTACGTTCAGAGATTCATGGAATCCACATGTTGCACGTTTTAAAACTATGCTTTTACGGATAATCAGATTGTTATTATTTATATTTAGAGTAAATATAAGATTATGGTGTAATATCACATAAATTTTTAATTTTAAAAAATTTATTTTAACCTCTTAGTCACAAAAATATTTTTAATTGAGTCTTCGAATTTTAAAATTACGTTACATTAAATTATTTATGAGGTCAATATAAATACTCATGTCGGCCATTTTCAACTTATTAACTTTCTGATATATGCGACAAAACTATAACTTTTCGGCTTCATTTGCTTCGAGTTTTTTTAGATAGTAAAAAAATTAATTTATTTAAATTTTATATGAAATAATTTTATTTTAAGTGAACTCACAAATTGGGTACAATAATAATGTAATTAAATATTAGCATGTTGAAATTTTTTAGAAAATTTTAGTTAATAAATAATATTATAATTATTATTATTTCCTGAAATTAATTAGTTCATCAGTTTTATTTTAGTTTAGATTAATACCGAATTGAAGACCTTTAGTTTTAGTCGGATGTTTCAGCTGAATTTATATTTTTAAGATAATTTTTTTCAAAATTGAGATAAAATTTTTAAAATTATTACATGAATTATATAAAAATTATTAAAATTATTAAAATTAATGAAAATAATTTTTTTATTTCTTACGAGGAAAATTGAAATTGGAACCCAACCTACGTGAGAACTTGATTAATATTTAATAGTCGCTCCTCTTCAGATTAATATTTAGTTCGAATCGAGCTTAGCTCGAATTTATTAAACCGGGCTATGAGCCATGATCGGACCAAATAGACTTGGCTCAATTTTTATTTTTTAAAATTATAAATAATATATTTAATTATTTATTGTAATTATTTTATTATTTTTATATAAATATGTGTTAGTTGTTTAAAATGAATTTTAAATTTTTGAGAAATTTGTATTGACTTGATTATGACTCGAGTTAGCTCGAAATTAAAATGATTCATCTTAAATTCAAATCGAATTGAAATAAGCTAAATTTATGATAATTATGGTAGCTACTGGCAGGACTCCGTGTCAGCAGTAGGTGGTATGATCATTAATAGTGACCGATGATGTAACGATTAGTGGTAACTAATTAACAAAATATTTTTTATATATTTTATTTATTTATGATAAATATTAATTTGAGTGTTGTTTGATAAGGTGACATTAATGTAAATAAATTTTGAATGAAAATTAATAAAATTTTGTATAATAATGTGCATGTAAATTTTTTTTGTTGTTTAACATTAAAATTTTGGATAAATTGCATTTGGGATTCTTGAGTTGGAAGGGTGTTGCAAATTAGTCCTTACTTTTTAAAATTTTAAATTTGCTCTCTAAGATTGTAAAAGCTTTATAATTTTGGTCAGAATTAAGATATAATTTATATTTTTTCACAAATATACTGTAAAATTAATTCCATTCATTAATTTTATAGCATTTTAGAATAAAATTTTGAAATATTAATATTTATATTTTTTTATTTTAAATTTATAGTAAAAAAATAAGAAATAAGAGAAATTAAATTTTAAATTTTTATTAAATGTTAAAAAAAATAAGATCAAAAAAATGCTGAGATTTTTTAAAATGTGTAAATTATTTAAATTAATTAAAAAATAATTAAATTTTATAATTTCTATAATAAAAATGATAAAATTTTTAAAAATATACTAAATTTATAGTGCTTTATAACCTGTGAATTTAAATTTAAGTTTTAAAAAATCGAGATAAATTTTCAACACCATTTCAAATTCAAGGAATCAAGTGTAACTTACTTTAAAAGTTTTAGAATTTTGTTATATTTTTTTAATAAGTGATTCATAAATTGATATATTATAATTTAAAATTTTAATATATTAAATTATTTAATAAATTAATAATTAATTCAGTATATTAAAGTTTTATATTACGTGAGTTAATTTATAAATTAATTAGCGGAGAGATATAGCATTTTTTAACTTTTTAATAAAAATCGTTGGCGTTTTCTGTTGGTTGATGATTAAAAGAGTTTATTTGTTTGACCAATTTAAAATTAATTTAATTTAATATTAAAATTTATATATTATATATAAATTTAATATTAAAAATTAATTATATTTCACATATTTTATGTATATATAAAAATGATAACTAATAAGCTCAAAATATGTGAATTTTGGTTAATTTAGATGAAATATATAATATTATTTTGATACATGTAATTTTTAAAATATTTAAGCGAAATGTATAATTTTGATAAAATTTCTAAAAAAGGTCTATTTATGGTGGATTATTGTATAAATATGAAATTCTTAGAGGGGTCAGAAAAAAAACTGAGGAAAAACTGAAAGCAATGTCGACCGGAGAGTGACCGCTGTATCAGTGAATTTCCCGCCACGCGTACGGAGAACCGACGCGTGCCGGTAGTCCATCAGCCGTAGCCCGTAGGCAGCCTTTTGACCGGCCCTTTTGACCCAGCCTATTGGGAAGCTGGTTCAGTGGTTCAGGTAATCATAACTTTCTAAATGGGAAATTATAAAGTGATACTCAAATTCTTCCAAATTATAAAGTGGTGGAGCAATTAAATATATGTTATAAAAAATTTAAATATTATCTACATGCTATATTTTCATAAAATTAAAACTATAGTGCTACTTATGTAAATACAGCTAAAGTTTATCATTACCTTTTTAATCTTTTAAAACCTTAAATAACCAAATTCTCATATTTAAAGCATATATTGATGCTCTACTAATAGAAAATATTCAATCTAGACTCGAAGTTCAACCCTTGTGTCCTTGAAAATTTACAAAATATAAAAATGTACTATTAACATCTTCTAAAACTGAGAACCAAATCACTATGATCCAATTTAACGAGTTCTATTAGAAATGATAGCTGAATTATTTTAGTTATTTTTTTATTTACAAAAATTATATCTTAAAGTACAAGCATACCCTAATTTCTTTTACTCTCTTTATCTCTATTTAATTCCCTCTCTCATGCATGATCTTGGACAATGACAGTATTTTAATGCTATTGTGGCTACGACAAGCTTGAGTGACATCTTTGATCGGTAAGGGTGCGATGATGTGTTAGGGATTAGTTTTAGGAATACTGGTGCTAATCATTTCATCTCAAACCTTAAGCCAGTAAAAAGAGCGTACTAAACTAACTTATTATATTATTCATCCAACGTCTTCGAGTCAATTTCAGTGTTTCTTTTGATAATGACAGACTTAATTAGGGTTATGTCATGTTGTGTGTATATTAGTAATAAATATAACTATGTTATTGTTCAATGCTTTTTGTAATATCTTCCCCCACCCTAGTTTATGGATAGAATTAGAATTTAGGCTCTGTTTGGTGCGAAGATCAAAATCAAAACTAAAATAGTACTAATTTAAAAAAGAATAATAATAATAATAATAAATATATATTTTTTAATTATTCTACACAAGTTCTAATATAAAAAAATATTACTTTACTTCACATACTCAACAATTTTAAATAAAAATATCTACTTTATTTCACATTCTAGACCAAAATATTCGAATTGCGTATTTTGGTATAGGATGTAAAATAAAATTAATTTTTTATTGAAAATTATTGAGTATGTGAAGTAAAATAATATTTTTTATAATAGAATTTGTGTAGAATGATTAAAAATTATTATTATTATTATTATTATTATTATTATTATTATTGTTTTTTAAATTAGTATCATTTTGGTCCTGATTTTGGTCCTCGCGCCAAACAGGGCCTTAGGGTCTGCTGAGATATAGTTTTTAAAATCCTTGGCGCTAACGATCTATTCTAATGCTTGTTGAAAAAGCAACAGAAGAACTCGAGCTATTATTATTTGCAAAATTAAAAACTTAGTTGAACTATTTTTTGTTCTATAGGCTTGCATGAAAAAGGCTAACTACATGAAGAGCCTAGATGAAATTCTGCCCTTTTAATATCACTCATCCAATGCTGTAATCTCCACAAATTCTTTTATGGCTGAAAAGAGAGGATAGTTTTTCCTTTTCAGATTATTAATTTTAATAAAAAAACATTATATAAGTAGTAATAATCTGCATTAAAGCTCAGCCATAATATACCATATAAAATATTTGTCATATTTTCTGCATATTAGGCATACACCATGCAATAGCTTATTGTGTTAACCACATATTTTCTCCATATGGTGATTCATTTATAAAAGGAGGCCAATCATTTGTAAATAAATCTGGCTGAATTCTTCCCTACTGTCAGTCTTTTTTTCTCTATAACCCTAACAATATAGAAAACAGAATTTTGATTGAAGTAGGACAAGTGTTTACAACTAAAAGTGAGTAAATAATATTATAACGTAATAATATGTCGTACGAGCAAACAATAACATCGGTGCAGCAACAGTTTTTTGCGGTCACGAGAGAGTCTTCCTGAGAGTTGCGGGTATCAGATTGTTTATTAGAGCAGTTAAGGCGATGAAAACCAGAGAGGCTCTAGAGGTAGCAAAATTGGCTTGTTCTTGGGTAGAGATATTCTACGATCATCATAAGAGATATCTTGCTTTTATTACATTGAGGTATTAGAAGTAACTTATTGCTTGAGTTCTTTGATATTTTAAGTGCCTTTAAAGCACATAAAGTCACACATACACACACACATATATATATTTACTAATAAGACAGCTGACTTTATTGTTTTTTCTGCCTATATAGCTAATATAGGATGGAATGAGGGTACACCTCTCCCATTTGAGTTTTGCATGATCATTGTCGAGGATCACGACTATTATACTTAATGTACTTGCTTTGCTTTTTTAGTATCCCAGGCTTCAATCAAGTTTGAGATAATATGTCATACATTAAATGATAAAAAGCGTAACTATAAATAGATATTTGACCTCTAGTAGAAGTACTTTTGAATCACAAGCTGAGCTTGGAGCATTGAGTCGCTGATATTGACCTCTATTGGTGACTTTGAAGGAATAATAAGATATTTGAGGAAGATAGTATGATGCTGGACAGACTTATAATTGCTTCTCCTTCAACTTGATAGTAAAAATAATTTCTTAAGTATTGAGGTAGCTTGGATAATGAACTTTATTTTTTTTTTGCATTTGATGTTAAGTTAGTGAAATATATCATATGAATATGAAATACAAGAGAAATGAGAGAAATATGGAGTTTCACATGTAATGCATGAGTTTTGTTTGTTAAGAAGCAAGAAAGGTAATGCTTGAGGTGTAGTTCACTCTTATCAATCAAAAATAAAACACTCTATCTAAGTTTATTTGACCTTTAAAAATTAATTTGATTTAATTTTAATCAGGTATATCACATTATATATAAAATTTAATATTAAAAATTAACTTTATTTCATATCCTACACACATTATTAAAGTAATAACTAACTTATATCACATCCCTCACATATCTTAACATAATAATTAATTTTATATCACATCCTTCACATATCTCAACATAATAACTAACTTTATTTCACATAATTTATAATTTTTAATAACAAAATATTTCTATTTTAGTTTAATTTTAACCTCCTTAAATTTAATCTTACAAACAAACAGCGATAGTGTCAAGACACATCATCGATGTAATGATTCAGCAGGAAAAGAGCAATTGGAAAGTATTAAATGAGGATAATAAAGGCAAGAATTTTATATGATTGGCGGAAAATTTTGAGGTAATAACTATCATTCTCACAATAGAAATTGTAAAAGTTGCTAAGAGGGTGTTTGGTTCAATGTTATCTCATTATCAATATTATTTAGATGACATGTTATCTAAATATCATTGTTATTCATTAATGAATATTTGTTTGGTTCAATGTTATAATAAATTGATGGTATTATCTTGAGATGTCGACCGACTTGGGGTGACATCTAGATGTCAGCATGTAATGATATTTTTGTGATTAATTATAATATTATTTAAAGATGTCATTAAACCAAACAATTACTTTCTAAAAATAACATAATATAACATTGAGATAACACTGAACCAAATGTCCCCTAAGTTGTATATGCAAAGTCCCATTCTAATACATTAAGGAATCTTTTGAGAGACAAAATAATGAGCTCGATTTATGCAGTGAAAAGTGAATAATAATTTCATAGTTTAGAATAGGTCATGAAAATTAGCATTAGGGTCGATCTACCGCAATATAATATGGTGTGAGGATAAATCAAGCGTAAGATGGTGCGCTTGTAGAGACCCAGTTCAATGAGCTTCTAACATTAAAGAGTAGTAGAAACTTCTATCATGTTTCTAGATGACAGATGTAATAGTTAGTAGTCATATATTAGAAGTAGAAAAAATTTATCGAACTATATTTTCTTTTGAGAGACGTACGGAACAGTAAAACTCAGCCGGAGTTAAGCCAAAACTGTAAGCATGTTACTATCTCGATGGCTTGGTTAATTTTTGATCTGATTTGAACTGTATTTTACCAAATTTGTTTAGTTCAGTCCAAATTTAACTTAGCTCATACACAAGTCAACAATTACACGATGTTTGGAAGATGATCTATTTTGATCAAAAGAAACCTTCTTGGCCAAATAATGCAATACCCAATTAGCTTGAATGAATCAAAATCGATTTGAAATTAATTAGCTCAATCTCGAGCAAATATCGGTTAATTTGAATGAAAACTTTGAGTTTATCATATTATTTATGTCAATACAGATATTAAAATAAAATTTTATGGTATAAATATTACCGCATGAAATTTTTCATATGGACTAAGGTTTGATGAATATATAAATAATTTTATTTTTATTTTTTTTCTCCTGTTATAACCTGGCAGTAAGGTTCAAGACATGTTGCCGATTTACGGAAAGTTCTCTTCATTTATGATTCTCCGTCTACCGTTGAAATGTGATCAGCAAAATGGACAGTCGGATTAATTTCATACAATTATGAATAATTATTGCATCTGGATGGAGCACCATTAGGATGCAAATTAGAGGCAGCCATGTGTACTCGGACCCACCTGTATTGCACATGTGGCGGCCTCTGATTGACATTCGGATGGTGCTCCATCCGGATGCAATAATTTCTCTAATTCAACGTGCCTGAAAAAATTTCAGATTAATTTTTTTTATAGTAAAAAAATTCAGCCTTTTAGATATTAATTAATAAATAATAATTCAGATCAGATTCATGTTCGAATTATACCCGATCCGTTAACCCATTATGCCGCCCTAATGGGCTCGTCTGATGTGACGGCGAATTCGCCCCGCGTGGTTCAAGTAGAAAGGCTAGCCATAAGGGATAAGGCGACTGCTCTCCTCCTCCTCCTCCTCCTCCGGCAACTGAGCGGCGGTGATGGCGGCCGCTCTCTCAGCTTCGCTCTTGGCCTCTCGGCCTTGCAATTCGACGAAAACACGGCGCTCATTCTCCTCCGCTTCGGCTCCTCTCGTCCTTAATTCTCTCTTACGAGCTCCCTCTACGACTTTTTCGGTTTCGCAGAGGTTTGATTCCTGTTGATCTCGTTTGTGTTGGGAATTCATTGGTGTAATTATTTTTTTGCATTAACCACTAAATCCTTTTTCGCAAAAGCTACCTGTTGTTCGAGACATGGGGCTTCTGTTTTAGGACATGTTTTTGGATTACCTCATTGAGTTTGCATGATAATATCTGAACTTATCCTAGGATAATTTTTTGTTCATCTTTTCATATGGTTTTAATTTTTTAATATTGGACCTAATTTTTCTACGATTAAGTTTGTTTTGTTTAAATTGGAATTGGCTCATTACCCGTTTAATATTCGATATTCCTCTCATGGCATGTGATTTGATGTAACCTATCAAGTGTATGAGAAGGATTGATGCAGTTTGTGAAGGTCTTACTCGTGGAAGTAGGCAATCATTGTGAAATCATGTTAAATTTCGCACACTTAGATCTTTAGTTTACTTTTATTCTGATTAAATTGATATTCAGTTATTAATTCTTGTAGCTTCAAATTTTGATAAAGATCCTCGTCCCAAGACTAGGTTCTCTGTTCTACTGTTTTTTGCATTGTTGAATTCTAATGTCCTTGTTATTGTTTAGGTGAATTCTTGGAAAGAAGCATTCATCTTTTTCTTTATTTTGTTTGGTTCAGTATTTTTTTTTCTTTTATTAAGCTGCTCTAGTTTGAAAAGTTGATTTCTGACTTGAGTGGCTGGGGAATATTGAAGAACATAATGGAATTATGTTTCTTCTTTGGTGACACTGTAATAAAACTGTGTTACTTGTTTTGAAGAACACAGCTATGCACTTTCAAGTTTAAGTTAATTTGAATATGATAATATTATGTTATTACTTGTTTTGAAGAACACAGCTATGCACTTTCATATTTATTTCTTAAAATGTCTTGGACTCTGGTGTTGCTAGAAAGTCATGTCAGGTAAGGGCTGCAACCTTGCAAGAGAAAGAAGAGAAAGTGCATGTAGATGAGTCTTTTCATGTGAAGACAGCCCCTAAATTTGTTGAGGAGACAATAGATGATGACACATCTGCAAAGGCACCTGGTGCATTGGAGAAATGGGTTATCAAATTTGAGCAGTCGCTGAACATCTTTCTCACTGTATGTTTTTTCCAATTAAATTATTTGCTGATCATCTTTGTGGTGATGAAATTACCTGGTGTTTTTTATTCCATTATATGTTTTTGTTATTTCCCAACTCATAACATCTCTTCTTTTGATTAAGGCCCCTTCCAATCAATATGATTAGACAAATAATTGAGATTCAATTTCTTGATCTTTGTATTCAAGTTTTTGAAACACATTATGTTGTTCTACGAAACCTTGATTAATGAAATTAGAAAATCCCTCAGATTTTATATGTCTAAATCTAGGGAATTGCCTGTTTTTGCTGATTTCCATGTTAAGGTATCTTAATCATGAAGTTTCTTTTTATTGCAAAAAAACCCGATTATTGACTTGGCTCATTATTCTTTGAATCATATTGATCAAAATGGATTATTTTACTAAAAAAATTTTTTATGCTTAATTGTAATGTTTCACTAGTGGAAATTTTGTTTATGTGGCTTGCTACATAGTTAATCCTTTGTACATATTCCAGTCCTAAATCGTGGCATGCTCATATTTAGATGTCAGATTTTCCTTAGGAAATTTAACTTCTTTTGGATAACTTCTTTTGTTTTATTTGTTGCAATAATTGTTTGTGAATCGTTGGTATAATTTTTCTTATTAAATTAGAATGTTAGTGGAGCTTGGCCTTGTTTAAACAAGAGAAATTAGAGAAGTATGTATCTTTGATACCAATCTGGGCAATTAAGGTATATGGTTAGGTACCTTTTGCAATGTTAGGAAATGTGGTATCCCTTGTTTAATTTGTTTTAACTGATAACTTGTCTCTACTTAGGTTCTTTAATGCTGATTATTTTAATTTTTCATGAAATAATGAGTACATATTAAATACGTCATATACAAGTAGCATACACCAAGTCAAACAATTTGAATGTGTAATGTGAAGACATCTTTTATTGCAGGATTCAGTAATAAAGGTACTTGATTTTTTCTATCATGATCGTCACTATCCAAGGTTCTTTGTGCTGGAAACAATTGCTAGGGTGCCATATTTTGGTGAGTGTTTTGATATCGATTAATCAAAATAATTCTGAATGTTATTTTGTCTTTTTAATTCTTATTGCAAATCCTTGAAATTCTTATTTATTGATTTCAATCCACTATACAAACTATGCTTTCTTATTCTCTCAGCCTTTATATCTGTTTTGCACTTGTACGAGAGTTTTGGTTGGTGGAGGAGAGCTGATTATCTGAAAGTGCATTTTGCTGAAAGCTGGAATGAGATGCACCATCTACTGATCATGGAGGTAGGGCTATCTTATCAAAGTTTTCAACTTTTTTTATATATGTAGTGCTTATTATGTTCTGATTAAGTGTACAACCTCTGTTAAAATCCTGAAGAACTGATTCCTTTTTAGAGTTGCTTATACGATTGTCTTAATTCTCATGATTTTTCAACCTTTTCAAGTTAAATTTGTATTTAATGCAAGGAAAATGCTGGTTTTTCCCTCTCACCATAATTGCTTAGATGCAGTGATCATTTGTATTCTGTTCTTTAAAGAAAACTGTTAAAAAAGTACATGGCCTGCTACTGTATCTTGTTTTCTAGTTGGTAGCATTTCGTATGACGAGTTGCTACTTCTTGATGTTTGTTACTTCATAATGCAGGAGCTTGGCGGTAATGCTTTCTGGTTTGACCGTTTTCTCGCACAACATGTTGCGGTTGTTTACTACTTCATGACAGTTTTCATGTATGCACTTAGCCCTCGAATGGCATGTGAGTATTGTTATATATGGGTTAAGTCCAGACCAAATATGAACATTAATGTAACCTTTTACCAAATCACTGGACTTACATTGTACACATCTAAAATGCATGAAAATTATGATTTCAGTATGATGGTTTCATGTTGAAGCATTCCTTTTAAGAAGAAATGTTCCGTTTGTTGCTCCATTGATTAGTGAGATATATGCAATTGCTTAAGTTTAAGAATAACGACAACCAGACTTCTTCCATCCTAACCCAAGTTTGAAGCTATGAAATTACAGTAACATCGTTGTTACTGTGGATAATGGAAGTGTTCAAACATAGTTTATACCTTCTGAGTAGTGATTAAATTTTGTGATTTGAATTGTTAATATGTGAATAAGTAAGTTTGTTGTGGCATATCTGTAAATTCTTTTCCCCTCCCTCGTTATGCATGAAACAAATACCAGAATTGTATTATGCAACTCTGGCGTTAATATTTTGGTATTATCTTCATTGGGATGCAGATCATTTTTCTGAATGTGTTGAGGAGCATGCGTACTCAACTTATGACAAATTCTTAAAGCTCCAAGGAGGTAGCGTTTTCTGCTCCAATTACATCAAAATTTCTAGTATGAAATAAAAATTATGCTATATTTCTTCTCGTTGAGATTAATAAAGGTAGATTCTCAAATAGTTAGCCAAGTTGGGAGACAATGATGTAGAGTTACTTGACTTGGGCTTTTATCTAGATCTTATATTCATAGTTTCTAGGCTGTTCAAATTATGTAGGCACTCAAGAGTTTGTCTTCTGAATTATTGAAAGTGGAAATGAGAACTTTGTCTTCTGAATTCTTAAAAGAGTAAATGAGAACTTCTTCTAATAGATTCATGTGAATTTTTTTTAACTTTATTTTGGATTGTAAAAATTTACTTTTTATTAGCCTTAGGCATTTAAGATACTGATTATGTAGTCTTTGCATAATGCACAGTAAGGATTTAATTATACTTGTAGCTGTTTGTCCCCTTTTTATGCTTTTGTTTCTCTACGATACATTTCCTAACGCCATACGTCTCTTATATTTAGTAAGAGTAACATTAACATCATAACCAAGGTTTTTTTTTAAAAAAAAATTATGTTTCTACTGACTTCTTTTAAGTTTTTTAAAGTTTCTTCTCTTCCAATTCGTTGCAGCATATAATGTACCACTTTAAATTTTGGCAAACTGCCAATTCAACCTATATATGTTATATTCATAAAAAGATTGCTCTTGCCTTATTTATACATCAAAATTTTCAATCCCCTTACAACCAAAGTGCGATCTGTCTTGTTTGTTTTCCCTGTCTCCATGTATCTGGTCAAGTTTGGAAAATATTTTCTTTTACCAAACTAAGATCTGTCTTGAATTTTTTTTTTATCATATCAAGAAATTCCACTGCCTGTTATAAGAGTTTGTTTTTAAAAACTTATATTTTATATTATTTAGCAAATTAGTATCTATATTCATAATTTTAGTGTAGTTGAGAGCATGGGGTGTGGATATTCAAATGAATAAGTGGTCACATTAAAGTGGATCAAATTAGAAATAATTTTATTAAGGAGATAGTGTAGGTGACTTTTATAAATGATGATGGTACATAATATATCGAGGGAGAAAGTGAAGAAGAAGAGAAGAAAGTAATGAAATAAAGAATATTTTTATTTAATTATCTAAAGCTACTGATTAGAAAGGCCTGGGGCTTATTTGTAGCCCAACAAACTCTAGAAATTGAAGAGTAATTAATTAAATGAGTAATTTTTGTATTATAATAAAGATATTCATAATTCCTTAGTTCTTGAATTCAAATACTGCTAGAGATAAATTTTAAAGATTTGAGATTCAACAAACTATCATTTCCTTTTAGGATAAATATCATTTAGGTCTCTGAGATTAGGGATTATATCATGTAAGATTGCGATTTTGAAAATTTTTCATCTGGTCCTTGAGTCTTGAAATTACTATCATTTGAATCCTAGTCTCAAAACTATTATCACTTGGGCTCCTGAGAGCAACATAAATATTTCAATTAGGTCCATTTTAACAATTCTTGTTAGTCCTTTGTCACTATCTGAATAGAATTTATTTGTAATATAATTTTTTACTTTCAAAATGCCAAACAATCTTCTCCAAGTCTTTTTCATTTTTTCCACTTGTCGGAGCTACACCGTCGTGATCACTAAAGGGGCGGTGGCGCCAGCACATAGGGACTCGCATTTGGTGATTGTGCACAGGGATTTGCGCAGGTACCCACGTCTCTATGCAAGGGCAGGTTTCCTTACGCACGACAACTCATAGGAGTGTGCCTGGATACGATTGTTGTGTGCAGGTGCCCCACGCGACGACCCTTGCGTATAGGTGCGGTGCGGTGGCTTGTGCGCTTTGGCATGCTCACCATGTAGGCTGTCATGCTTGCTCCTACGTGCTACTAGTCGTTTGCACACCCCACGATAGCAGTGCTGGTTAGCCGCTGAGTCATTAAGAGAGGGGAAGGATAAAATGGTAAATTTATATTTCTTCTGTTAATATTTTAACAAAATGATGTACAATGAAATATTCTAAACGTTCAGGGACATAGATGGAGGATTTTGGAAATTGTGAACTTGCATGATATTACCCTCTAATCTTAGGGACTTGTATGATAATTACCCCCTTTCTTTGGGATGTATTTGGATTTGCATTAGACAAGATGAAGTATAAGACATTTAATTTAGTTTGACATCATCTATCATCGATCTTAGAGGCCGTTATGCATAAACGTGAGGAAGCCCAATTATCACTCTAAAAATGATGAGATATAGTCATTAAACATGAACTTGATTCAAGCAGTGCGTGTTAGAGAACTGCTTTTAAGTTGAGTTGAATGTAGAAATCAAAAACATGTAGAGTTCAAAAACTTTTTGTTATCTTCCCTTTTCTCTTACATATTTATATTGATATATGTAAAATTTACCATGCAATGTTGTAGCTTTTTTTTCTGCTCTATATGGAATATACTTTGGGTTTCTCATAAGATTGAAAATTCGTGAGATTCAACTTTTTTTCCCTCATATTCTAGGCCACATTATAACACAGTTATTTGTTTCTTGGAAATTTTAATGTTTTTAAATGCTTTTGATTTACGATGTTATTTTTATCTTTAATTGCTTATTTCATGAACACAGAGGAATTGAAGAAGTTACCTGCGCCGCAGGCTGCTATTGATTACTACATGAACGAAGACCTATACTTATTTGGTAGGCCATATAAAAGTGTTTTGATCCACTAGTATTTTTGTTAGCAGTTTTAACTTTTGTTTTAATGCTATTTATATTTCTAGATGAATTTCAAACATCAAGAACACCAAACACAAGGAGACCACATATTGGTATGGTGAAATTTAACTTGTTTTTAGAAAAGTGTACTTTTACTTATTTGCATCTTATAAGAGATATCAGTAGGATAGTTTCGTTAAATTCTTAACTTGCATTTCAAACCCAATGACTTGTGCTCCACCGAAGTTCTATTGGGTTTCAAACAGAAACCTTATGTTTTGCCTAGGGCTAATATTGAGTCAACTTTGACTGACTTGTTGGGGAAATCCCTCTTTATGAAAAGGCCGAACAAAATGTTGAGAAGGTTCATTGAAGGAAGTTGTCGAAATTGCTTCTCGAAAAATATTGTCCTCGTAAAAGTTATTTATTTATTTATTTGTTAAGAAAGAATTTAGTTGAAGAAATTTGTTTTTAACATGGTTGGGAAGCCGAGGATAGAGGCCTCGATGAAGCATTTGAGGATAGACTGGCTGAATTTTTGATAGAGGATCCGTGGAGAGAATAATAGAAAACTCGAGGATAGATGATCATCGTGCCTAGGAGTCCTTGTAAGAAGAATTGAGGCATTTATGAACTTAACAACTACTTGTTTGACTTTTCATGGTAAGGTGGTTAGCTAAAGGAGTTGAACATGTGTTTCTAGATGACCCAGTGAATCGTTAGATGGTTGTGGATGACTGGCCATGTTAGTCTTTTATTGTGCGGTAGTAGTTGTGTTAGGATAGCAAAGTGCATGGCACTATTGTCAATCTAAAAGAAAAGAGGAGGGTAACTAAAAAAAAAGATGTTATTTCTGTGATAAATATCCATATGGTGAGATAATTAGTACAAATCCTGCGGTGAAATAAGGAATTCAAGGAAAGTTTAGCCTCCTAAACTATTTGAGAAAAGAAGAATGAATAATAGAGAAGTTGCCTCTTTGTTATCCACCTAGGATTAGATAGCTTTAGATAACAACTCTTGTAATCTTTTGGTGAGTCGCCAAAGCGAAACCCAAAGTTGTCCTAACTTAGCTAGCTGCCTGGCTTAATACATTTGTGGGTATAGAATTTTCACGTTAAAATCTTATATAAATCTTTCACTTTAAGGAGTGCAAGGTCCTGTATGAGGAGAGTAATTTTACAATTTGCTCTTCTCAGTATTCCTTAGTCAAAGGCTGCATTTCATCTTTGAAGTGTTGTCAAAAATTCGAGGTTTCTTCTATATGTCATCAAAAAATTTCCATGTCCTCGTAACACTAGCATGACTCAAAGGCAAGTTGAAATTAAAATTTTGAAATTTCCAGCCATTTTAGCATGAAATCCCCGGTCTGTCCGAGGCTGGGTAACCTGACTTCATTAATTGGAAAAAACCCAAGAGAGTAAGGACGGTGTTGGGGGACAAGTTACTATAAAAACTTATGATTTGTTGTCAATATTGTCTCTAGATATTATAAAATAACGTTAAATTCTATTTAACAATAGAATTTTTTAGTCTCCCTGAATCATAATTTGAGCGAGTCAAGCAAAACACGAAATCAAATTTAGAAATTTAAATTATTCTTGAGGACATTTACGTGGAGAACACTTTAATTACGACAACTACAGATTTCATCTTTAAAAATGAAATGATATATGTATCATATTGAAATTTTATAAAATTACAGAGTTTACATTATACTCCAAATTTTGAGCCATAAAACTATAACTTGAATGCAAAATATTAAATCATATTCCTTAAATTACCTTAACACTAAAAATTTAATCTTATATCTTAAATCTTAAATTTTAATTCTATAATTTTAATTTTCATAGTTTAGTTAATATATAAAATTCACTTTAAATTCACTTTAGACAATTACATTAGTGCTCTAACGCAACACTTTTGTTTTTGATAAGACACAACACAATCATTAGTTAGAAAATAGATGATAGTTAATACTTTATTGAAGCTACATTGCGACACTTTTGTTGTAAAGTTTATTTCGAGGTATCTATAACCAAATTATTGGCCATACTCTTCCTCAATCTTATGGATATTGGAATGCCAATTTAGATTCAAGTTCTTTCAATCTTCTCCGACTTGCCCCCGGGTATTGAGGTCTCACGGGGCCGGCTTGGGACTTACATATGAAAACTCAGGGCTAGGCTGGGCGGGTATAGTTTTTGTTGCCCATATTTGCTAAGTTTGACCAAAATAATATCAAATCCATA
Source organism: Apostasia shenzhenica (assembly GCA_002786265.1). Taxonomy (NCBI): domain Eukaryota; kingdom Viridiplantae; phylum Streptophyta; class Magnoliopsida; order Asparagales; family Orchidaceae; genus Apostasia; species Apostasia shenzhenica. The sequence goes on along the minus strand of KZ451908.1, from coordinate 4,323,545 downwards.
TTAATTTCAGTTTAACTTCAAACTTTTCAATTATAACATTCTTATATTAGTTTTACTTTATCGTACTTACACTATTTATAAATTTATTCGAACACGCCTTGGGAGGATATGGGTCGGCAAATTGTCTAGTAAAGCAAGCATGTGTTTGGTGTTCAAAACTTTCCACGAGTTTAGTGAGAGTATGAGAAAAGGTAATGACTAACAGAACGGGTTGGGAGTAACAATCTAACCCATCCCATTGCCGTCCCTACGGCGACAAGCAGATACGCTATCTCCTTCACTCATAATCGCCTTCAAAATCTTTGATCAGCAATCTATTGCTCTTTTTTTCCCACACACTGGTGAAGATGAAATGAACTCATTTTAAAATTTCTTGCTTGCATTATTTTGTTTCAGAGAACTTGTATGATGTCTTTTTAAACATCCGGGAGGATGAAGGGGAGCATTGCAAAACGATGAAGGCCTGCCAAATTCATGGCAGCCTTCGCTCTCCTCACTCAGCCATGAACAAATCTGTAGCTGATGATGGTGATGGTGATGGTGATGATGATGATCCCGGCTGCTGAACGTGAAGGTTTTGTAGATTATCTGAAAAAGTCATTGAGTCGTCGCTCATAATATGCATACAAAAATACATATATGAATACACATTTATGTACATAATTACATACACATGTATGTATGTATATGATTGTATATGTGTATATCTGTAATTTCTTTCTTTGGACTATTACATATCACTAAAATCCTCTCATATGATATGTTATATTGGATACTAAATTCTTTAATTATTATAAAAATTAGGATAAATTGCATTTGGTCCTCACAAAGTGCTGCAAATTGGTCTTAATTTTTTAAAAATTTCAATCTGGGCCTTTGAAGTTGTAAAAATATTATAGCTTGATCTTGATTTAGATATAATTGTTATTTTTTTTTTATTATTATATTGTAAAATTATTTTCAATCATTAACTTTTTGAAAAGATTTTAATAGTACGTGCATTTTCACGAATAATTTTGCGAGAAGAGTGTTTAAGTTTTAATGAAAAGCATTCATATGGTATAAATGTAGAACGTGCAGTGGAGAAGTTTTTAGTTATAGTGCGTGCATCGTTTGGGGGCCAATAACCAATCACTCATTGTACTCTGAATAGGCTCATGCACACAGGACTTCTTTTAATTAAACGCCGAATGATTTAGGTTCGAATCCAAATTTTTTTTTTATGTAGTGTTGTGTATATTTACATTGTTTTTTAAGGGGTTATTTTTTTAGTTTTTTTATCTTCCAACAATGCTTTAATACTTGTGCAAAGGTTAATAAAAAAAAAAAAATTGAGTCAAAAATTTGACATATGTGGCATTCTTTTGCTAATAACTGTGTTTAGTGAGATTTTTAGTTAAGAGAACAAATTATTTTTCCAGAAGTTTGTTACTGAGCCCATGGGATTGTGTTTAATTTATTAAATAATAGAGTGATTAGGCCTTTAACTTACTATTGATTATTTTAGTGGTGATCCTAATCCAATATATTTTATAATAAACATTCTTTATTCCACATTATAAGTTATATTTTTCTCATTTTATTTTAGAATAAATTTGAAACATATATAAAACATACTTGTCGTGCATGCTCTTTGCTTTCTCTCTTCCTCCATTCTTGCTCTTAAATCTCACCAACATCGAAAATCGAAAACGATACAATGATTTTGTTTCTTTTCTCTATTTTTTCTCTTGTTTTTCATTTTTTTTTCTTAATAAGTTTTTTTAAAATTTATATTACTAATAAAATTATAGCTTAATGACAGACTAATCATTCTTTTGAGCTCGAAAAATAAAAGTAGCTTACTCAATTATTGAAATTAATAACAAATACACCTCTGAAACATTAAGATTACGACACTAATAACAAAGTTACAAAAGAGCAGAAAGAAATTTTCTAGCCTCAAGTATACATTATATGTTGAGTATTTACATGCATTTAGATATTGAAGTCTACCTAATGCATTGTTTAGTAAGTATTCTAAACTTTCACGCAATACATATTCCACTAAAAAGTCTTAGATCCTATCTTGTCTCTCTTCTCTATTCTTCTCAAATTTGGGTGTTTTTGATACAAGAAAGAGAGAAAAAAAGAGAACAAAGAAGGGCTAGGTGGAGGTAAGGGAGAGACAGTGATGCAGCTCTAGCCGCATGTTATTAGATTTCATAACAAAAAAAAGGCACAAGTAAGAAACAAGTTCACGCAGCAATTCAATTTTAATTATGATAAATATTATTATTATAATATTTTTAAGGACTATTTATTGCACTTTATTATCTATATGAATCTTTATTTTTATTACACTCCATTAAATAATAAGTTCTCATTTATCTCTAACTATATGAAATTCTTTTTGATGGTTTATTGTCATATTTTATTTGATCTTTCTCTTTTAATAAAAGTAAAATCTAATAATTCAATTCTATTTACTGGAGCTTCTATTAATTTATAATTTATATGTTCAATTCATCTAAATTGATTTTTCCTGAGTTTAAATTTCATTTTTGATGGAGTAAATAACAAATTTTTGGGTTGAAAATATGGTCAACATTTGACAATGAATTTGTCTCTTCAAGAGCTTTCTAGATTGAGGTTAACATCGAAATCAAATACTCACAGCAAAAATTGTAGTCGTTTTTAAAACATGTGTCAAATTTGCCATCAAGTGACCCAATTACATTGAGTCGACCTAGACATAGTACGATCAGTCTTCTCTAAGTATTCTAATGCTTTGATTTTTGTACCTAGAAGAGATAGTGAGGAAGGTGGAGAAAAGAGGAGATAACGGAGAGCAAATCATAGATAACTAGAAAGACATCTTATCATATATTTAAAATTTGTTGATAAAAGTTTAATTTTTTGTGACAGTGGTAAACTATAAAATTTTGACCATTCAGTATAAAATATTAAATTTTCTTGTGGCACTCAACACTAAACCATGATCCACGAATGGGCTAACTCACGTCCCACCAATTAAGTGGCTAAATGTCATTAATTTAGTCAATGTGGTCGGCTAAATTCAAGAGTCATATCCTATGACCTATAGTAAAAAAGAGCAGAGAGTAATCACCGGGTGATATTCTAAGGAAAAAGAATCACATTAAAAAGGAAAGAAAGTTTCTAGAATATATGAGTAAATAACATAATCCTAAATACTAGAGGTGTCTTTTAAGATAAAATTGTGAGGTTACTGATGAGAAATTTTATGATTAAATATGCTTAAATTAGAGTAATATTAGGACGTGTGATCTCCTGAAAAGTACTTGAATCACATAGTTTACTAAAGATAAAGCAGGTAATGCTTTTATATTTAGATTATGGGATGTTACATATCCTCTTTTTATTATGTGATGAATATCAGATTATGTTATTTGATGATTATGATAATTAATGATCTTATTGTGGTAATTAGCAACCAGTATTATTTGGCATTATTGATTTGGGTTGCTTGGTACTTGTTGAAATCACAATTGGTCAACTTAAATGGACGGTTGATCATGCGTTTGAACATGCTTGGCTGATTGTAGGGAAAAAAAATATTGACATGAAAAATATCGATAGGAGCAACAAAGATATGATAGAAAATGTAACGAAGATAAAGTTAGATTGATTTTATCTTTTTAATTTTTTAAAATCTTTAATAGAATTGAATACATAAAAATAATTTTGAATTCAACACCCTAAAGTGATTATTGGGATCTAGCCACCTAAGTTGAAATGATTCAAAAATTATCATCTAAATATCAATATATTTAAATATGCTTTTTTCAACCATATATTTCACACATAATAAATCCGTATATTAATATAAAGAAATTAATTCACATTGGAATATAGATATATAGCTCACGCGCATAATACATAAAGGGGTAAAAAGAGATTGAGTCCCTCTCATTTGAGCTTATTTATATCTAGGTTTTTTTGATTTTCAAATCAATAAAATATATCTTTTAGTTTGAAATATAATGCAATTAGATTCTTCGTACATTAATTTCATAGATAAAAAATATATTTATTTTTTTCTCGCTTCTTTTCTCTCTTTCTCTTTTTTCTCTCTCTACATTTGATGACACCACCCTGCTTTTTTGAAGCCACAAGCACTTATTTTTTTAAAAGTAGAGGCAGCGTCGACAATGAAGAGAAAACGAGAGAGAGAAAGAAAAATAAAAAAATATTTTTATACATATAAAAATATTAGTTAGAGGATTTATTTGTATTATATTTTAAATAAAATGTTTATTTGATTGATTTGAAAATTAAAGGGATTTTAATATATATAAAATTTAACTAAGAAAAGCAATGCTTTATTTTGTCTTTTTGATATTCAAATGCTTTATTTTTTTTCATTATAATCCTCCAAAAGCAGAGAAAATTATTACCTATATACCTTAAAATTTTTAAAATAGAGTTTTTAAATTATTCTTAAAAACAAAATTTAAAGAAAATGATCATTGTTGACCGTTGACTTCCTAGAGAACCATAAAATTAACAATATTTTTTTGTCCTTTACTCCATTGCAGGCCACGTGTTATGACACGTAGGTCTGCAGCAAGTTGTATCATTTTTTGATCTGTTGAGAGCTTCCATTCGATTATTTTATTAAATAAAATAATATTTTATCAAGCATATTATTTCGAAATTCGTCTTGCTCCATTTAGCTGATTGGGTTTCGGGTTTTAAGTTGTAGATCTTGTTTGTTTTGTAAGATTAAATTAGATTAAGATAAATATTAATTAGATAAAAATTGTTTATATATCTTTATCTGAGAATCATAATGTCAATAATAAAGTTAGTTTTATTATGTTGTGTATATGTGGAGCAGTAGCTGGAGTCAAATTCTCCCGTGTCCAGGGGGGTCTTAGGTAGAATGGCGACAATATGGAGGAGGAATGAGAGGTTCAAGAGATCAGTTTGAAGTAGAAGGCTGAACAAAGTTCGTTGGACGAAGCGCTGACTCGATAATAGAAGCTAGGATGGAGGCGTCGGTAATTCAACGGAGCCTAATGATGGAGGCGACGTGAATCACTACTAGCCATGCGAAAATCCAATGGGAATCCGATGAGAGGCTGCGTCAATGTTAATCGACTACTAATAGCCTAAAAATTTTATTTTAGAGGAAGAGTCGACTCAATATGAATAAAATGAATATAGTAAAAGTGTTAATAGGAGCTGCGATAATGAATATAATACATAAATTATTAATTAAATAATTAAAACTATTATATATTACATTATATAATATCATAAGAGGTAAAATTGACATATAGCTTCGAGGTTAGAAGAACATTATAAATTAGTTCAAATTTTTAAAAACTTCATTTGAGGGTTCTAAGATTATGAAGGTACATGCAGTTTTGATTCTTTTTTAAAAATATCATTATTTTTCATATATTTTTTAATTTAAAATATAAAATTTGATCATTTCTAATTACTTAAAACTATTTACATATTTCAAAGTCTATTACAATTTTTTTTCATTTTTTTAAAATTTAACTTCTCTGATTTATTTATTATATATATATTTAAAAATAAAAACTAAAAAATATTAATATTTAATATTTTAAACATTCTATTCTAAAAAAATCAATAGAAGTTAACAAATAAATTAATTATACAATATCTTTTTAAAAATTAGCAATTAAATCTTAATTGAGACCAAAAACATTATAGAGTTTTTGCAAATATTCATGATTAATTATTAAGTCTTAAAAAAACTTAGAATTAATGTGCAATGCCTATTTTCTCGAAGAGCCTCAATGCAATTTATCTTATATAATAAATTTATAGAAAATTATATATATATATATATATATATATATATATATAATTAAAGAAGATTAGGGGGTGCATTGCACTCCTTATTAAGGGCTAGATCCGCCCTTGTATGTGAGGGATATGAATATGATATAAGTTAGTTATTATTTTAGTAATGTGTGTAGGATGTGAAATAAAGTTAATTTTTAATATAAAATTTTATGTGTGATGTAATATGCCTGATTAAAATTAAACTAGGTTAATTTTTAATGGCTAAACAAACGACGCCTATCTGATTCGATAAAAATACAAACCAATTTTTTTAAATAATATTATATATATCTTTAAATTTTTTGTAATACTTTTTTTTATTAAAATAAATAATATAAATTTAAGATTAAATTTTTATTTGTATTTATTAATATAAAATTTTATTATATTATATATTTATTAATTTATGTCACATTTAAATTATTTTTGATTAATTTTATTGAGATTTAAAATTTATAAATTTTTTTATAATATTATTTCAAAGATTACATATTTTTTATGATAATTTTATTTATATTATTATTTTTATTTTTGTGATAATTTAAAATTATATATTAATATTTTTATTTAAGTAAATTATAATTAGTTTTTATTAACAGAAATAAATAGTGTGAAATATATATTATTTTTTTATTTAAATTTATATTTAAAGTTAATTATTTGATAATATATTAAGTAATGAATTAAATATTATTAATATTATTATATATATAAATTTAAAAATAATGAAAAGCTCTCATTTTTTTTTTAAAGTTAATAACTTACATAAGTAATATAGTTAGTATAAATTTAGAGTTGACCGAAAGTCTGATCCGAAAATCTAAGCCATTAATAGGTCATGGATCCGATCTGGATGTCTTTCGTGTTAGATCCAAGTCGAAGCCAACTTAATTTGAATCCAACTCATTGACAGGCCTAATGACATGCAACTGTTTGGTACGTGAACATCTCACTTGACCAAAATGTATCCTAGCGACTTGACCCGATTCATGAACTCAACTCAAATTTGATCCAAAATTTTAAATATAAGCAATAAGTTTTAATCATTTATTAAATGAGTCATATTAGAGTCGTATATAATGGAGTTAGATCGGATTGAATACAATTAACTAATTTATAAATTTTTTATTTTTTAAATAAATCAGATTTGTTGGTCAACCAAACTTGTTTATTAATAGAGCTAAATTTGAGTTATTAGTTTGTTTTTTCATTTAATATTTGAGTTATGTTCCAATTGTGCCACCTGTCAATCAATTTTATCAAAGTGGTCCAATGGCCTTTTGCCAGCAAGACAATTATTATATTATATAAGAATCAATCACAATCAAATAATATAGATATATACATACATACATAAATATATACATATATATATATATATATATTAAAATTAGATAGAAATACTTATTGGATGATAATTATATGAATCCTTTATTTTCATTACGTTTTATCAGTAACTAAATTCTTATTTAAGTCTAAGTAACTAAGATCGCTCCTTATAGTTTCTTGTCATATTTTTTTGGTCTTCTTCTTCCTCTTTGTACATCGGCAAAATTCAATAACTCAATTTTTCTAACTGGAACTTCAATCGGCCAACGATTTAAGTGTCCAAACTATCTAAACTGACTTTCTCTAAGTTTATCCTCAATTGGTGTAATATCAACTTTCTTTTGGATATACTTATTTCTCATCCTATTTTTTCGTGTATATTCACACATCTATCTTAGCATCCTCATTTCTACAATATTTATTTTATTTGTAGATTTTCTCTTTGCAGGCCATCATTCAGCACCATATATCATCGCTGGTCTTACTATAATTTTATAAAATTTACTTTTAATTCTGGATGAGATTTTTCTATCAACTCTGATTATGACATCATAGAAAAATTAATTATCTTTTATTTTTTAAGAGTTAGATTACTTATACATCTTATAGTTTGAGGTATTATTTTTAAAATTATTTTAATCAAAGTTCCTAAGTTTTAATATCAAGTCAAATCTCTTGTTCAATTATTCGTTACTTAAAAGCAAAATAACTGATAAGATGAATGCTACCTTAGTGCAAATATAAATTAAAATGATAGTCTACAATAAAAAAGATAAGAATCATTAAAACTTTCACATAGTTTTAGTAATTTTTTTATTGTTTGATAGTTTTTTTATAAGTTTTTTTTTTTATGAACTTTTGTTTAAGAAAAAGACTAATAATAATTTAGTCATAGTAAAAAGCAAATATTCATTTAGGTTCAAATTTTATTCTTTTAATAATTTAATAATATTTTAAATGAAAACCATTAAAATGCACTAGTTTGTAATTATCTGAAACTATAGGAATTTGTAAGTCATTTAGCCATTTTTTTTTAAATATTTCCAAATTTCACAAAAAACTAATTAGTTCACTATATAAATATGCAATGGAGAAGCCCGGGAAGAAGATTCTAGGCGGACTTCGGAATGATCGGGGAGAACCTGCTGCAGCGGAAGCCGCAGGCGGGGCTCAGCCGGACGGCGTCAAACGCCGCCGACGAGCTCAAGGCGTTCCGATCTTGCCTCCGTTGGATGGGAGTCGACCACTCCACCGCCGGGGGCGCCGTCCTTTCCTGGACCGTCTTCTTCGCCCTTAACGTCGCGGTTCCCTCCATCTCTCACTTCGTTCTCGCCTACTCGGTCCACCGCCGCCCCTACGACGCCGCATTCCAGCTCTCCCTCAGCGCCGCCGCGGCCCTCGCCTTCCTCTGCCTCTCCTCTGCTTACAGGCGGTACGGCCTCCGCCGGCTCCTCTTTCTCGACGAGCTACGGCGGGAGAGCCCGCGCGTGCGAGCCGGATACATAGCGCATCTCACCAGATCCTTTTGGATCCTCTCCTGCTTCGTCTTCCCCTGTCTCGCCGTCGAATCTGCCTACAAGATCTGGTGGTACCTCTCCGGTGTCCGCCGGATTCCCTTCCTCGGAAACGCCGCAGCCAGCGATGTCGTTGCCTGTGCCCTAGAGCTCGCCTCCTGGATCTACCGCACTGGAATCTTCCTCCTCGTCTGCGTACTTATCAGGTCTGATTCTTCATTGATCCGAACTCAAATCACCTGACCCCTGGTTCCATTGAGACGAAATTGATTGGGGGTTTCTGCAGGTTGATCTGCCAGCTGCAGATACTGAGGCTGCAGGACTTCGCCACGGTCTTCAGAGAGGAGTCGGAGGTGGAAGCGGTGCTCCGGCAGCATCTGAGGATAAGGAAGCAGCTGAGAGTGACGAGCCATCGCTTCCGATCCTTCATCGTCGCCTGCTTGATCGTCGTCACCGCCAGCCAGTTCACAGCGCTGCTGCTCACTACCAGGCCTTACGCCGAGGTCTACCTCTTCAACACCGGCGAGCTCGCCGTGAGAACTGCCCCTTTTTTTTCCCCATCGCCCTCCACCTTTTTCTTTTGGGTTTCTTTTCGTGTTTACTTAATTATCTGTTTCGTGTTTCGCGGGTTTTCCATGTCGTGGGGTGCCTGCAGGGATCTGCCGTCCACTTGGCGGTGCAAGCCAAATCGGACGGCTAGAGTTTAAGAGTTGCTACCAGCTTGTAAGTAGAGTCACGAGTTTAAACTTTTTTTAAAAAAGAAAACATCATTAGTAGTTTTGATGGAGGCAAGTTGATTAATGTTTTAGGGAGCTTGGTAAAAGTTTAATTAATAGATAAACTGTTAGTTTAATTCATTACATTGTTGGATAAAAATTTAGGTGTATTACATCAAACAAAAAAAAAAGGGTTAGGTGTAGATATATCTATTGACCACATTCCAATTTGATTTGAAAAGACTTGTTATTGTTGAACTTCCAATAATTAGAGCTTAGGATTGTTTGGGCTGACTTTTTTGTCTTGTTTGGTTAGCATCTTAAAGACACTTCATTATTTTTTATATTTATTTTATATTTAACATAAATTATGATATAAAAAATAAATTTTATTTCACATTCTATACAAATTTTTGCATTAAAAATTAGTTATATTTTACATCATACATATTTCAATAAAAATTAATTTTATTTGCATTCTAAATAAATTATAATATTAGAATATTTTTATTTCACATCATATGTTTTTCGTACTTACAATGCACATACATCTTCATTGTACAAACATTCGTAAAGGTACATATAATTGTGCTTAAATAGGTGCATGCTTTAGTTAATCTTGAATAAATTTAAATGTATAATGAGGTAGCATCCCTTGACATCTAAGAGATATAGTAGACTCCAAATTGTTAGAAAATTTTAAAGGGCAATTAAATATATGCCACTAAAATCTGGTTATTTTTTATATTTGATATCTAGATCTTAATATTACATATTATCACAAAATCATATAAAAATTACAACTCATGCATTACTCATGCCACAAAATTGTGGCATGTATGTAACAAATGTTGTAATTTTTATATGATTTTTGTGGCATTATGTAATATTAAAGATTTGAGTGTTAAATATATGAAATAGCTAGATTTTAGTGGCATGCATCTAATTGCTCCAAATTTTAATTTATATTTTTTGAATTAATTGACTTTGAGCTTTAGTTTCATAATTCATCTTGACTTTTCCATCAAGATTATCATTAGATAATCTCATCTAGAATTTAAAATTTTTGTTTTGTAATTTGGATTAAAGTGGTGTTGAAGATTTTGATTCCCAACTGAAAGAAACCTAACTCATACAACATTGGAATGATAAAAATATGAACAGCTAGAGTCATTTTTTCTCCACCTTGACATCAAACAAATTTAGATTTGAATATATCATACACAAAATTTTGATATAAAAAGAAAAGAACATTGTTAGGAATGCAGATGAGCAATCATCTCACATTGATAAACAATAGGTTGTGGTGTGTAATATACAAGTAATGGTGCTAACCTTCTAGTTCAGACTTTTTGGTTAATGGGTATCCATGATCACTTATGTATTCGATCAACCTTGGGATGCTAGTATTTCTTTCGTAACAGGGTCCTGTTTTACAACATTGATTTCACCCAATATTTGTACATGAATGAATTATTGCATCATCTTCAAGAATAATTTCTTGTGTTTCTGTAGCTTTGCTCCATCACCCTGGTCACTGGCCTGCTACTCTGCCTTCGGAGCGCCGCTAAAATCACTCACAAGGCTCAGGCTCTTACCAGCCATGCAGCCAAATGGCATGTCTCTGCCACCATCGACTCCTTCACCCCTGACCCTGAGGCTCCCTTGTCTGACACCATCAACCATGCCGTCTTTGTCAATGATGCCAGCTGCATGGAAGAATCTGATGATGAGAATGATGATGAGGCCAAGCCTGAGGATGAGCTGGAGGACACGAAGCTTGTTCAACCCCAGGCAAACACCATTTCCTTTCAGAAGAGACAAGCACTTGGTAATTCCTTTTTATATTTGATACAGGCTGCAGCTGAAACTACTTGATTATAGTGCATAATCAAATTGCATTAAAAATAAATCGTTGAGTCCAGTTCATGAATCATTTCTGTTCACTTATTTAATTCATTTTATATCATATAGGATTTGCTTCAGTTTTATTGCATATGTTAACAACAAAACTGTGATGGTAGGATCAGGATTATCAGATTATTTTCTGTGTACTTGATAGAGATCGTCTTCGAAGAACAAAGGTTTATTACTTCCTAGTATTTGATTATTGTTATCTAAGTAGAGTTTATTACTTTTTTTTATTACCTCTGTTAACTTTTGAGGGCCATTCATATTTGTATATATTACCATTTTACTTTTTCCGTGGCTTTCATTGTTTTGACAGATTTCTAATTTTCCTTCTTTTTTTTTTTGACAATCCCTACTGTTGTTTTTTTGGCAAGTTTCTATTCTTTTGCAAAGTTAGTCTCTATTATTTGCCCATTGTTAAAAGGATCATCTTCTTAAAATTTCTTTTTCTTTCTATCTTCATGCTCTTTCCATTCTTATTCTTCCTCTTTCTATATTTTGTTTTTTTTTTCTTCTTGATCTTGCTTTTCTTCCATCTCTCCAATGTTACGTAGCCCACATATATCAAGATGGTCTAAATCAAGTTGGTTTGAGTTGGTCATTAATTGAATTAACATGAACAAATTCTTGGTTAAATTGATTACAATACACTCATTTGAAATCATTGGCGTTATTTATGAGAAAACTTAATGGGTTCATTAATTTCACCCATAATTTGTTTATTTAGTAGTTTAAAGATGATTTCCTTGACTAAAAGCTTCTTAGGATTGAAGTTTAAGTTTTTTTCATCTAGTTTTTTTTTACCTGTTGAAGATTCCAAGCAATGATTTCGTAAACAATTTTTTTTTTTGTAAATCAATATTTTCGTAAACAAATTATTGCACTCTATCAAGTGAAAGCTCTTTATTTAACTCTAAAAATCTTAAAGTAATTTCTTATAGTTTCTTGTTATAATTTTTTTATTTCTCTTTTTTCTTTTTTTATGAGAAAGATCTAATAATCTAATTCTCTTATAGTTTCTTGTTATAATTTTTTTATTTCTCTTTTTTCTTTTTTTATGAGAAAGATCTAATAATCTAATTCTTTTTGCTTGACCTTCAGTTGGTCTAAGATATATTTATCCGAACCTCTAAGCTAATACTCTTTGAGTTTATTCTCAATTGAGATCATTCAAATTTTCTTACAGATGTACTTATTCATTATCTTGTTCCTTTGTATATACTCACTTATACATCTTAATATCATTATTTTTCTTATATTTATTTTATTTATATATATTTTTATTTGTAGGCCAGTATTTAGTATCATATAATATTACTAGTCTTGCTATTGTTTTATAAAATTACTTTTAGGTTTAAGTTAGACTTTTTTATTATATAAAATAATAGATGCATTCCTCTATTTAATCTATCTTACTTGGATTCTGTTACTTATATCACCATCTATTTTACTGTTACTTTATATAATTGATCTAAGGTATCTAAATCGGTCATTTTTCTGATAACTTAATTATCAATTGTCACCTCTCAAATATAAGTATTTTTATCTTGACTAAATTTGTATTATATGTATTTGGTTTTAGATCTACTAAGATAAAAAATTTTAGGCTTTAGAGTATTCCTTCATAGCTCAAATTTTACCTTAGTTTTTTTTTTAATTTTATCAATAAAAAGAATATCATTTACAAAAAGTATACACCAAGGTCCAAGGCGCATGTTATTCAAAAATGCAATTTTAATTTGTTGAGCTCAAATGTAATCTTAGAACAATATAAATCAAAAGAAAAAGGTCCTCAAATAGTGCAACAAAAACTGTAGTTTGTAATTTAGTTTTCCTAAAAAATAGTAATTTTCAATATTTATGATCAATGGAGTAATTCTTGGTTAATAGTTTTAGGTTTGGTTCTATTATCAGGAAAAATGGAGAAATAGATGAGGGTGTCACAGATTCAAATTAAAGTCGGTCGGACAAAAGAAGAAATATCTTGCGAGTTTTAAGTAATAAAATAATACTATAGTTGAAAGAATTTGTAAAATAACAATTGATCTAGCATTGTTATTCAAATTATAAAAAATTATTGGAGTCATTTATTGGAGATGTGTAGCTTTACTCCTCGTGAAATAGCTGGCAGTACTCGAACCATTAACGAGCGTATTGGATTCACAAGTGCATTTTAATGTGTACCTGATTTTATGCATGCCATGCGTCGTAAGTTGATTGGATTGTATATTTATACGTTACATACGTAAAATATGTACCATTTTTTACTTACTGAGTAGGTAAAATATGTACCATTTTTTACTTACTGAGTTTGGTATTTTCTGCAGTTACTTATTTTGAGAACAACCACGCTGGAATCACCATATTTGGGTTCGTGCTGGACAGGGCGTGGCTCCATACAGTCTTCATGCTGGAGCTCTCCCTCTTCTTATGGCTGTTGAGCAAGACCATTGGCATCTCTTAAGAAGGTATTTTCTCCATTCCCTTTCTCTTCGTCTCCATCAAATATCATATTTCATTCATTCTTTAAGCTTCTATGTTTTTCTTAGGTATGTGTGCGAAAATATTCGTATAAATATATACATATATTCGAGATGTGTGTTTGTTCAGTTAGGGTAATTTTAATCAGGTAATAGTTTAAAACTTGTGAGAGATGTCTTTGTTTTGAGGCTTGAGGGAGATTTGAAGTTTAGGATGTATGTAGAATGTAAAATAATGTTAACTTTTTATTTTAAAATTTGTGTAATATATGAAATAAATTGATTTTAATGTTGATGATTTTAATATTGAAATTTGTGTATAATATGATTTATAAGGTTTATTAACTTGGATTAAAGTTATTCTATCGCAAATAAATTATGAAGTTCTTCAGGCTTCTAGTGGCCCCAAGAATCGTGCTGGTGTTTGAGTTTTTCGATGATTGTGATGGTGGTATTGGTGCTTATTGTTATTTACTGAATTCATTATACGAGTATTTCAAGTTTTGTGATTTTGGGTACTAGATTAGAAATCTTAAATATGATTTGATGCACGTTTGATAGATGTTCTTAGTTATAATTGCAAGGCCTAGGCTGATTTTTCCTTCCAAAAGGAGTTTACCTTTTTCAGTTTTGGGGAATTTACATACAGAACATAGAGTTCTATCAAAATTATATATTTCATTAAAATACTTCAAAACTTACGTATATCATACTTAACTCCTTGTAATAGTATATGTTTCACCTAAAGTTTCTCAAAATTCACATATCTTTTCAATTTTGTTGCAATACATATTTAAAGACTTTACATATAATAATCAACAATCACTTTGACGATGTTGAAAAAGAATGTAATTTTAAAATTAGATGCGAAACAAAACATGCAAATTTTAAAGAATTTAAGTGGAGCATGAAATTTCAATAAAATTTTCTATCTTTTATGTAAATCTCTCTAGTTTTTAAGAAATTTGAATTTTTTGTTTTATATTAAATGGCTGATTTTCATTTTAAATGACATTAAGGTTAAAGGCCTAAACAAACAAGGAAATGTCTAGTTTGGTGTTTTCATTAGAGTTAGGAGTAAAATAAGTCTTGTTAGCTACAGTACTTTCTATTGTAGGTTATCTAAATTTCAACTAAACATTTTGTAGTAGCATGTTTTGTTTAGTATATAGTGGACTGTTTCAATTTATTTATATCATTTTCATCTAAAAATTATAGGGCTCCATAAGGTGGCCATATGTTAAATGCATTACGACAAGTTACGATAAGTTATTGCGTCAATTATGTTTGTTACAACAAGTTATCCTGATCATTGTGATTACCCTTTGGTACAATTGTTCTTAGAAGTTTAATTGTTCTTAGTTGATTATTTTGTTTTGTTATATTGATTTTGCAATTATATTTAGGAAGTATTTGGTTCAATGTTATTTTGACGTTATGTTATGTTATATAGAGAAAGTAATTGTTTGGTTTTATGATATCTATAAATAATTTTTTATAAAATTATAAAATTATTAGTCAAAAGATGACATCTAGATTACATAACATAGCACCAAGATAATAACGAACTAAACGCCCCCTTAGATTCTTTGGGATTTCAATGTCTTGTTTCGCAATTGATGATAATAACATAATAGCTTCTTAGAATGTGATTGTGGTTTCTCTGAAAAATTTTAGAGGAAATACAGCTATCGAATATATTTTAAAAGAAATGCAGAATATCATCTCTCTTCTTTGCACATGAATATATAATTAGTATTTTAATTTTTCTTGTATCCACGTAGAGTTAGAATTTTTGAATTTTAATTTCAGTAAAACACATGTTTTTTCTCAAATCAAATAATTATTTTTGTCAAATAATATAACATAACATTAAGATAATATTAAACTAAACACTCTCTTAATATCTTTTGTATTATGGTAAAAAATGCGTACGAACAAAATCATATAAATATTTGTAATCAATGAATTATATTAGTTGCTTTTATAGTCATAATAATGTAATACCATTTTTTCTTTGATTTGTTTATTCACAGTTAAATTATTTTATTTGAGAAGAAAAAATCGAGAAGAGGGAGTTGTGTTGTGCATAATACCTTCATTGAAAACAACAATTCTAACTACCTATTTACATGTACAAAGCAGAAATAATTTTTTAGATTTTTTCAAAAATTGGAAATAAGTTTTTCTAAGAATGTTTGTAGTATATAATTTATTGAGAAAAATTTCATTCCAATCATGAAAAATGGGTGTCATAATTTTTTGGAGATGAAAAAGATATGCTTGAAATATGATAATAGCATATTGATAATTATTCTCAAACTTTTAGGTATTTAAATAAATCTCCATGTTAGGGCAGTTAATTATGTGAAACTTTGCTTGTACTTACATTCAAATCGAGTTTAACTCGACCTAATTATCGTAAAAAATCAAATCAACTAGATTTGAAATCAATTTTATATTGGTGTTTATAATAGGAAGTATTTGTATTATGTGTTACTATAATTATAAAGAATAGTACTTACATGCACACAATAGTTTTGTTTGATTTAAGATATTAAATGTATAATTTAATTCAATCAACTTAAAATTAATTTCAATATTGGGTAAATTACTTACATGTTCCTCGGGGATTTTTTTCATGTTGATTCACAAAATTTGAATTTTTCATGTAGGTCATTGAATTCAAGTTTTATTATCATTTGGTCCTTTGTCCGATAGTATATTATAGGAGTGATCTGATAGAAATGTTTTATTGGTGACAGAAAAGACGTTAATTATTTAAATATCGCTTATTAACCTTTTATTAAAGCATAAATAAAATAAGAAAAAATTAAAAAAATATATAAATTTGACAAAAAATACTTAAAATTCATAAATTTATGGGTAATAATTCAAATTTAAGTGAGATCTAGTATTTTATAAGCTAAATAAGATTTAACTAAGGGTGTTTGATTCAGTGTTATATTAGATATTTGATGATATTTAAATTCCACTTGTTTGTTTGAATTAATATGATCTCTTTATTTGTAAAATTTAATTTTAATAAGTTTGAAATTAAAATAAAAATATTTTTTTATTGAAAATTATGAATAATGTAAAATAAAATTATTATATTGATAGATATAAAAGATGTGATATAAATTATTAATTCAGTAAATATGTAGTATGTGAAATGTAATTAATTTTTAATATTAAATTTTATATATAATGTGATATATTAATTTAAAATTAAATTAAATTAATTTTAATTTGGCCAAATAAACAGTCTTCTAGTAAAAAAGCACATACCATAATATCATTAAAAAAACAAAAACAAAAAAAAACAAAAAAACAAAAATCATGCTTGCTCCTATGCAGCTAGCTTTAAAGAGCTAGTCCTTTTTACTCTCAACAAAAAAACAAAAAAAAAAAGAGCTAGTCCTGTCACGGGATTTTGGCGAGAACTAAAAATATAACTTATTCATTTATTTTTTTAGCACTGGGTAAATTATTGATAGGTCTTTGCAATTTATTTATAATTATAATTTGATCCATACATTTTAAATCTTTCAGTTTGATCTCTGAAAAATTCAGAAATAATTCACTTAAGTCTTTAGCATTTAAAAATAAAAATTTAAAAAAGTAAAATAGAAATTTAATAGGTTTTATAAATTTAATTAGGAGAGATTTTAGAAAATATAAATTAAATTGTAATTATTGGTAAATAATAAGGATTTATTAGTAATGCTCCCTCTAAATTTTCCTCCATTTGGCTAATTTAGCTGTGGAAATCTATATATAATTTACATCTACTCATTAATTCAATCATCCATGTGTATCTTTGCTCATAATAAAGTGGGTTGATTCATGAATCTTTGTGTGATGCGCTGGATCTGTCACATATACCAGTTGTATCGTAACAGTCACAGCTTTGATCGGAGATATACTGATGTACTTAAATACATCCTAGCCTTTTTCTTTAGGAAATATCCTAACGTATTTACTTATGTCTCAATGCATCCATCTAGTTTTTGTCGGAGGTGTTCTGATATATTTAGTTTTAATTGAGGCATTTTGATATTCCCAGAATGTCTCGACATATCTAACCTCAACAGATCTATTCAGGATGACATGTTGTCGTGCATTAACACGTGGAAGGAGTTATCTTTAATCTAACTTCTGGTAGATGGAATTGCCGGTCAATTGAATAAGCTCATGTGGCATCTCATAGTTCAACAACTTCTTATGGGGCATCATGCTCAAAAGTTGGAACTATCGTTGGTATGAATTGATAAACTATCGGTCAACAGGTGAGAGCACCGATCATTCCTATCCATCTACACGAAGAATCACAACTATAAATAGGAGTGATTGCAAGTCTCTTGAAATTCTCAACTCGTGTTTACTTATTGTTTTTTTTTTTTAAATCAAAGTTCTTACGTATTGTTGCTCCGCCATCAACTTGTGCGAGGGAACCCCTCTCTCCTATACGGTAAAATTTTACCTCTTGATGCACATAAAATTTTTTTTTCCTTCATAAGAGTTTTTGACATAAACTTTGCGTTTGGGTATTGCTATTCTATCTTGTTCTCTTGAAACTCCACTCTTCGGATTAACTCGTTGCTCGCAAAATTTCATCTTTATCAAACAAGACATGAAAATAAGCTCACCGAAATTGATTTTTTTTTTTTTTTTGATGATATCTCTAAAATTAAATTGATGCAATGAAAAAAGCAAACAAAAGAGAGCTCACCCACCTTTTAGCATACTCTCATCACAAACTAGGAAGAAGTCATAATGCAATCATGCAGCTAATAAAGAGGAGGAAAAAGAACATCAAGTCACAAGTAGCATTTATAATATATAATTCAAAGCAAAAGCAACCATAAGTCAAGAAAAGTATGAGCCAACATGAAGACAAAAAAAAAAAAGTTTGACTCGTGGAGCGTAAAAAAATTTATGATATAACAACCGCTAAACCTTAATCCCACTAGATGGGTCGGCTGCATGAATCCTTTGTTTTCATTACGCTCTATCAATTAACAAATTTTTATGTAAGTCTAAGCAATTAAGATCATTTTTTGTGGTTTCTTGTCACGTCTTATTTGATTTTTCTCTTCCTTTTTGTACATGGGAAATATCCAATAACTCGATTTTTCTAACTGGAGCTTCAATCGGTCTACGATTTATCTGTCCAAACCATCTAAGCTCACTTTCTCTAAGTTTATTCTCAATTAGTGCAACGCTAACTTTCTTTCGGATATACTTATTTCTTATTTTATTCTTTCGTATATATCTATACATCAATTTTAGCATCCTTATTTTTGTAATATTTATTTTATTTATATATTTTCTCTTTGCAGGTGTTGCATTTAGCACTATATATCATCACTGGTCTTACTACGGTTTTATAAAATTAGAGTAAAAAAATTATAATGCTTGAAATAATTTTTTTTAATAAAAATATGTTTAGGCATAACTTACATTCATTTGATTAAACATGTTTAGTTAAGACTTTAAAATTTTCCGACTATTTTTTTTATATTTTCACATTCAATACATTTCTGATCTAAATGTTCAACTTTATATTAAAAATTAAATTTTATTGCTAAATTTTACATATATTCTAGTAATAAAATTTATTTTAATTCAACTGTCATATAAA
Source organism: Apostasia shenzhenica (assembly GCA_002786265.1). Lineage (NCBI taxonomy): Eukaryota > Viridiplantae > Streptophyta > Magnoliopsida > Asparagales > Orchidaceae > Apostasia > Apostasia shenzhenica. The sequence continues at coordinate 4,304,104 of KZ451908.1, read as the reverse complement.
TTTAAATATTAAACTAATTTTATTTCAAGTATCATGAATATATCATCATTATTATGGTCAATAGTGCTCCAAAAACCATCTCCAAATAAATATGATCCAAAGACACATTCTTTGATCCCAGTTGTATATGCGTCTACCAAATTTTTTCGAGGGATTACCAAGTTTATAATTAGTCGAACATATAATGTGTATCGTTGAAAATACTATTTTCATTATTAATAAATCAAATATTTCTAATTTGCTAATGAACTTTCTTTGTCGGCATTGTTTTATCTCTCGAGGTGAAAATGTTATTGATGGCGATTAGTGGCAATCGCTTTTTATCACATTAGAATGATAAAAAGTTAGTGAATTGACTTTTGAATAAATCTATAAATTGCATATTGTAAATGAGACCTATCCATAATTTTTCAACCTTGGCCTTCCTATATCTCATGAGTAGACTCTTTCCTAGCCATATGAGCAAGAAAATTAAGCGGAAAAATTACGGTGCCAATCTCACGATGGCTTAAAAGATTTTCAAGCAAATTTTACAAAGAAAGCAGGATTTTGCTTTTTTAAGAGAGAGAGTTTGGGTCCCCGTTTTCTTATTACAATGAGATTTTTATAACCTAAATTTATCTTAGAGCAGTGACTTCAGAGAAATAATTTCTGTCTTTAACATGACTCCAATAATGACAACATGCTCAGAGTGTGGAGGTCCTACTCGTACCGATTGCACGGCCCCTTTAGGTTGGTCATACCTCTTAAAAATAGTATGGATGCCTTTGCTTTGTACTTGATTGTATAGGCAGTTCGGCTTGGAGAGTTTAACTTGGATTCTTCAGAGTGGGCTTTTTGTCATGTGACAGTCATTGAACTTCGTTTGTGCATTTATCATGTTGACATCCACGTGTACGCTCTAGATACACTGACGCGGATCCAAAAATAATAATACTATATTTTTTTGCTTTCTTGTACTCGAATGCACACACATATACATATATATTAGTGGATTTAAATCACTAATATAGGCTGTCTTAGTTTTTTTCTTTTTTTAAGACCCTTATTAGGTTTTAGTATTTTTATTATTAAACTATATGCATTGATGAATGAATAATAAGGATTGCTAGAATGTGAGGTTCAAAAAATAAGGAGGATCTATAGAAATTATTAGTAGATCAACTCATTGATTTTAGTGAACGAATGATATCATTATTCCAATAGATGGTGCTGTCCATAGTTTTGTTTTGTTTTGTTTTTTTTTTTTTTTTTTTTTTTTTTTGATAGAGACTGCCCATAGTCAACTTTCCTTCAATATTTATGTGCTATTGTATGTTCCAAATTTCCAATTAGGCAATTATTAAAGTGGAAGTATAATGCCTTATGATTTGTAGTTTTCTTTTTATCAATTTTTTTATATGTTCTCCTATTAATAATATCTATGCATATAAAAATAAAGGAATGTTTATATTATATCTTAAAAATATACTTATCCTTTACTTATATTTTTAACTTCTTTGACTATGATATTTTGGTTCATATATTTTTGAGCTAACTTTTAGATTCTGTTTGGCACGAGAATCAAAATAATACTAATTTAAAAAATAATAGTTATAATAATAAATAAAATTTTTTAATCATTTTACATAATTTTTTGTATAAAACAAATTATTTTATTTCATATACTCAATAATTTTTAATAAAAATATCAATTTTATTCCACATCCTAGACAAAAAATACTCAAATTAAGTATTTTAGTTTAGGACGTGAAATAAAGTTAATATTTTTATTAAAAATTATTGAGTATATAAAATAAAATAATATTTTTTATGTTAGAATTTACGTAGAATGATTAAAAAAATATTTATTATTATTATTTTATTTTTTAAACTAGTATCATTTCAGTCCTAATTTTGAATATCGCGTTAAACAGAGCCTTAGTGTTGTGAGAAAGAATCTTCACTCTTAATTAATTCAAATAAGTCGGCCTAATTTAAATATAATTTTTTTGATTTTGAGCTAAATTATATGCGAGTTTGTTAAAACTTTTCTGTTAAGATCCTTTACTCTACCATCCCTCCTAAAAGTTTAAGTTGATAGGAAATGTACAACAAAATCATTTATTATATTGTATATATAGCGCCCATGAGTCGAACTTCACTTTTTTTCAACAGTGATATACCCACTCAGAGTTATGTCAGGCAGGGCAATAGCACTAAGCTAGTGACAGCCACACTTAAGTCATCTAACCATTGCATTTCTCAACAATCCTCCCATTTTAGCACACTACTGGGATTTTAACTGGAGGCCTGCTTTGATACTAGTTGTTAGGATCCTTGACATTACTAATTCTTCTAAAAGCTTAAGTTAATAGAAAAAGCATAATTAATTTATATATTACACTATGCACACAACGCCCACAACTCAACCTCTTATCAATAGTGGCACACCTATGACCCACCCAGAGTTATGCAAATAGGATGATAGTATTAAGCTAATGATAATCATACTCATGTCATTTAATTACTATTTTTTCTAATATTTTTAAGTCCAAATTGATCCTCCAAAGAATTAATGGGCTTAAATATTTGTTTTATTTTATTGATATATACAATATTACATGTATTATGCGTATGTTTAGGAAAAACAATCAAACAAAGAATTATCTCCACAAATAATGAAAATTATAAGCATTGTAAAGACAAAGTTAGAGAGGAGGAGAAGGAGGAGCTTCTTTGCGATGACAAGAGAGGGGGACTAAGGTAGACTGTTCGTCATGGAGGTCCTGGTTAAGTCACGGAGCCTAATTAGAGTCCCGTGAGGCAAAGTGCTAATGAATTAGTCGAACAGTTTAGAGGAGAAGGGAATCAAAAGTCTATTTAGTAAATTAAATGAAGATATTTATAAAGAAAAAAAAGTAGGAATATTGTAATAAGTCATCTCATTAATGAGGTTCTCTTTGGTGTGACCTCATTGGCCAGCTAGTTCATATCAGAAGACTATCCTTTATTAACTGAGACTTACCTCCTTACACTTATATACTATGCTATCGAGGTATAACTTGGTAAGACAACATTAATTATCTTGTTAGAGGGAGGGGGGGCAGAGAGAGAGAGAGAGCCAATTTGGGTAGCTTGTTCAATGAATTATTTAGATAAGTTGTTCAACTAAATTGTCCGGCTTGATCCTTTGGCTCTAGGTCAGCACTATCTCCAAATGAGTATTCGTTGATTCAAAGCAAATCAAATAGTCTGTATTTAGGGACTATTGAAAGTTACACTAAGATCTTTCCCATGTGACCAATAAAGTCTATGCGGCAATTTGACCGCATAAGGTGTATTTATAATCTAATATTTTTCATATATCTAGAACTAGTTATATATGCAAACTATCATAAATTATATTTTCAAAAGAAATATGTTATAAATCATATTGGGAAAATCTAAATGCAAACATTTACACTAGAGTTAAATCGATTTTGATATGATATAACTTCGAGCTAAAAGAATCGAATTGATTATAAATCATGCACTAGTTTTGAACAAATTGAAAGTTCTACATGTCATTGTTGGCAGCTATATTTCATTGGAATTTGAGCAAGAAATTCATCATTTTACTGGTCTCAATAGTGCAGCTTTTGTTCCTCCATCATGATTTCATTCAACTCTGTTTATCTCTGAAAAGAGTTTTTTTTTTTTTTTTGATTTCAAAAGAGTTCTATTTTTTGAAGCTAAAGAACTCTCTACTTTACAAGTCATCCAATTCACATTTTATGTGAGTAATTAGTCATACTGAGGTTAGGGCTGAATGATCACATCAAATTACTTGATAATTCGAAGAACATGATGAAGTCTACGTGAAATTTCATGTGCGTTTTAGGTTCGGAACCCATTGCATCAGATCTTACAATGATCGATTCAATCAGCTCCAAACCCTATATACATTAAGAAAGGATCCTAATGCATCGGAAGAACTCGGAAGCCAAACTCAGGAGGAGAAAAAAAATCTTGTGGTAAATGATACGAGAAATAGAGGCTCATGATATATCGGATGACTCAAAGAGAGATGAATAGAACCTAAGAAAACCTAGAGGTAGAGGACAATCTCTTGAGGGGATCCTATGGCTTGAGATCTTCAAGAAATAAATAAAGCCAGACTCCCATTGTCATTTTATAGATCTCAAAAGAATTCTCCGAATATTTTAAGAGATTTATCCGAGGTCTCACTTAACTAATAAGTTCGAGATAAGTTCTGCAATTCAAAAGTGCTTGTTTAAAAAAGCAAGCACATCCATTGTTCCGAGTTGCTGAAATGAGATAACGAAAAATCCTAATTATTATTTTTATCGCAATGAGTTTAATAAAGTTAGAAAAAGAAAATGATCACAATTAGAGTAATTATTACAAGCTCTCCCTTCATATCTTCCCATCGCTATAAATAGGACACTAATACATTCATGAAGGTGGGAGCACGACATTTTGATTTAGTTCCATTAAGGACTAAATATGCATCAAAGATTTAGAAGAAAACCATTATTTCGGCTCCATCTCTGCAACCTTTTCCTTATTCCTCGTTTCTCATCTACACAAGATTTCACGTTGAGCTTCAGAACAAATTGCTCACATGATCCCTCTACTTTGTACAGCACAAGGAACCATCAGTTAGAAAAAGTTCGCTAAAAAGGAAGTCTAGTGTTGATACAGATCGCAAAAATTTAATATATCTCATGATTGATGATTAGGAAAATGGCATGGGATGACAACAAGGTTAATATTCATATCCTGCTTGAACATAGACAAGTTCTCTTGGTGGAGGCTTCAGCTGTTAATGGAGTGCATCACTGGTGGAGTTTATGCCTCAAATGATGAGTATCAACGCAAAGATTTTTGGGAAACTCTTAAACCCCTTTTAAACCAAGATATGCCAGTGGTATTAGGAGGTGATTTCAATTGCATTGTGGGACAAGAGGAGAAAAAGGGGGGGGGGGGGGGGAAGACCCTTCAGAGATGACATAGCTTGTCAGGATTTTCTTCAGTTTATGTAGAATACTGATCTTAGAGATGCTGGGTATTCTAGGTCATCATTTACTTGGTATAACAACCAGTCTGGGGGCAAAAGGATTTGGGAGAGATTGGATAGAGTGTTGTTCAATTCTGCCGCTCTTGTACAGATTCCAGGGCTCCAGGTTTCTCATTTGGAGCGTATTGGCTCTGATCATTGCCCGCTCTTGCTAAGTTGTGGGTTGAACATCATTAGGCCTCAGGGAGGAGTTAAATTCGAGGACGTTTGGTTGACCTATGAGCAAGCTACTATCATAGTGCGAAACTCTTGGAGGTATTCTACTCGAGGGAGTCCACTGACTGTACTTAGCAAGAAGAGTGCTAGAACCCTCCGAGCTTTGAAGAAATGGAGTAAGAACGAGGTGGGGGACTTGCTTGCTAAAACAAAGGAATTGGATCAATCTATTCTCTCTCTACAAATTAAAGAATCTTTCAATGAAGGCCTTTCTGCGAGTGAGCACACTGAGATGCTTCGTCTGGTTGCAGATTATAATACCACAGTGGCAAGGGCTGAGTCATGGTGGTGGCAGAGGGCGAAGGCCTACTGGTTAATGAAGAGAGATAGGAATACATTTTTCTTTCATAAAGTAGCCACTGGTAGGAAGAGACAAAACTGGATCCGAGCTATTGTTGACACTACTGGGCAGAGATCCACCGAGGAAACAATCATTCTAACCACAATGATAGAGTTCTTCACCAGTAAGTGGGACATGGAGGAAGCTACTGTTGAACTCCCTCCTGACCTACAATTAAGAGCACTCTTTCATTAGAGGCTGCTAGACAATTATCTCAAAAAGTGACTACAGAAGAGGTTAAAATTGCTGTATTCTCTGTGACTAACAACAAAGCCCCAGGAGTTGATGGGGTTACAGGTTCTTTCTTCAAGGAGTATTAAGAGATAGTAGATCGAGAGGTGGTAGATGCAATCCTTCATATCTTCAAAACTGGATCTATGCCTCAGGCATGGAAAGATACTCTTATTACATTGATGCTTAAGACAAACAACGTTGAACAGCCCAAACAGTTTTGACCTATTAGCTTGTGCACTACAATGTATAAGGTGATCGCCAAGGTACTCGTTCATAGATTAAAGGAACATATTTCGAGCCTAGTTTCTCTTGAGCAGGTGCTTTTGTCCCAGGCCGGCTCATCGCAGATAACTGCATATTGGCTCAAGAGATTATGCACAAGTTGATAAATACACAATTAAGGGACAGGTATATGATGGTGAAAGCTGATATGGAGCAAGCTTATGATAGAGTAAATTGAGACTATCTTGATGTTGTTCTTAGCTGATTTGGGTTCCCTGATCAGTGGAGGCAATGGGTTAGTATGTGCATCAGAGAATCGAGGTATGCCTCTTATCACCTTATCTATTTATCCTTAGTTCAGAACTCCTTTCCGTGATGATCTATAAAGAGAGGCAGAGCGGTTCTCTTTCAGAGATCAAAATTACTCCGAGGGCACCGACTCATTCTCATTTGATGTTTGCTGATGATCTACTTTTCTTTGCGAAGGCCACCTCGTTAGATGCTGTCATAGTGAAGAGAAACTGTGATAGATATTGTGTTTTTTCTGGCCAAAGAGTCAATTCGGAGAAATCCTCTATTATCTTTAGCCCCACTACTATCAGGAGCCAGAAGACTGTCATCAGGAGGCAATTGAGGATGCAGGAGAGTCAGCAGTGGCGCTATTTGGGAATACCCTTATCTAAGCACAAACCAAAAAAGGCAGATTTTTCAAGCGTTATAGCGATGATCTGGAATAGGATCTCTGCTTGGGGGGCCATGTGCTTATCATTAATCTCAATCAAGGTCATTGATGAAATTGAGAAACTTATCAGAACATTTCTCTGAGAGGGCAGTACGGAGTCCAAAGCCTTACACTACATAGCTTGGGAGGAAGTTTGTAGACCCAAAATCAAAGGTGGGCTAGGCATCTATAGTCTTTGCATATAGAGACAGTTTCTAGTGGCAAAACATGCAGCTAGATTCTTAGGTAGTAGTGATTGTATCTGGAGAGACAGCTTGCAGGGAAAGTATGGTAGGCATAGCCGACGGTTTGAGGTGCGGTGAGGTGACTCCTTGGTATGGAAACTATTGTGTATGGGAGGCAATGTGATTGATGGTCACATAATTTGGTTGATTGAGGAGGGGACATCTATATTCTTTATGAAGGACCCCTGGCTCTCTACTATCTCATTGAGTAGGTGGCTGACATATCTTAATATGCAGTTTGCTAAATTCCCTATCATTATTGCAGATATTTTCATGGGACTTGAGTAGAACAAGAGCAAGATTAATCAATTATTTGGGCCAGCATTACGAGAGCTTATTTTGGCGATCAGGAGAGACTATAACACTAGTGGTGACAAACTAGTGTGGGCTGCTACAGAATCAGAGAAAATACCTACTACTCAGCTTTATGCTTCACAGTTTGTGCTGGAAGGTGAGGCATTTGTTGGTGATTGGTGTTGGAGAATTCCAACGCAACCGAGAATTCAAGTGTTTCTCTGGAGACTATGCAATAATGTCATCCCAACTAGAGATTGGTTACAACGAAGAGGTCTAATTGATATGACAACTTGTCCTTTGGGATGTGGAGTTGATGAGAGTATAACACACTTGAGTCTGATTGTAAACTCTATAAAGCAGTGCGAGATATCCTCCAACAGTACCATATTTTATTTTCACTAACCCTTTCTCTGCAGGTGAAGCTCGAGATGATGGTGAGGATAGTCAAATATAATAGACGAGACTTGCGGCTTCAACTTGAAGCTGTATCCCTCTATTATTGTTGGCAGGCCCGTAATTTCAAGGTGCATAACAAGCCAGTTCCTTCGGCGAAAACTATTGCTACCACAGTGCTGAACCTCATAGCTAATCCTATGAACCATCCAAGGAGCCATTGGAACCCAACTGCCTCATTGAGCCTTGTTTCCCCTCTCTTGATTCTTGGGTTCCTCCTCCTCCAGGATGGATCAAGATTAGCTTTGACGACTCAGTAAAAAGTGGAGATATAACTGGAGTTGGGTATATTATTAGGGACCATTATGCAAATTTTATCTGCTGTGGTGGTAGACGAATTCTTACACGTATTGTGCCTATTGCTGAAAAGTGGGCAGCCCTTAAAATATTGAAGGCTATCCCATGCGATACACCAAGGAATCTGGGTATTTGGCTTGACGGGAATTCTATAGAAATCTTACAACTTATTTTCAATGAGTTGGAGCATAATGGAGTTTCCCACGACTAAACAGGCTTGCAGAGCTATTGCTTTGATCACCAGGAACATGGAGTAGTAGATGGACTGTTCAGAGGATCCAACTTCACTTCTCGGGATCTTATCCTAGCTAATATTGTGAACATCTTATTGTCGTTTGCTGTCTACAGAGTTTATATACAACGTAACAATAATAGTGCGGCCGACTTTCTAGCGCATTATGCGACACTAGGTGATTTTTGTTGGGAAATTGATATGCCCATTCCCAATGAATTTTATAACATTCTCAAAGTGGAAGTTGAGTGACACTTGATAACTTGTAGTTTCTTTATTGTAATTTTTTGGCATTGCCACTTTTTAAAAAAAAAATAGGATAAACCCTCGTTTGGCATTGCCCTAAATGCAATAATTTAAAAAAAATACTAAAATTATTTCAAATATAGAGTCTATTTTTTGTTCAATACAAATTTCAACTATAAAAAGTTAACTTTATTTCACATCTAATGCAAATATGAATATTAGAATTTAAAGTATTTCACATTTTACGCACATTCTAATATTAAAATAAATTTCTCTATTAATAAATTTAAAAAATAAAATATTTTTTTTCTCTTGTTAAAAAAAAACTTGAACCAAACGAGGATGTGCTTCCTGATTCTCCTAACCCTTACTATTATGCAGAAAGATAATGTTTATGATTGAGATTAAAAAAAAACTATATATGTTTTTTAATTAGCCTTGCATTTTTTTAATAAAAAATCTGATCCAACGGGCAACAGTCAAATAAATTATTATAAAATTTCATTTCATGTGCAATATATTATCATGCTTGAGAATCTGTTTAATTATTGTCGAGGTTATGTTCATCCAATTTAACAAAATTTTGTAACATCAAATATTGTTTCAAATAATCAGAATAATTTATTATCTTCGTAAACTATCATAAATAATTTGATCGAATAATAAAACATAAACATATTATTATTTTGTAATCATTATCTTTTCTCATCACTAAACAATCCAAATTGTTTTTAAAAATATCATATAACTATGTTCAGCTCAATTCTAATTCGAATGAAATTATTTTTTAAAATTTATATTTATATAAATATATTTTTGTGTTAAGTGCAGAAATATTTATACTTGGCTAGATGAATAGATAAATCTTATTTATTTATTTTTAAATTTAGATATTGTTGACGTAGGATGTGGGAGTCCCAGGAAATACCGAAAAGAAAGAGAGTTCTGGGAGACGGCGGCGCGCAAAGGGGTGAGCCTGTTACTGAAAGCTTAAGGAAGAAACCAGTTCAGAGCAACCAGAGAAACACACAGAAATTTAAGGTGGTTCAGGGAGGAAATCCCCTACGTTCACCGGTCAATCAGCAAAGATATTTCACTAAAGGAAAAAGGTATCCCCTGAAGGCTTGTACAAAGAGGTTACAGGAGAAAGAGGGAGAAAGAGAGAGCTTTTCTTGTTCTCAAGCTCCTGTTTTACAAAAGGTGATAGAGGAGTTCTGCTCTTCTTGGGGCCAGTCCTCCTCCTTCGTCAGTCTTGGAGAAGGCCGGTAGTAGTGGGTGAAGCAAGTGACCTCCCCTTTTTGAAGTCTGTTCCTTGGTATTTGTAGGCAGCAGGTGATGCAGCTTTATCCTGATTTTCTGGAAAAAAAGGTGATGGACAGGCTCTGGAACCGCGCCGCTTGCCTGCCACCGGAGAGGTCTGCAGCTGAGAAGGAAGGACGATATCTTTTAATATTGGTACTTCTTCTGGGAATCCGTGATGGCTGAAGTATGCAGATCCTTGATTTGCATGACTGGAAGAAGCATATTGCTTTGGGAACAGTGCAGCCAGAGCACGTTGATAGTGATAGGTATAGCTAAGAAACGTTTTGCTTGATGTAGCTGGGAGAGCTGGGAATATCAATCATGCAGGAGGTTTGGGAGGCTCGAAACCTCACTCACGTGGTTAGGGGCTCCAAACCTCACTCACGAGGTTAGAGGGCCGAAACCTCACTCACGAGGTTAGAGGCTCCAAACCTCACTCACGAGGTTAGAGGCTCCAAACCTCACTCACGAGGTTAGAGGCTCCAAACCTCACTCACGAGGTTAGGCCGAAACCTCACTCACGAGGTTAGGGGCTCCAAACCTCACTCACGAGGTTAGAGGCTCCAAATCTCACTCATGAGATTTGGAAGGCTAACAGCTTCAAAGGTTGAAGCATAATGTTTCAAGATGGAGCGTCGCGTGTATGGCTGTGATGCAGCGCTGGAGCCACATGTCAACAGATATGTTCTAGATTAAGATATTTATTTTAATTTTGATAATCAGGTGTCTTTTGAAGCAAAGTCATGAGACTAATGATGAGAAATTCAATAATTAAGCGTACTCAAGCTGGAGAAATACTAAGATGGTGATCCCCTGAGAAGTAATCAAGTTACATATTTTTTTAAAATTAAAATGAATAATATTTCTACATTTAAATTACAGAATATTACATTTAATTTTCATAATTTTGATTTTATATAACCCTAAATAGTAAATTATAAAAAAAAGTAAAGTAATAATTTTTTGTATTATTTCAATTATTATAGGTTAAGTAAAAATGATAGTAATCAAAAAAATTATTAGCCAAAGGATTTAAAGAAAAAAATAAACACATGAAATAAACCTATATCAGTTATAAAAGAATATTAGCTTTGGCCTACGTTAAAGATCAAATATTCCTCTATAAATTCTCGTAGACTTAAATTAATAAATATTGAAAACTGAATAATTGTTCACATATAACGTGGAAGTTCACAACAATAATTCACAAAAATTACATATTTAAGTAAATAGGGGAAATTACATCTGGATCTATCAGACCGGTGTCTCATTCAGAATAGACCCTGCAATTTGATCACCAAGTTCTACATTAATCCACAATTACATCTTTCTTATACTATTAAAGGGAAAGAAAGTTGACATAATAAAAATACAAAAAAAAAATGATCAGAGAGATCACGACAAGATATCGAAACATAAAGTCTGATAGAAACAGAGATACTAAATTTATAATAAATTCAGAAATAATTTTTATTAATTGTTGAAAAAAGAAGATTAAATTGATATATTGGCAACTCGACTATCACATTAAAGTAAAATAAAATTTAAAAAATACACTAAATATTCTTGCTAGCTATATCATACTAAGTACATACCAAATTTAACCTAATTATAATTTGAAAAAAATGAAAATAAAATCAAAGAAATCCTAAAAATGGCTTTTTTAAAGCAAAAAAATCTCATTTACTAGCATAGCTATAAATCACATCGTATTGCCATCGAGAACTTTTTGGGAAGGTATTGTGCATCACGTAACTCTTTTCAGATTGGAACATGTCCATAATTAGAATTTTTTCACGCTCAGTAGCATGATTTTTTTATTTTAATGATCTTTTTTAAATATTTTTTAGCAATATATTTTACATCAAAAGTGAATTATGACAAATAAAAAAATAAGTAGTTTAGACATTTAACATGAAAGAGCCCACTTACTTTTTTTAAATATTTTTTTTTATAAAATCATGATTGAAACTGAAGAACACAAACTATAATGAATAATCGATAACATACAAAGACTTAAAAAATTAGCGCTTATTTATAATGAGATTGCAATCTTAGGAACCAAGATGTAATTTATAAAAAAAATGAATATTTATATATATATATATATATTGTATTATCTCTTTATTTTATTCTCCGCCATGGAAATCGAGAAGCGAAGGCTGGAGCTTCGAGAACGGGGGCTTCTTTCTTCGGACGCAATCCTCACCGTTCATTTCCACCTCATCGGGACGTCCGATGCCACTCCCCTCCCTCTCCCCCATCCCCGCCGATACCTAATCTCCCCGCCGCTGATGACTTCTCCATCTCCGGCGCCGATCCGTCAGCCGCCGACCGTTCCCGCCGCTGCCGACAACCTGGACCTCATTCTGCACCACCTCCTTCCAACCCTTCTCGTCGCTGCCCTCTCCGTAAAGTCTCTTGTTGGCCGCTGGCGCTTCATTCACTCTAAGCTCTCTCTCCTCGTCACCTCTCTCTCTGCCGCCGCAGCTGCTGCTGCTGAATCTTCTACCTCTGCGGCGAACCCTCTTTTCGCGGATCTTCTACAGAAGCTGCTAATCACTCTCCGATCCCTCGAATCACTCTGTTCCCGCTGCCTCGACCCCTCCCTCCCCACAGGGAAACTCCATCTCCAGAGTGACATCGACATCGCTGGAGCTTCTCTCTCCCTCCACCTCCACGACCTCGATGTCCTCCTCCGATCCGGCATCTTGCACCAATCTAACCCTCATTCGTCTGCCATCATCCTCCCTGTCCCCTCCTCCTCTGCCTCCCGCGCAGATCTCGCCTTATTTATTCGCGACGTCTTTGCCCGCCTCCAGATCGGCGACATAGACCTCAAGATTAAAGCTCTAGACTCTCTCCTCGAGATCCTTGCCTCCGATCCGCACAAGCTCGGCCCAATCGTCGCCCAAGAAGGTGACCTCTCGTGCCTCGTTCGTCTCCTCGATCCATCTTCCCATTCGCTCGCCCGCGACTCTGCCGCTGCAGCCGTCTCCATCCTCGTCACCGCTGGTGAATCCTCCCGCCACGCGCTTTTTGATGAAGGTGCGCTCGGTCCCCTTCTCCGTCTACTCGACTCCGGTTCTGCAGTCGTCAAGGAGAAGGCGGCTGCTGCCATCGAAGCCATTGCCGCTGATACCATCAACGCCTGGGCCGTGGCCGCTTATGGCGGCATCTCCATCATCGTCAATGCCTGCCGCCCTGGCGCCGGATCTGCCGCCGTCCAATCCTTCGCAGCTGCCTCCCTTAACCATATCTCCGCGATCGATGAACTCCGAGCTGCCATTGTTGAGGAGGGCGCCATCCCTGTTCTGGTTGGTCTTGTCGCCTCCGGCGCTCCATCGGCACGGAGAAACGCCTCGCTCTGCCTCTGGTGCCTCGCCTCTTTCGGCGGCGAGGAGACCAGGGAGTTTATCGTTGAAGAAGGGGGTGTGCATCGTCTTCTTCAACTGTTCTATGATTCACTGTCTTTGTCAGATCCCGAGATCTCCGAGGTTGCGCTGCGCGCGATCCACGCGCTCTCGTTCTCCCCCGTTGCCGCTAGATCGCTCTCTGTTTCTCGTGGATTCTTTCTACATCTTGCAGATCTAATCTGCCGCGGCAGCGCCGCCATCCAGCTGACAGCCGCTGCCTTGTTCTGCAATCTATCTCCTTCCAACGAGCTCAAGCGGTCCATGGCGCTGTGCATGGCCGCCCTCGTCAAAATACTCGAGTGGCCGAAGCCAGCGAGCGCGCAAGAGACCGCCGCCCGCGCGCTCGTCTCCCTCCTCGCAGTAAAATCTAACCGGAAGGAGCTCGCGCGGGACGAGAAGAGCCTGACTCGGCTCGTCCAGATGCTGGATCTCCGGCGGGAGGAGATCTGCCAGAAGTTCCCCGTCTCCGTGGCGCTTGCCCTCTCCGCTGGAGGCGGTGGCGGCTGCCGTCGGCGCCTCGCCGACTCCGGGGCCGTCGCTGCCCTCCAAAAGCTCGTTGACGCTGAAGTCCCCGGCGCTCGTAAGGCCCTGCAGCGGATCTCCGGCAGCCGGCTCAAGAATCTCTTCTCAATTGGCCGCCGGGAGTGATCCGTCCCCTCCCTCCCCCCGCCGCCGCCGCCGGTGATTCCCCTCCTGTCCCCGGTAATTTATTTCATTTTAAAATTGCCGATTAATAATTTTTAACCAATTAAAAAATTAATTAGTTAAAATTGGATACAGGTATTAATGGCGGGAAGGCTAACCGGGAGAGTATTAGAAGTTAAAACAAAAAAGCAAATTTTTATTTTTATTTTTTCGGAAGAAGTGGATTTTTTCTGCAAATATGGATTTTATGGAGGTCATTTGTGGAAAACAATCATGGGATGCGAAGTTTTGGGAAGTGTCCTGACGGGGTTATATTTATAAATAGCGAGGGCTTCTTTGTAAATTTTTGTGACCTTAAAACTTTCTGTATTTATGCTATTCGTTTTTTTTTTTTTGGCATTTTTCATTGCTGTCTTGGTTTCCTTTGAATTATGTATTTGTTTTTGGATTATAATGCATAAATGCTTCTTTTATCGTGAGTCTTACATTTTTCTCTTGAATATCACGTGCGCTCAGCCTAATCTTATGATGCGATGGAAAAGTGTTGCACGTAGGACAAGAAATAAATAAATAATTAATGCTTAGATTTCTAATGCCTTTAAAATCGTATTTTTGGTCCTTGGAATTTAAAATATGTATAAAATAGGGAATTACAGCTCTTATAATTTTAAATAAAAATTTAAGTGGAAAATTAAAAAAAAAAAAAGATAAACTAAATTGTAGTTATAGATAAAGTCCCGAGGTAGACCTCAAGGTTGCTCGATAGTTGGCTTGATTTGAAGCTCAATTAGACGGGCTCTATTGGGCTCGATGAGTTTGATATTGTTTGTTAGTAGTATAGTTTAGTATTAATCATAAGTCATAACAACAATATGATGATATAATTTTATTGTAAAAAATAAAGAATTTATTTATATTTTAAAAGTATATTTATAGTATAATCATGTCGCATTATGTTGAATTTAATAAGTTTATGTTTGATGATATTAGTCTCCAATTAAATGGGCCAATTTGGGTTAATTTTAGAACTTGATCTGAGACTTATTAAAAGTCTGATTGCTATTTCATGAATTGAGTTTGATCTTATTCTATGGTAAACTATGGTAAATGAGTGGAGTTCTAACATAGTTGTAATTTTTCATGAACAATAATTATCTTAAACTTAGGGAAATATCATTATATATATATATATATATATATATATATATATATATATATATATATATATATATATATATATATATATATATAGTATTAGCATATTAAGAAATAAAGGAACCCCTCAGCCACTAGAACTAACCCAAATTAAGGCAGTAAATGATCCCCTTTAACAGACAGTAGAGAAAAAGCAGGCATTTAATATAGTTCAATCAGCCCAAACTAGTAATGGGCTAAGCCCAAATATTAATTGGCTAAGCCCAAATATTAATGGGATAAGCCCAAATATTAATGGGCTAATCAATCAAAGAAAAGAGGATTTACTGCATATTTTCTCATGCATTTAAACACAAGTATTAAAATTTGCAATTCAATTATTTTGAAATGACTTTATTTATTAAAAAATGAACATATCAGAACATGTTTGAAATGTTAAAGATTGAGAAGTCAAGTTAAGTTTAATCGGATAAAATTTAAAATTAGATAAGATATTTTTGTTTAGAAATTTATATATAATGTATTGTAGATTAATTTCTATACTGAGATACATATATATAAGAAGAAAAATATTTTCTTTTAATTTACAAAAATTATAAAATAAAGTTGCTTTATTTGCAAATAATTAAAAATATAATCAATTGTAATATTAAGTTTGTGTGAGATATGAGCTCTAAGATTTTTTATTTTTTTTTTGAAAAGTTTGAACCTTCGAGGTCAACTTTCGTATCATTTGTGGCATGTTTGGTCATGTCCTTGATTCATTATAAAAAAAATATTAAATTAATTTATATCACATCTTATACTATTTTTAATATAAAAATAGAATTTTGCAAAGATTTGTTATATTTTGCTTGTTTACCTAATTTAGTTAATTTTAATTAGGCTACTTCTGGTAAAGCATTTTGTTGAGAAAAAATAATTTATTTGATATAACTAAAGTTAAAAATTAAAATTAATAAAATACTTTTTTAAAAAAAATCAGATTTTAAAAAATTTAAACATAACTGTGATAGAGATTGAAAAAACAAGTTATTTTTAGAAAATTACTTTCAACAATTTAATACAAATTTACTCTCATATATCTAATATAATATTTGGTAATATCCAATAGTTGATTACCTATTTGTTATTAAAATTAATAATTATTTTATACATATACTTATAATTAATATCTATATAATAATTGATAAATATTCTTATTTTAAAATTTTAATAATATATATAATAAAAAAATCTTAATTATGATTGTTTATAACTATTAATTAATGTTCAAATATTTCAAGAAATTTTCACCATATATAATTATTAAATTTAAAATTGTAAACAAATAGCTAAATATATATTATATTCTTTAGATAATTAAATTAATCATAAATATATATATATATATATAATAAAATAAATCAACGTAATATACATAATTATTTATCACATATATAATTAAAGTCGTTATACATATACAATTTATTTAAAACCATTAATTACAACACAAAGAATTTTGATAAACAACTCTTCTTCTAATAAAAGATAGCAATACTAGTTTGTCAAACAAAAAATTAATTTTAAATTACAACACTTTTACAACTAGAGAGAAGAAATATTTATTTTATAAATTTAATAGAAAAAAATTATTTTAATATTAGAAAAATAAAAATATGAAATAAAACTAATTTTGATATTTATATTTGTATTAAATGTGAAATAAAGTTAATTTTTATAATTAAACACCAAAAAAATGAACACCTTTTAATACTTTTATTTACAGTACACCAAACATTAAGCAGAAAGTTAACATGATATTTTTGTTGTAATATTTATAGAATATTTGAGGTAATTTGTTTTCTGGGATATGTGAAATATGCAAAATAATTTTAGTATTTTATTTTAAAATTTATATAATATGTAAAATAAAATTAATTTTAATATTAATATTATATCTAATTTAAAATATAACTCTTTTAACATTAAATTTATTATCTTAAAATTAATTTTAGCAGGATAAAATTATTATATGCAAACAAACAGTAATTGAACAAGTAAATATAGCAGTCCTGAGATCATTCATGTAAATGTCCCCAGATGTTGAAATTACATCCAACACCCTGAAGAATTTCCTTTTTCTAATTATGTAGTCTGTATATTTATAATAATATTTTTCCACAAATCACAATCAGTAAATCTACAGTAAGGGTAAATCTGTCACTATAATATTCTACTATTATTCTCCAAGTACAACTAAAAAAGTGCAAATATTTTTTGCATGTGAGTCTGACTTTGAATTGAATCAAGTTTATTGAGATGACTTTAATATGGATCACAATAATACTAATTTAAATAATAATAATAAATAAATAAATTTTTTTATTATTCTACGTAAATTTTAATGTTAAAAAATATTATTTTATTTCACATATTTAATAATTTTTAATAAAAATATTAACTTTATTCTACATCCAAGATCAAAATATTAGAATTTAATATTTTATTTTAGTATGTAAAATAAAATTAATATTTTTATTAAAAATTATTGAGTATGTAAAATAAAATAATATTTTTTCATATTAAAATTTGTGTAGAAATGATTAGAAAAATTTATTTATTTATTATTATTATTATTATTGTTTTTTAAACTAGTACCATTTTAGTCCTAATTTTGATTCTCATGCCAAACAGACCCTAAGTTCTTGTTTGGCCCGAGGACCGAAATGATACTAATTTAAAAAATAACAACAATAATAATGAATAAAATTTTTAATAATTCTATAGAAATTCTAGTATAAAAAATATTATTTTATTTCACAAACTTAATAATTTTTAATAAAAAAAATATCATCTTTATTTTACATTCTAGACCAAAATACTCGATTCTGGATGTGAAATAAATTTGATATTTTTTATTAAAAATTATAAAGTATGTGAAATACAATAATATTTTTTATACTAAAATTTACTTAGAATGATTAAAAATATTTATTTATTATTATTGTTGCTGTTTTTTATACTAATATCATTTTAGTCCTTGCGCCAAACATGTAACATCAAATAAAGCCACATGCACGTACAAAAAATATTATATATATATATATATATATAGATAAATATTAGATTGAATCAATTTTATTTTGAAAGCAAATACTTACAAATTACGAATCAAGAAAACTTCAACGTTTATCAAACATGTTTTAAATTTGGGTAACTTACATTTGGGCCCTTAAAGTTGAGCAAGCATTTGGAATAGGTCACCACTTTTTTAAATCCTCAATTTAGATCCCTCATTTAAGGTATTGCATTACTTCAAGGTCTCAATAATGACAGAATTATTAAAATGAACGTACAAAGTATTTTTATCGAATTGCTGTTGGTTCGCAACTAATAAGAAAGAATGACAATATTATTTTTTTTTTCATTTTTTTAAGTCCAAAAGGACCCGGCAAAAAAGTAGGAACCAACTTAGGGGACCTTACTGCAGCAGAAACACTACTTGAGGGACTTAAATCTATGATTTTAAAAATTTGGGACATGTTTTTTATGCTTATCCAATCTCAGGGGCCTAAATGCAATTTACCCTTTAAATTTTCACGCATTTGGGACAAATTAGCGTTCTTTCCCTCACACGTATCACATGTGCCGTGGAGGATCCTCCGATTACTCGCATTTTGGTACTCGTATGATATCTTGCTCTGTTATGAAGCTTCTCTGAAGGTGCATTTTAATGGGCTAAATTTTTTTTAAAAAAAATAAATAATGTGAAATATTATTAAATTTTAAGAGCATTTACTTATGTCATCCCTAAAATAAGTTTTATTACATGTTTCACTTCTAAAATTATCTATTTATTTTTGTCCCCCTAACTTCGAATGACTATTTATAAACTAAACTCTTTCTCTCGCTCCCGTTATCTTCCTGTGACCTTAACTTTGGGGGTGAAATATTGGCCATGTTAAATATTGGCCATTAATCTTGATATAATAATTTTAGGGATAAAATATGTAATAAAACTTACTTTAGGGGGACAAAAATAAATAGATAACTTTAGAGGGGTGAAATAAGTAATTTTTCTAAATTTTAATATTAAAATTTATATATGATATGATATATCAAATAAAAATTAACAATTGATAAATAAATACACTAGTTTTGTATTCATAGACACTTCTTTATTTTGAATTCAATTCAATGTGGCTTTTACTGGGGTTCTAACTTAATTAAAACGTCTAGTTTTAATATCATGTTAAATCTTTGATACTAATTTAAAAACTTAAACTTGTAGGTAATAGTTTCAGAATAATATGATATAAGTTACCGTGCATGCAGGATAGTGTTACACATGCCACAACTAACGCACGCAAGGCCAGAGAGAGTGTGGCATGCCAATATTGTGCTCGGGTCTAGCACGCCTTGTACGTGTGGGGGGATGGTTTGGCAGCCCTATCATGACTCCAAATAACATGAAAAAATGAAGAAATTAAGTAAAAAATACCTAATTAAAATTTAATATCATTTTTAGGTATCTTATTAAAGAGTTTTTTAAATCATAAACCTACTTAATGTTACTCCAAAATCTCAAAGATATAAATGATATTTATCCTAATATATAATTATGTCATCAAATTAAAAAATTATATTCTCCAAATAACATGATATTCACATCATAATAACGTTGAACTAAACGCCTAAAAAAAGAAATAAAAAAATACACCTGAATCACAAGCAGCATCCAAAATAATGTCGGTGAATCGATGGGTGGCTTTAATTTAATTTCGAGTACGCTAAGTTAAACTTGAAAATTTAAAATTTAAAATTTAAAATTTCAGCATGCTAATGTTTTTTTATTTTAAATCAATCTACAAGTTTAACCAAGCCTAATTATAAATCATATTCTTTTTTATAAAGCCATCTTATTATATATATTAGGCATATAATAATATATGGCTAAACTACATATATATTATTAAAATTTATCAATTTTACATATTTAACACATAAATCTTTAATATTATATTTTAGCTACTTAAATCATATAAAAATTATAATATTTATTAAATTGTAGCGTGAGTTGTACATAAAATATAATTTTTATATAAATTTAATAACTAATATACATTAATAAAAATTTAAGTATTGTAAAATAATTAGATTTTGGTGATGCACATATAATTATTTCTAAACTATAATATTATAAATTATTTTTTAAATTTTAAGAATTTATTTATAATCTCATTATAAAGTGTTATTATAGCATATTTATATATAAAATTTTTAAATTATATTTTTAAAAATTATAAATACTTATATTTATATTTCGAATTGAATTCATGTTTTTTTAGCAAATGTTTAATACGAGATAGCTATGTTTTATTTCGATCAAAGCAGTCAACTTTAGTGAAGTAGTCACCAACCATCAGTGCATTGGTGGCTTTCAGCTCTGCTTTAGTCCCACATTGCGAGCAAAGCGAGCTTGCAAGAGAGATTGGGCTATAAAATGGGTATGATGGTGCGACTTTACTTAGTGCCACCCCGACGGGGTGAGGGGACGATCATTAAGGTCGTTTAAACTAGAAGCCTCTATTGCACTAAAGGGGTGTTCTGGTCTATCATCTCCTCAAAGAGGAAGAGAAGGCATAATTTGTGCCTATTGGGAGTACGCGATCACGCGACCCCTACTAATAAAAATTAAGTTTTAATTTTATTTAGTGGGGTTGGTTATATAAATTTTTTATTTTTATTATATTTTATTAATTATTAAATTTAAGTAATTAAAATTACTTTTTTTTATTTTTTTTAAATTTTTTGTTGTAAATTTAATAATTTAAATTTTTTTAATTCGAGCTTTTATAATTTAGATGTACAAATCATGTAATGTAAGTCGTTTTTTTAAGTTTATTTTCAATTAGTGTAATAATATTTTTTTTGGATATACTCATTTCTTATTCTATTCTTTCGTGTATATATCCATCTTAACATCTTCATTTCTGTAACATTTATTTTATTTGTATGTTTCCTCTTTGCAGGCCAGCATTCAGCATCATATATCATCGCTGGTCTTACTACAGTTTTATAAAATTTATCTTTAATTTTGAATGAGATTTTTTTTCACACAATACACCAGAAATATTTCTCCATTTTACCCATCCTGCTTGAATACTGCTAATAATGTCATTATCTATTTCGTCATTATTTTGTATAATTATCTATTTCATCATAATTATCTAAAGCGCTCACTCTTCTTGACAATTTGATCACTAATTATTACATCTCCAATATAAGTATTTTTTTTAACTAAATGTGCACTCCATATATTCAATTTTTGATCTATTGAGATGAAAATCTAAATAGTTAAATATTTAGTATGATTAAAAATAATAATTATCAGTAAACGTGTGTTGTATATGACAGATTTAATATATCAAGAATTAAGAAATAAGAAAATTATTATTTTATGATATAATTACTAATTTGAAAGGAATTTTTTATTAATAAATAAAATACTAAATTGAATTGGAGAGCTGATCGGACCGGCCGGTTTGGGCTAATTTCTGCTTCTTGAGATTAGTTAAAAAGTCAAAGTTTACAATTTAAATAATTAAGAAATATTTTTAATTTTAGAATTTTATATTATTATTTAGGAATAATTACACTCACGTTTTTTGGTTTAAGGTTTATTTCCTAATATTTAATAATTTATCATATGTATTTTTTTTATTATTATTAATATTTTTTAAAATTACTGTTATATCCTCTCATTCTCCTTATCCGACGCCGCCGGCATCGCGTGGCGCGTGCCAAATCGGGAGGAAAGAGGGGGAGGTCTCCCTCTATTTCCACTAGATCCCGGCGGTCGCGCCACCCCGCGCGACCGCCGGCGATGTTGCACGCTCCGGATCGGGAGGAGGGGTCGCGTGCGCCGGATCAGGAGATGGGTCTGGTGCGGCGAATCGGGATCGCGCAGGGTCGCGCTCACTCCCGCGCCACCTGCGCGGCCGCCGCCGGCTTCGCGCTGCTATTGCTAATAGCTCTGCGGCCGCGCGACGCCGTCAGCGGCCATGTGGGGTGGCGCGATTGCCGGGATCTGGTGGAGTTCCCCCTCTCTCCTCTTTGATCCAGTGCGCGCCACCCCGCGTGACCGCTGGCAATGTCGCACGCGCCGGATCGGAGAGGAGAGGATCCCGTGCACCGGATCTGGGCCGTGCAATAGTTTGCTCCCGCGCGACTCTGCACGGCCGCCGTTGGCTTCGCGCAGCGATTGCTAGTAGCTTCGCGGCTGCGCGACGATGTCGACGGTCGCCTGGGGTGGCGCAACCTCCGGGATCTGGTGGAGTTCCCCCTCTCTCCTCTTGATCGGAGCGCGCAACTCCGTATGGCCGCCGGTGGCGTCGCGCGGCCGTGCGACACCGCCGGCGGGTGCTGGATCGAGAGGAGAGCGGGAGGGGAGGGTTTAATGGTAATTTAAAAAAAATAAATAATAAAAAATAAAAAGAACCCATACGATAATTTATTAAATACTAAGGACCTCAATGTTAAATTTTAAAAACTTGGACCTGTGTGATAATAAAGCTTAAACTCAGGGACCTAGATGTAAATCCCTATATATATATATATATAACCTAAGCTTTGGTCCAATCAAACTGATTTGCTTTTGATTTTTGAAATTATAGGATCATTTTAGTTTTTTGGTTTTAACAAAGAATCCAATTGCTGAGTTGTACCCTGTTTTGTTTGCCAATTTAAATTATTTATGTGAGTCTTTGCTTTAGTGTATGGTTAGCCTGTCTTTGATGCCACCCTCTTATTTAAAAAAAAAGCATTAAAATTGAAACGTTTCTTAAATTTAATATTTTATATTTATCTGCTGAATCTTTAAAATAGTTGATTTTTTTTAAAATATCGTAATTTTTAATTTTTTTGAAAACACGAGAGGGTGATTGTTTCGTACCGAAAGAAATTGATTCCACTCACATGACCGACGGGCTAGAGAGAGTGTGACACGCCAATTATTGTGCTCGGGTCTAGCACACCTTGTACATATGGGGGATGGTGTAGCAGCCCTATCATGACTCCAAATAATTTAAAAAAATAAATAAATAAAGTAAAAAAGACCTAATTGAAATTTAATATCATTTTTAGGTATCTCATTAAAGAGTTTTTAAAATCATAAACCTACTTAATGTTGCTCCAAAACCTCAAAAATTTGGATGATATTTACCCTAATATATAATTATATCATCAAATTAAAAAATTATATTCTCCAAATAACATGATATTCACATCATATTAACATTGAACTAAACGCCTAAAAAAAGAAATAAAAAAATACACCTCGATCACAAGCAGCATCCAAAATAATGTCGGTGAATCGATGGGTGGCTTCAATTTAATTTCGAGTAAGTTAAGTTAAACTTGAAAATTTAAAACTTTGATTTTAAGTCAAATTAAAATTTCAGCATGTCAATATTTTTTTATTTTAAATCGATCTTCAAGTTTAACGAAGCCTAATTATAAATCATATTTTTTTTATAAAAACATCTTATTATATATATTAGGCATATAACAATATATGGCCAAACTACATATATACCATTAAAATTTATCAATTTTACATATTTAACACAAAAATTTTTAATATTACATTTTAGCTACTTAAATCATATAAAAATTATAATATTTATTAAATTGTAGCATGAGTTCTACATAAAATATAATTTTCATATAAATTTAATAATTAATATATAATAATAGAGATTTAAGTATCAAATATGTAAAATAATTAGACTTTAGTGACATACATATAATTATTTCTAAATATAATATTATAAATTATTTTCTAAATCTTAAGAATTTATTTATAATCTCATTATAAAATGTTATTATAGCATATTTATATATAAAATTTCTTAATTATATTTTTAAAAATTATAAATACGTATATTTATATTTCGAATTGAATTTATGTTTTTTTAGCAAATTTTTAATACGAGGTATAGCTATGTTTTATTTCGATTAAAGCAGTCAACTGACGTAGTCACCAACCATCAGTGCAGTGGTGGCTTTCAGCTCTGCTTTAGTCCCACATTGCGAGCAAAGCGAGCTTGCAAGAGAGATTGGGCTATAAAAATTGTATGTTGGGCGACGTCAATCCATACTTACCTGAACGGAGCGTAGAGACGATCATTGAGGTCTCTCGCTTAGGTTAGAAGCCTCTATTGCACTACGGAGGTGTTCTGGTCTACCATCTCCCCAAGTGGGAGAGTGGACGTTATAATTTGTGCCTTTGGGGGTACGCGTTCGCGCGGCCTCTGCTAATATGATATTAAAGCTTACTAGCGAACGAACAAGCTGGATGGGTAGCTGGTCTAAATTTATGCAATATAAATACAAAATTTTAGGACTCATAAAAAATATAAGATTTTTAATAATATAAAACATAAATAGTTAATATAATATGATTAAAAAAATTAAGAGCAAATTATGTTTAGGTTTTTGAGTTTAATGGATTTATTTTTTAAAATTATAATATATTATCTGGGTTTTTTTATTTTTTTATTTTTTTATTATTAAATTTTTTTTAAATTATTGTGTTGTTTTTGATTTTTGAAATTACAGGATCATTTTAGTTTTTGGTTTTAACAAAGAATCCAATAGCTAAATTGAATTTGACTTTTTTGTTTGCCTGTCTTTAACAAAGAATCCGATAGTTAGCCCGTCTTTAATATCACCCTCACCCTCTTATTTAAAAAAAAAAGCATTAAAATGGAAACGGTTTTTAAATTTAATATTTTATATTTATCTGCTGAATCTGTAAAATAGCTGAATTTTTTTTAAAAATTTATTATATATATTTTTTAAAATTTTTAAAAATAGATAATTCATAATGTGAAAACACAAAAGTGATTGCTTCAAACTAAAAGAAATTGATTCCACTCACTCGAGGGGCTCCTAGTAGTGAAAAACTCATTATATGAGTTGATAGTAGCTTAATCCAGTCCTGCTTTATATTATTTTAAAGACAGAGGATACTCAATTCAAAATAAGTCACTTATGTTTTATTTGAGTTTATGGCAAACAGGTCCTTCTATTTTAAGCTTTACGTGCATTTAAATCTTTCTAATTTTTAAATTAAGGGAGATTTATACACTAAAAATAATATTTATTTAGGTCTTTTTTCAAGATTTTTGAAATTTTTTTTATGATCGTTTAGCCGCTTATTATTAATGACCTGTATATACAAAATTTTATAAATATGTTGTGAATGCATGTATGATACTGGATTTTGCTTTTAGAAAATTAGAAAGATTAAATTGTTAAACAAAGGAACAGAAGGTTTAATATGTAATTTAATAAGAATTAAGAGGTATATAAGTAAATGCTTTTTAAATTAATTAAGTAGAATTTTTAATTTGAGATAATGTGCAAATAGGTCTTTTGATATTTTGTAAAGAAACTCAATAAACGAGCATTTTTTCTAATATACTAATTTGACTAATTTAAAGACTAAATTAATATTTTAAATAAAATTAAAATTCAAATTGACATCAATTAGATAAAATATACTCTATTAAGTATTTTAAATAGTACCTAAGAACCTATTTGCACTTTTACCTATGATTAGAGGACCTATTTGAGTAATTTAGAAATTAAAAAAACTTGATTACACATGGGCCTAAACTAAATGGACCTATTTGCTATTAACAGTTTTTTAAGTTAAAAATAAAAAAATATTAATATTTTAAATTTAATTGTAAGATCCCAACCACTAGTAAATCAAAACCCTTCCATTTCTATGTTCAAATTTTCAATGATTGAGAAGTTAGAGTTGTGAAGTTGCAATATATACATCACAATTTGCAAATTGACCTCTATATAATTATATCAAACAAAAACTATTTTATAATATCATTTAATATCACAATTTTATAATATCACAATTGGTTTCTCTTCCTTGCTTTCTTTTATATTGTATTAAATTTATAATGTTTCATGCAGGAGTCCATCAAAATGAACTCAATAGACAAATCAAGAGAAGCTTTACAAACCCGTACTCTTCGCCCATACTTGATCACCCAACTCAATACATGTGTTTACTTACTTGTATATCATTATTCAATTAATTTTATTGGTTTCATGCACTGACATTATTTTAGAAATCACATTGCATCTATTGGAAATATCACAAATGATCATTACTCATTTTCCTTATGACAATACTTTGATGAAATGCAAATAATATTTTTATTGTTAAAGTTCAATATAATTATTTCTAAAACAAAACCAAATAAAAAAATAATAAAATTATAGGGTATGCCAAAGCAAGTTACATTATACAAATATGAAACTCATTACAAGTCAAAGAGATATTAAATATTCAATAAGCAAAGTCAATTCTATGAAATATCCAAATAATTAGAAGTGTTACCACCTCATTTGCTCCATATATAGTTGCACACATGTAGTTTTAGCTAATTAAACCAAGACTTCATATGCTAAATTTAGTATATACTTGCTACTTACTATCAACTAATACTTTCTTGAAATAGTATTATAATTAACTATCAACTTCTCTCATATTGAATATGTTTCACTAACTTTATGACGTAAATTATATATATCATGCACTTTCTAATTATAAGTCTGAAATACTACGCTGAAATTCTGAAAATAACTTATCATAAGATTCAACACGTTAAATATAGTGTTTAATACTTGTTTCCAAATAATTGATAAACATAAAAGTGGTAGATAAATAAATCATCTAAATATTTGCAAGTTTTCATAATAATAGTAGATCATTTGCTATAGCTAAACTCATTTTAAAGCTACTAGTCTCACTACAGATTTCTAGATTCTAATTCAATCAATCAAAAAATCATTTTAATGATCCAATTTGAAGTCGCACCAAATAGAAAAGTTTTAGCTTTGGGTGGGAACAAAAAATCTGCAAACTTTCAAATCAATCCAAATTTATTTTATATTATGTTCTGCCTTTAAACTAAGGGGGCGTTTGGTTCAGTGTTATCTCAATGTTAATATTATGTAGATGTCATGTTATTTAAATGTCATTGTTATTCATCAATGGATATTTGTTTGGTTCAATATTATGATATTAGAAAATATCAATGTTATTCAAATTATTTTTGTTTAGTTGGAAGCTATTGACATTATAATAACAAATTGATGGTGTTATCTTGAGATGTCGCCCGATTTGGAGTGACATCTAGATGTCAGCATGTAATGGTATTTTTGTAATTAATTATAACGTTATTTAAAGATATCATTAAACCAAACAATTACTTTCTTAAGATAACATAACATAACATTGAGATAACACTGAACCAAACGCTCCCTAAGCCTTATCTTGGATTCGATTAAATCCTGACAACTTAGAAAAAAGAGTTTTAAATCCAATCATACACTGAAAATCTGTTAAAACTTTAAATACCAAAATAAAAGAGCACTTCATGAACTAGATACCAGCCAAATTTCATAAAATTTAGGTGAGATTTGCCTACCTTGTGGACCCCATCTTTGAGAAACACTATACTTGCTTTCTTTTCCTCCACATGCATGCATGCATGCATGCCATCCTTCTTTAGCTTTTCCCTCCCAAGATTTCTTTCTCTATACTCCACTCTATCTCCTGCATCAAGAAGATCTTTTATATGATAATGAGTCCCCATTTTTTAAGACAAAATAGAAAGAAGATCTCTAGCTTTCTCTTGATGAATGGAAGAAGAAGAAGAAGAAGACAAACTGTTCTCTCTATTTCTCTCTCTCTCTCTCTCCTTCTCCCTTTCTGTTTCACTCCAGGGAAAAATTGATGATTCTCAGCTCATCTCATTGCATGCCTTCTTCATGACAACTCACTGGCCATTAATCTTTTGATACTTTTTATTCCATTTTTAACACTCGGCTTTTTTTGTTTGACAGTTCAAAATTAATTTTCTTTAATTTTAAATAGTTATATCAAAATTAATATTATATCACATCCTACACATATTATCAAAACAATAACTAACATTTATCACATTTCTTATATATACCAATATAATAGCTAACTTTATATCATATCATATCATTTACATATTTTAATATAATAACTAATTTTATTTCACATAATTCACAATTTTTAATAAAATAATATTTTTATCCAAGTTAAAAATTTTAATATAGTTAAAATTAAATCTTAGTATGAGGTTTCACCAATATCAAGCCATCAATTGAACACATGACTATGGTTTTGGCATTAGTTAGGCATTAATTAGGATTATGTTGGACTACTCACTTGGATTATCTCTAATTCATCTAGCCTATAACAAATTAATTAGGAAACTACAGTCAAATCCCTCAAAATTAATTGATATTCCATCCAAATCTATTTAGGACCTATATGAAATCCAAAGTTGATATAGATGAAATCTACTGTTATTGAGCAAAACTTGTGCTACTTCATGAATCTAATTTTAGGTTATTATATTAAATTTTGGAAAATTTAAAATTAATGATTCGGAATAATAATTTGGTTTAAATAATAACACTTTTAATATTTCGACACCCAAATTAAAATTTTTAAAAATTTGATATCAATTTACAACACTTTTTCGAATTCAGAATTCTTAAATCTTTGATTTTGTTTTTGAATTTATCTTTGAATATTTGTAATTATATTTAAGCGTAGCTTTTGGTCTATTTATAATAATATTGTGAATATCTCTAATATTTTTTAAATTTTTTCATTTGAGTTATTAAAATATAAGAAACTAGGGATAAAAAATGTAGATTTAACTATAGGTAAAATAAAGGAATTTATTATTAATTTATCTTTTAATTTAACTAAATTATTTTAAATAGATATTTAACTTATAAATAATATAGAATTTAAGATTTGGGATTCAACATTTAGAATTTATGCATGTTTTATATCCATAAATGTGCTAGCAAAGCTAATAATCCATATTCTTATACAATTCTTGCTAGAGCTCCTCATATCTTAAACCATTTTCATTTTTTTTGTGATCTCCACCTAGCTAATATGCATTGCATATCTAAGAATCTCTCATTTAATTTACTTTAATTTTTCATAAAAACAAATCTATTAACTCAAAATTATCTTTATTTATAATAGGGTAAATTGTAATATTGCAAGGAGATCTTAAAATAATAATACAAATCTAGTACTTTAGGTTGAAGTTTCTTACATTGAGATTAAACCTCATGTTTCTAACAGACATATTTACCTAAAAAAATACTTATTTTAACTATTAATTACTTTAAAATATTATTTTTTATTATCTTTTCCTAATTACTTTTTTGAACTTATCAATCACACAAACACTAATCCCAATTTTTTTATAGTTCATGATCTTCTTATCATATCTACCCTTCCTTTCGACTATACGATCGTGTATAGCTCAACAACATTAATATTAATGCTTGGAAGGTGGTGAGAAGGCAACAAGGACATAGTAACATTTAAGCCAAATTTGATTCAAGTGTTTTTTTTAATAAGAGAAAATAATATTTATTTTTTAAATTTAATAGGAAAGTGATTTATTTTAATATTGAAAAAAATGTAAGACGTGAAATAAAATTAATTTTAATATTTGTATTTGTGTTGGATGTGAAATAAAATTATTTTTACAGTTGAAATTTAGAATGAGCCCAAAATACCTTGAACTAAATGAGGCCTTGGACAAGCACTACTAACGGAGGTGTTAGGGCAAAATGATAAAAGCAGCATAATAATTTAAGAGCAATATTGCCGAATAGACCGAATGGCAATGCAAATTTCCTATTAGATGAAATGTACATTATTATATAATGTGCATTACGTATATGTTTCTTTATTTAATTATAAATTTTTGATATATATATATATATATATATGATGTAAAATAAATAAATAATGCATGTTTTTGGTTCAATATGTGAAATCGGTAACTTAATCTTAACTCGATATTTAACATAAAAATCGATTGCATTTAAATCTATTTAAATCAAATTTCTCTCAAAATCAAACTTTTTTATTTTTTTAATTGATCATGCCATGTAGTCAGCCAGCATTATTTATTCCACAAATCACTTTCTTGGGCCACTCTTTAGCCTGGCCTCTGCCACCCACTTGCACTACACACCAAATGGCCTCAGGATGGACTTCAAACCTTTGTAGCCTCCTCTCCCCACACATTATTTTCATCAAGCAAAACTCAAATTTTGAATATATTAAAAAATACTGAAAATGAAAACAAAATTTATTTTCTATTGATTTGATTGGTGCATACATATAATATGAAAATTGCTTTGTAATTTTTATAAATATTAAATTAAATTTATATGTATAAGGCTTCTCTCACCATAGTGAAAAGTACTGTAGAGTGTAGTTGTTGGCTCCTTTAACACTGACAGAGAGGCTCATGCATTGTTTGCATTCAAAAGGACACTGGGAGATGGGAGTGTTAAATTTCATGCATGGGCAATCATAACCCGAAGTGCATATACATTATTCGTGTTTAATAGTCGGATACGATCCCAAAAACTTATTTGAAAATAGCACGTAACGGGTCATTTTTTGGGACCCATAATAGAACAAAGCATGTATGGAACTATTCAGAGCAGCAACAATGAGAAAAACAATGAGTTGGTACCACTAGTATATCAAAACGCCAAATGGAGCATCATATTCAGCATCAGCAAGCAGCAAATAGAGCTCTAAATGAAACACTAGCAATGCCTTCAGAAGACCTTGAACTCATGCAAACCCGCATAGAGACATTATCATTGAGCAAATTACAAATATTTTGCTTTCATTCTCTTTTTGTAAGGTTAAACATATATCACGTAACGTAAATAGTGCAGCCGACTTTTTAGCTCATTATGCTATATTAAGTAATTTTCGCTGAGAGAGAGATATGCCTCTTCCCATTGCTTTTTGCAATATCCTCAAGGAGGATGCTGGTTGACTTCTATACTATTTGTAATATCAATTTAGTTTAATGCTATGGCTTGTCATCTTTAAAAAAAAAAAAAAATAGAACAAAGCAGATGGCAAAAAAAGAAATGACACATATTAACATTATTAGTGCATCTAACATGATAAATGTGATAGTATTATGTAGATGCTTGATAAATAATATTCTTCATAAATTTATCATATTTATGTGAAACATTATATATATTTATATGTAGTACTTCCATGCTTATACTTAATATTATCTTGTTTATATATATAAAGTATTATCATATTTATATATTATAAATAACATATTCAAAGTGGCAATTTTTGTTAAGGCTGTTAACTTGGCTCAAAGATCAATTAAAGATTGAATAAAATTTTGAATGAAATCGAGATCAACTCAATCTAATTAAGTAAGCCAACTAACAAGTTGTTTTATGGCTTAAAATTTTTATTAATACAATCTTGGGCTGGTTTAGGATCAAATCAAAATAGCTTGAAATCAGATTAATTAAAAAAAATTAAATATATTTAATATATATATGATATATAATATGATATATATAGTATATTTATATATCATTGTTTAAGTATGCTAATTTTTTCATAATAACTTATCATTAGAATATTTTTTTGTATGAACTTTTTGTTCAAGATTTTATTGGACTTTAGATTATCTATTTTTTTTTCTAATTCTAACTACTACGTTACGAATGAGGAAGTCATCGATTAAGTTTGATGTGAATAGACATAAAGATATTTATAATTATAAGATGTTTTGAGTGTGAAAGAATTAAGAAACTAATTGCATTGAGATCAATTTTTTTCTCATTAAATTTGAAGTTCGATATATAAAATAAGAGTTGGGTAGCTCAGATCGAGATCGTGAAAGGCTTCAATTCAATATTGACGAGGTTAGATCAGCTGTGAAATTTAATTTGCTAACAGCCTAGTTTTTTTCTGTTGATCACGTAGTAAGAGGTTCAAAACAGGACCGGACCGGCGGTTCGACGGTTTCAAACGGGAACGGCCCACAGGTCCGGTCTGGTTGCAACATTAGACTGAGAATCAGCTAAAAAACTCTGGGGTTGGACCGAGTAAAAAACGCCGGGTTGAGAACCGTAAAAAGAACCTGGTCGCAACCGCAAACCGAACAAACGTGATAACGGGAATTATTGAATTTGGAGTTTCTTATTTATTTTAATACATTGATAGTTTGAAGGCATTATAAGTATTTTAATATTATATTCATGATTTGAATTAATATTTTTATATAATAGATGTGTATAAGTGATTTATTAATATTTTTTCATTATTTAGTTTCGGAATTGTTTATAGAAAGAGGAGGTTATTGTTTAAATGGACAAATTGAAAAAAAATTAAGTATTGTATTCATTTTGTTTTGTTTTTATTTTATTTTTTCATATATTGTTTTTGGTGGTAGTTAAATTTTTTTAAATTTAGTTGTATTATTTTTTTACAATATTCTATTTTTATAATCCAATATTGTTAAAAAATTAGTCTGCACATTTTAGAAAATACTATTAATTTTAATATGATGTAATTAGAGTATGCGGGGTTGGAACAACGTGTTCACGGTTGAACCGGAGATAAGATATGAACCGGTCGATTGACCCGGTTCGATTTCGGTCCACCGTGTCTCGAAAACTTTGTTCATTCACCTGCTTCGACTCTATTGTGATCCATATAATTGATTCGTCATTTGTGCCTGTCCGATTCATCGTCGAATAGATAATTGATATTATAGGTCGCAAACTACAAGTAATTTCTTATCCAGCATACAGTGCTCCCTTGTTTTATTCTTATTTCTCTCACTTTCAATGGGAGCCATCTCAAATGTACTTAGTCAAGTCCCCATCACTCTAGACTTGACAACAAGTTGTGATATTTAGACATGATTCTCCCTGTGGTTAGATTTGCATCACATGTAATTTAGGAGAAGCATACATATAAGGAGAGAAAAAATGCGCGCAATTTATATGTGTAAGTACAACATTTTTTATTTACAAGTTGATTTAATTTATTATAATATGTTTTTACTGAAATATAAAATCACAAACTTTTGACACAGCGTGGGAGTACATTATACAGCCTTTCTTGAAATGCTGCAAAGATAATATTGTTTTTTGATACATTGAAAAGGGGGGAGGATATTATTAGAGAGAAAGAAGGCAAGCTAAGTGGATCAACTATACAATTGCAATCATTTTTAATATAAAAATTATAAATATTAAAAATTAGGAATAATTAACTATATATCACATGAATTTTATTTTATTTAGTCCTACTCCATTCTTAGTTAATTACGCTATGCACACTCAAAATATTATAAAATTTACATACACACATTTTAACTTATTTTTATTAATAATAAGTAATCATAATTTTTCAATAACCTAATTATAGTTAGATTACAAAAAATTCTGAGCACGTTCATTCATATTATTTTAAGGATATTTAAATATAGTTTTGAGTGAAAATCCTAAAACCTTAATGTTTAAGAGTAACGGCAAAGGAGGAGACATCCGCAACGTGAATATATTTAAATATCCTTAAAATAATTAATTTTTAGGGATAATTACCTACATGCCACACAATTTAGTTTTTTTTATGCTATATTCAACATTCTTAGTTAATTACGTGTTACTGCAAGCACTCAAAGAGCATTACGAAAATTCTTACATACACACATTTGAGTTAAAACTTAATTAAAATCTATTTAAAAAAATATTCTGTTAGTAAATTATTAAAATTATATTTTTACTCTTAATGATATATATTTTTCTCTTCCTCAATACTACACTAAAGCGCTGATTTGTCCTAAAATCAATTCACGTCGCGGATGTCTCCTTCCTTTACCGTCACCTAAACATTAAGGTTTTAGGATTTTCACTCAAAATATATTTAAATATTCTTAAAATAATATAATGAACGGCTTAGATTTTTTGTAATGTAATTATAGTTAGGTTATTGAAAAATTATGATTACTTATTATAATAAAAATAAGTTAAAATGTGTGTATGTAAGATTTTATAATGTTTTGAGTGTGCATAGCGTAACTAACTAAGAATGGATGGATAAGACATAAATAAAATTAAATTATGTTACATGTAGATAATTATCCCTAAAAATTAATTATTTAATATGTAAATACGATAGCTCATTGTGTTACACATGTAATTACCACTAAACTCTAAGATCTCATTTGTTTTAAGCTTTTTTTTAGCTTAAAAAAGTTTTTTTTAGTTTAATATAAATTTTAATCATAAAAATTAATTTTAATTTATATCTAATACAAATATGAATATTAAAATTAAATTTATTTCATATTTTGCACACTATTAAATATTAAATTATTATTTTTTTCATTAAATTTATAAAATATTTTTTATTTTTATTTAAAATTTAATTCTCGAATTAAATGAGGCCTAAAGTTTAACCAAATAAAAATATTTTTGTTCAATTTTAATTTTTTTAAATTTACGTCACTTTTGTCATAAAAAACTAGCTTCTCTACTTTACATAAAAAGGTGAAACATTTAAATTTTTTTATTTTCTTATTTTTTTTCTTCAAAATATTACTCATAATTGTAATTTAATAAGATGTTAAATTAAATTGATGTTTATATTGAAATATAATGTTGTAAATTAAATATATATTTTTTTTGAGAATTTACATTAAATGATAAATAAAGTGTGCGGTACAATTAAAATAATCATATTAGCATGTTACCAAATAGTCCAATTACCAAAATAACCTCCTTACACACTTTTAGAACTCTTTGTTTGGCGTGAGAATTAAAATGAGGACCAAAATGATACTAATTTAAAAAATAACAATACTAATAATAAATAAGATTTTTTTAATTATTCTACAAAAATTTTAATATAAAAATATTATTTTACTTCACATGCTCAATAAATTTTAATAAAAATATTAATTTTATTTCACATCTTAAATCAAAATACTCAATTCGAATATTTTGGTCTAAGATGTGAAATAAATTTGATATTTTTATTAAAAATTATTGAGCATGTGAAATAAAATAACATTTTTTTTATATTAGAGTTGTATAGAATAATTAAAAAAATTATTTATTATTATTATTATTATTATTATTATTATTATTATTATTATTTTAAAACTATTATTATTTTAGTCTGAATTTTGATCTTCACGCCAAACAGGCCGAATTAGTCAAATTTGATTTCCCTATTGCACCATATGCGAATATATATTTCATGTTTTATCAAAAAAATAAAATAAAATTTCATGATCATCGATGAAAGATCAAGAGGTTCGTATGCATCCAGATCAGCATTCAAGACTAGACATTCATTCATAGTTATTAAAAATGACATTATAATAATAATCAAGTTTTTATTACACTTTAATAAATAATAATTCATTTATCTCTAAATATGTAAGATAATTTTTTTTATAATTTCATGTTATTTTTTTTTATCCTTGCTTTCTCTTTTTACTTAAGTAGTATTTAATACCTACTCTCCTTAGTGATATATCTATCAACATATAGTTTCTATATTCAAATCATTTTATGTATATATATATATATATATATATATATATATATATATATATTCAAATGCAACTAATTAAAAGAGTATAATGGTTTTCTTTTTTTTATTAAAAAAGATAGAGTATAGATAAAGATTAAGGAAATTATTCATGAAAGCTTATCCAAATAACTGGAATAAAGTTTGAGATTATATCTAATTAGTTAGTTAATTTGCATATTATTTGCAAGGCATGGCAAAAGAATATATGAATATTAAAAATATAGATAAGAACATGGAATCTCAATTTACTTCAACATATTTCAACTCTTCTCTCTAAAGAATATTTCATTTTTATATTTAATTAAGAAAATACTTATCAAGATTTTCTATGCTGGAATAAAAGTTTGAGTACGTAGGGATAATATAAGTTTAATTCGAATTGATCGAACTAAAATTTGGTTTTGAAAATTTTTTTATTTTAAAAAGATAAATCAATCAAATTAAATTTATAAAATTATATAAAGCTGAATAAAATGCATAAGATGAATTTATTAAAATTAAAATAAAACAAATATCACCATTAAATGAATTGAAAACATTTTAAGGCTTTGTGTATGATTTTTGTTTTTTTTATTATAACACTTAAGTTTGCTTTACTTAAAAGATAAAATCTTTTTGTCTTTTTCTTTTATTTAAAGCATATTATGAATAGTTTTTTGAGAATACAAATTAATTATTTACAGTACTCGATATGATATCGTTCCAAATATTTACAAATCTTTTTAAGTAAATTCTGGAAACTCATTTCATCATGTAATAGTTAAAAGAGTAGCGCATGTTGATAATACATATAATACTGTGATCTATGAGATTAATTACCATTTAAGTACTATTTATCTATATGCTTGAACTTCTAGGTTAATAACTTATATACAAAATTTTATTTATTGTTCAAATCGACATCTCTAGTTGTTAAGAGTCATGATACTCGACGGTAACTTTTATATATTAATTTGAATTGAATAGCTAAGTCAAATAAAATAGATAATTTTAAACTTAATCATGTTTCTTTTATGCACTTTCTGTTTGTTCGTTCATATGATTATACACGTTAAACTATGCATGTCTATGAATTAGTTATATAGCATTTTTGAACCATTAGTTTGCATCAATTACCACCTAATCTTAAAAATTGGAGATCAACTTACTATGCCTTAATGCAATCTAACTCTCGTACGTTTCGAGCAAGCGTGCATTACTAGTCATATAATTTTAGAAGCATAATGTAAAGTCTATATCTAACGTATTTGATCACTCTTATCAACGAATGGATAGCTAAGGCCAAATTGAAGACAATAAAGAAAGATTTCTATTACTACTTAAGAAAAAAGTTGGAAGATGGAATTCTATTGAGTCAAGAATCTTCCTTCCTTAAAAAGAGGAAAGATCAAATTGGAGAAGATCAAGATGTGTGTTCCACCATAAAGAGATGTTGGTCATAATAAGCCATTGACACATGAGAAAAACATGAATGGGACAACTCTTTAGAGCCCTCTATTGAAATTTGGCCTCTTGCCACTTAAATATGTGGGACTATTGAGTCAATTGTGCATAGATACATATATTTATCATGCAATGACTGCCATTCTCATCCATATTGTATGAATAAATAGTACATCAAAAGTTTTTTAATATTAGGAAATTAGACAACTAAGATTAGTGCACAATGAGTTGATCTTTCTAAGAGTGCGTTTAGTTCAATATTATTTCAGTATTATGTCATGTTATCTAGAAAAAATAATTATTTAATTTAATTAATGATATTTATAAATTATTTTTTATAAAATTATAAATTATTAATTAAAAGATGACATCTAGATATCATGATATATAAATTACATGACATAATATCAAAATAATAATAAATCAAATGTCCCATAATATAATAAATGATAAAATTGATTTCATTTGATAAGGGAACAACATGGTATGGTGATATTTATAGTAAAGTTGTAGCTTTCAATAGTGGGTTAATTTTCATTAATTTAAAGGCAATTTTCTTTAACCTTCCAAAAATTTTTAGTGAGATAAAAATTTGTTCATGCTTTTAAATTTCTTTCAACCAGCTTCTATTTTATTTTTAACTAAATCATTCGCTCATATATATATATATATATATATATATATATATATTATATAAAGTTTATCTGCAATATTTTTATATGAAAAGTTATTATAACTAAAGTATATAAGTTTTATCCTTAAAAAAAAGGCAGTTTTACATTTTTCTGTTATACATAAATAGTAAAATTATTCTGATCATTTTTCCTAAGCGTAACTCTCATCAAAAAATTATAATATTATAATAGACAAAAAAATTAGGAGGGCATTTATTCATTATTATCTTATTACTATACTATATAATATACATGTCATGTCATGGCATCTAAATGTTATTTTTTAATTAATAATTTTATAATTTTATAGAAGATTAATTATAAATATTATTAAACTAAATAATTATTTTCTCCAAATAGTGTAATATAATAATAAGATAACATTGAACCAAACACCTCACGGCAAAATTCTTCCAAGCTGATTAAAAATTTTATAGTTTCGAAAATATTTAAATTTTCAGCCTTTTGTTTTTCTTTTTTTTTAATTTCATGTTGGTATAACTATGAGTCTATTACATAGATGCTGAAAGTAATAAGTTCATTAATTTTATTCCATAAAAAATGTCATTTTACCTTTTTTTTTATAGATAACTTAAAGATTAAGGAACCAAATTGAGATATTTCAATAGATATTGTTGCGATGTGATTGAAATAGTTTTAAAAGTTGAGTAATTTGATTGATTTCAAGCTATAGTCATAAAGTATTTAACCAAAAAATAATTTCAATTCATTGTATTTTATTTGTTCTTGTCCACGTTGTAAAAGGAATTAGAGCATAAAGTTATCTTTCTATATTCATATATGATTAGACCAGGAGATTTTAACATAAATGCATAATTATTTGCCACTTTCTATTTGAGAATCAAAACAAAATAGATGAAGTACATGAGTTGAATAAAAATACTCATCGGAGATATTTAAATAGGTTTCCCACACGAGCGTACTATTTTATAATGAATCTCTCGATCACTCCAGGAGAACAAGTTGAACTCAAATTTACTATAAAGAGCACAATAATTAATCGGTTCGACTCAACATAATTATGACGCATTATTCATTTTAGCGCAACCCAATTACTAAACTAAGCCTCAATTTTAACTCTCAAAAAGCATTTTGTATTAGCATGAGATTTACTAGGACTATAAACTCCTATCATGTACTAATTCTGAAAAAGCTTGTCAGAAGTAGCTCATTATCCGAATATAATCTTTGGACTTATTTATTATTGCAATAGACTGACCCATTATAGATATTGTCTGCATTAACTAAATGAGTATCATAATTTTATGGTATTTTTATGGGGCTTAATACATGTTAATATATTATGTAGCATTTTTTTTGTTATTTTGCTAATATGAGATTTGGCTAAAGAGTTGTCACATACAATTATCTTTCGAGATTGGCACAAAATGACTCTTAACATAATATGTAATAAGTCAGCTCTAATTTGGCTTAATATATCTCATAATTTTAAAATACATCTATATATAAATCTTATAGGCCAGTGATAAGAATTTATTTGAATCTCCTAAATATTTAATTTCATGAATTGCGTTGGTCATTTTTTCATCATGGTTACGTATGAAATTCTCCGCCTCCCCCCCTCTCTCGCCCCGAAAAAAAAAAAACATTGTCATTAAAATTATTTATTCTAATTGATTAATATTTTTCATTATTTCCTAATATTTAGCCACCACAAAGTGGAAGATGGATTCCATTGGGTCCATGAATGAAGGAGAATTCTTGTTTTCCATTTTGTCTTATTAAGACTTTTTGCCATAAAAAGTCATAAAAAGTCATTAATTATAATCTACATGTCATATTAACTTAATTGTAATTAACCTAACTAATATAATTATCCCAAAGATTAATAAATATTGATTAAGTGTAAGAATGCAATTTCTCCTATTGCACTGGATGATTAATTTACAGAAAATTAGATTTTACATAAAAACAATTAAAACTATGTTATTTACACATTAAATACCACGTGGGTGAATTCTAGTAATTATTAACTGCCTATTAATTTGGTTCATATGTAAATTATGTGATCAAATTTTAAATATTAATACATTAGAATGTGTAAGATGCAATTAATCAAAGCAAAACTTAAGATTTAAATAATGCTGAAATTTATAGTTTTCCCTTTAAGCTTTTGATTTTTTTTTTTTTGAAAGTTTTTAATGTATGTCTCTAGAATTTAAATTAGGGACTTAAAATTAAAACAAAATAGGGACCTAAAAGTATATATAATTTTAATTAATGATCTAAATGAAAGTTTTTAAAAAATATAAATTAAAATATAATTATAAATAAATGATATTTATTGTAAAGCGAGAAAACCAGCCCAAATATATATTAAATTATTCAAAATATAATGGCGTTGGAAACCTTAATTTTTAGGATTATTGCAATCCCCCTAAGCCATAGTTTAACATAATAATATATATATATAGAGACAATTATAATTAAATATTAAACAATTAATTAAATCACAATTGTTAATTACATATTTAGATCTACATTTATAATGAATACAAATTACTATTTTTCTCTTCTTCACTTAGATTTATCATAAAGAAGGTAAAAATATGATAAATATATTCAACTTATAAAAATTATTACTCTTTCATTCCATTAATATTTATATTATAAGTATGACTACTTATATATATGCTGTTATTAGTCTTTTGGCCTACTAAGTTATTGTTATTTTCGCTCTCCATTCAGTATTTTTTAAATTAGTTAGCTCAATTGGTTCAATTATGTAACAAATTAGTCGGTTCAATTAGTTCGAGCATGAACATGAACTAACCTAATAATATCATTAGCCAAGAAATAATTTAATCGACATAGAAGAAATAATCGGTTAAACAAGTGAGCCGAATTTATAAACCGTCCAATGCAACATCTAAATTGCTGTGCATGATAGATTTGAAGTCCTAATTAGAAAAAAACAAAAATATGTCATGAAAGTGATGCTATCATGCATTCGATGATATGAGGTATTTTAGAAAAGTGAAATAATTTTTTTTTCTTCTAATTTTGGACGTTCTTTTCAAATATTTCTCATTTTTATTATTTTATAGTATGTTTGAGTGAATTAATTAATACATTTTTTTATATTTATCAAATAATTATGGAAGCAACAATTTCATATCAAATTAATGTTTAATAATATTAATTTTAAAGTTATATGAGTATGAATCAGTTTCATTATATATATTCGAATGAAATCATTCGTAATTATAAATTGTTAGAGTAATTTCATTCGGGCCATTAAAATAGTTAAAAATGCTACTTTATGTGGGTGAGAGAGACTCAAATAATATGTTTTGTTTTTATAAACCTGCATGAAATTAGGAGTTTATGTTAGGACTCTGGATGGAATTATCCCTAAATTATTTACTACTGGAAAGCTGGTCTGTAAATATTAGAAAGATAAGGGTCGCGCATGTAATTAATTTAATATAATATTATCAAAACCCTAGTCGACATAGCATGAAGGGTAATATTGAAGCGTGTGGGCCCTACAGACC
Organism: Apostasia shenzhenica; assembly: GCA_002786265.1. Taxonomy (NCBI): domain Eukaryota; kingdom Viridiplantae; phylum Streptophyta; class Magnoliopsida; order Asparagales; family Orchidaceae; genus Apostasia; species Apostasia shenzhenica. The sequence continues at coordinate 4,262,817 of KZ451908.1, read as the reverse complement.
TGCGCCGTCCTGTTCAATCAAAATTTGGGCACATGCGCGACGCACCGCCCCTCGTCGGCCAACCCATCCCCCTTCCCGGGCCCCGGCGCCAGCACCTCTGCTCTCGCCGCCGCCGAGAGAGAGAGAGATCGAGTCGAGTCGAGTCGAGTCGTGTTTGAGCCACCGTGGCTTTCGAGTCACATATGGCTCGAACCAAATTGAAATTTTATCTATTTTAAGTCGACTTTTTATATATGATCTTTTTTCGATCTATGACAATGATTTAAACCAATGCGACTTCTTTACCGTAGGTAAAAAATTTAGATAATTATTACAGATATGCAATTATGGCTACAATATAATTGAATCAATAATTTATAATTATCATTTTTATAATACACATTACAACTATGTATAAATTTATTATACATTAGTTATACACTTGTCAATCTTAAGTTTATATAATATATTTTAAAAAAATTTAAATACATATACTTATGCATTTTTTGAGGCTATTTTGAGTTGATAATTAAAAATTATGAGGAATACAAGGCAGAGATATACTTAAACTTTGAGTTATGATAAAATTTTTCATATTTTATATTATATATATATTTTAAAATAAAAAAACTAATTTTCTTTTATATTAAATATATATTTATATCAAAATTATAACTAATTTATATCACATTCTTTACGCATTTTAAAATAATAATAAACTTTATTTCATATTATATAAATATAACTATCGATAAAAAAAATTTATTCAAATTTAATAAACTATATATATTTAAATTAACATTTGCAAGTAAATTGAGTCAAGAGAGTTTGATTTTAATTAATTAACTCAATAACAATTTATTGCATTAAATTAAAGTGAATCTAATTATTATTCTTATTTTCTATTGAAATATAAGTTAATGTATTATATTTATTAGCATTGTCCCATGCATTGCATGAAAATTTTTTCATAATTCTTTTTAAAAAATAAAAAATTAATTATACTAAAAATAATACATAATTAATAAATCATATTTTATGTATTTAAAGTATTTAATATTTTTATTAAAATTTTAAAAATTGAAGATTAAATATAATAATTACATCAATAAACAATAATTTAACATTTTTGTAAAAATTTTTAAAAAATTAAAAAAAATCATTTATTTTCTATATAAATAAATTTGTCCAATATATATTTTAAATAACCTTATTATACTATATTTATAAAAATAGATATAATAAAAAAAGTTTAACAAATTATTTGCATATATTTATTAAATTAATTTTATAGTAATTAACTGTTAATTTATATTAAAAGATAGCAAAAAACTAATTGATCAAACGATAATTATGAAAAATAAATTTAATTAATGCGATTAAACTTGAAAATTAATTTTAAATTTAAAAAATTAATTAAATTTAACTCATAATTAAATATTTTAATTTATAATTAATTGGTTGAAGTAACTTGAAAATTTTTTGACTTTAAAATTATATTTAAAATATAAAAATAAAAAGTATAAATTACTTTTTAAAAATTATATAATATAAAATTTAAATATTATTTTATTATTGATATCAATAATTAGAATTTTAATAAAATTTAATTATGAGTATCGGCTTTAGTTAAATTTTTATCAAATTAAAAGGCATGTATTACCATCTCAATTTAAATTTATTTTAAATTCACACATATATATTTTCATATTTTTTAAATATAAATATATTTATTATATAATTTAAATAAAAAATATGAATTATATATTTAACTTTTTTACATTTTGTATATGAATATTTTATGATAGAAATATAAATTATTAAAATATTAATTTACAATTATCATAATAAATAAATTTTTAATTTTATATATAAATATTTGTATATTAATCTATTAATTAAAATTAATCAAATTTAAAGATTGAATAATATAAATTAAATATTTAATAAAATAATAATAATAATTAATTTATAGTTAAATATAAATTATTCTTGCCTCCACTTCCTCCCCTTCTCTCCTCTTTCTCTCTACTCTCTCTGGCCGCCATCACCTCTCCTCTCTCCTTCTGGTTTCTCCAACTATCTCATCTCTCTCTTTCTTTGATTATTTAAATTATATAATAAATAAATAATTTAAATTACATAATTATCACTACTTTTTCTCATGCCGCCCAGCGTCTCTCTCTCTCTCTCTCCTTTTTTTGCCGTATAAAATTTGTTTTCATAAATTTTTAAAACTTAAATAAAAAAATTAAATATTTTACATTAAAAATAATAAATATATATTATTTTTAATGTAAATTTTTAGTATTTAAAATATTTTTTTTAGTTTCTCCAAATGTCTCATCTCTCTCCTTCACAAATTATTTAAATTATATAATAATTAAATCACTACTTTTTCTCCTGCCGCCCAGCCGTCGCTCTCTCTCCTCCTTTTGCCGTCTCTCTCTCTCCTCTTTCTCTCTCTAGCCGTCTCATCTTTCTATTACATAAAATTTATTTTCATAAACTTTCTAAAACTTAAATAAAAAATTAAATATTTTATATTAAAAATAATAAATATTAAATATATATTATTTTTAATGTAAATTTTTAATATTTAAAGTATTTTTTCTGGTTTCTCCAAATGTCTCATCTCTCTCCTTCACAAATTATTTAAATTATATAATAAATAAATAATTTAAATTACATAATTATCACTACTTTTTCTCCTGGTGCCCAGCACGTCCCTCTCTCTCCTCCTTTTGCCTTCTCTCTCTCTCTCTCCTCTTTCTTCATTTCAGCTCTCTCTCCTCTTTCTCTCTCTCTAGTTGTTCCATCTCTTTATTACATAAAATTTGTTTTCATAAAATTCTTAAAATGTAAATAAAAAATTTAAATATTTTACATTAAAAATAATAAATAATAAATACATATTATTTTTAATGTAAATTTTTAGTATTTAATAAATTTTTTAAAAAATATTTTAATTTAAAATGCATGTAAATTGAAATAAATTCAATAATTTAAACTTAAAATTTGATTTTAAATTTTGAAAGTTTAAATTAAAAATAAATGAAATTAAAAAATTTAAAATTTATCATTATTGTTTGAATTTTAAAATTAACTGCCGTTAAGAATTCTATTATTAAAAAATATTATTGTTAAATTAAATTTATCTTGTAATGAAAAAGTTTAATTTAAAATTAATAAATTAAATTAGTTTTCAAGATTTTAATTTTTAAATTAAAATTATATAATTTTTAAATTCTATTTGAGAAAATAGTAAAATTAAAATTAAATTTTTTAAAATTATATAATATAAATTTAAAAATTATTTATGATTTTTAAAATTTTAAGTAACAATTTAATATAAATTATAATAATTTAATCTGTATTTTTTTTATTAAAACTATTATTAATCATAAAAATTATAATTTACGTCTCTCTTCTCTTTCCCTATTCACCCCTCTCCTCTCTCTCTCTTCTCTCTCTCTCCACCGCCTTATCTCTCTCCTCCTTCCCCAACCGCGCTCTCTCTTGCCGCGACATCTCTCTATTACATAATGTTTAATATATAATTAAATTTTAATTACATATTAGTAAATTTTAATTTAATAATAATTAAAATTTGTAAGAATATTTTAGAAAATTAAAAAATTCAGCATCCTATACTACTCTTAATTATATAGTATACATTATTAAACTAAAAATTAAATAATATATAATTTAAATTTATTATTTATTATATAATTTAAATTTATTAATTATTAAGAAAGTAGAGAAAGAGAGTGGAGAGAGGAGGGAGGAGAAATAAAAATTACAATTTAAATCTCTCGCTCTCTCCGCCTTCCCCAACCTCCCTCTCTCTATCTTTCTCTAGCTGTGCCATGTCTCTTTATTACATAATATTTAATATAATATTAAATTTAATTGCATATTAGTAATTTTTAATTTAATAATAATAAAAATTTGTAAAGATATTTTTAAAATTTAAAAAATTCAGCATCGCATACCACTCTTAATTATATAGTATAAATTATTAAATTAAAAATTAAATAATATATAATTTAAATTTATTAGTTATTAAGAAAGCAAAGAGAGAGAGAGGAGAGAGAGGGAGGGCGGCGGGAGAGAGAAAGCAGAGAGAGGAGAGAGAGGGAAACGGTGGGCAGTAGACGGGAGAAAGCAGGGAGAGAGATGCAGAACTGTGGCATAAAAGTAATTGTTAAAAGTAATAGGGGCATTTTGGGAACTTTAAAAGTTCAGCTGATTATCTACCATTTTTAATAGTATAGTATAAAATTACTCATAATTATATTTTTACTCATATTCCTTAACATCTTGTAGTTAAATCACTATTTTGAATTAACTATAAAGATCTATTGCTTCTTATATACTTAAGTAAAACATTTCAAAAAATATACATCAATATCTGTGAAAATCTATCAATAATTTACCATTTAAAAAAAAATCAATAATTTACCATTTTGATATTCTCTCTATATTTATACATATAATTTAGCTTCTTCATCTAAATTATCATTACATATTTTGTTTATAAAATACTTTAAATATACATTTAAAAAATAAAAATGCATATTTTTATGTACAATTAAGAGTTTGAATCGAATCAAGAGAATTGACTTCAAACTATAAAAAAGTTAATTATAAATCGAGCAAATACGAATAAATTTTAAGCGAGTTATCAGTTTTGAGTTTCTAATAAAATTCTCAACCCTAAACTCTTCCATCCACCTCTATAAATACCACCTCCCCTTCATCCAACCTCTTCATCCTTACAACCATTAAACCAATCCTTTCCTTCATCTTCTTCAGGGGAGAGAAAGAAAGAGCTACAGAGAGAGAGAGAGAGATGGAGAGTTTCCCGGTGATCAACATGGAGCTTCTTGCCGGCGAGCGGCGGCCGGAGGCCATGGCGGTGCTCCGAGATGCCTGCGAGAACTGGGGCTTCTTCGAGGTGAGAGGAAGAAGAGGGAAATTTGTTTGTTTTAATTAAATTATGATTAGCGAATGAGGCCTTCGAGGTCCGAGGAAGAAGAGGTTTTGTTTCTGTTTAATAATTTAATTAATTAATTTAATTAATCTTTTTGATATAATTAATTAAATAATTATAATTAGTGAATAACACATTTAAATATCATTCCACATATGATGCACCATATGGTTAGAACAATGTCTTATTTCACAAATATGACATTTTGATTGCCGTTTAATTTTTAATAACTATTTTCGATTGATAGTAAGGTTTTTCTCTCATATTTTTCAAAAATGATATAAAAATTGCATATATATTATATTATATAAAAGGTACGAAATTTATATTAATTTTGATTTTAAAATTCAAATTTCAAAGTTCTCAACTAATTAGGTATTAATTCTTTGATATTGGTTCATTTTAATTTATTTTCTTAACTAAAAAATAACAACAATATTATCTTTAAACTAATTTTAACATGCTTGGTATCATTGATTTTAAGTTAAACTAATTTAAACGTTCGAACTTCTCACTAATGAGGCAGGTATAGAAATTCAGGGGCGAGTAAATCTATTCATCACAATGACTCACGCTGAATGATTTTTGAATTGACGCGATTCAAATTAGAACATTTTTATTTTATAGATTTACGTGGAACGAGATCTACCTCAAAAATCTTAAATTTTAAATTTTTTTTTCTGATTTATTAAATTTGACATATACAAAGCTAATTTTAGCAATTCATTTTCAACTCGATTTAAATTTAAATTGACTCAAAATTAACTCAGTTTTAATTGTGTCGAACTCGGTTTGAAAACTACTAATTTAGTAATCCAATGGCCGCAGCTCTTGAACCACGGGATCTCGCACGAGCTCCTGGACGCGGTGGAGAAGATGACGAAAGCCCACTACCGGCGCAACCGCGAGCAGCGCTTCCAGGAGTTCGCTGCCAAGACGCTCGCAGCCGGCGAGAAGGTCTCCACCGGCGAGCTCGACTGGGAAAGCACCTTCTTCGTCCGCCACCTCCCCGTCTCCAGCCTCGCCGACGTCCCCGACCTCGACGGCGACTACCGGGCGGCGATGCGGGAGTTCGCCGGCGAGCTAGAGAAGCTCGCCGAGCGGCTGCTGAACCTCCTCTGCGAGGACCTGGGGCTGGATGAAGGCTACCTGAGGGAAGCTTTTCGGGGGTCTGACGGCCGGCCGACGTTCGGGACGAAGGTGAGCAGCTACCCGCCGTGCCCGCGGCCGGAACTGATCAGCGGACTCCGGCAGCACACCGATGCCGGCGGCATTATCCTTCTCTTCCAAGACGATCAGGTAAGCGGGCTCCAGCTCCTGAAGGACGGCCGGTGGGTCGACGTGCCGCCGCTCCGCCACTCCATCGTCGTCAACATCGGCGACCAGCTCGAGGTAGGCTATATAAAGCAAAATTAAGGATATTTTACATCCGGGTACCTGATATAGAATCTCATTATAAGTAGATTTCATTATTGGAAAATGGGTAAATGGCAATTGGGTGCTCTACTTTGAGCTTATGTACGACTGGGTCTTTTTAGTTTCCAAATCTATCAAAATTAGGTTTTTCAACATTAAAAACTAGTGAAGTCAATTTGAACTTTATAATGTAAATTGTTTAATCGATCATAATGACCTATGATCATAGGTGATGACAAACGGAAGGTACAAGAGCGTGATGCATAGAGTGGTAGCACAAACTGACGGAAACCGTATGTCGATCGCATCATTCTACAACCCAGGATCAGATGCAGTGATCTTTCCAGCACCAAAGCTAGTGGCAAAAGAGAAGATAAAGAAGAAGGAAATATACCCCAAGTTCGTGTTTGAGGACTATATGAAACTCTATGTTCGACAGAAGTTCCAAGCTAAGGAGCCACGATTTGAGGCCATGAAGGGAATGGCCATTGTGAGCTCTCAGCCCATCCCCACTGCTTAGATGAGCAATAGTGGGGAATTTAGTTTAAATAAAGAGTATGAATGTATTTTCGGAGAATTTATTTGAGTGATTGTATTTACTTGACGTGTTTTGTTATTTGTGGAAGTAGTTTGGTACTAAAATTATGTTCTTATTAATCAATAAAATATTATTTTAGAGAATTATCCAAAATTTTCAATGAGTTGTAGTTAACTCAAGGAAATAGAATAAGTTAAGATTCGTGTACAAAACGGATCTAATGCAGCTTTGACCAAGCTAAAGAGTTGTTAACATGGTCCGACTGAAGTCAACTTAAATAATATTCTCTTTCTAGCTTTGCAAAAAATTTTAAAAAGAAAAATATTTTATTTCAAATTTTACAGACTTAAACTCAATTAAAATACAGTAAGTTCAAATCTAAATAATTTATGTTATCAGATAATTATTAAAATTTTAAAGTTCAAATCTTAAATCATAAAATTTTCAATCCTAATATATTAATTTTATGCTCTACTTAATTGGATGAAATGATTTTCAATTTTTAAAAAATATTAAAATAAAATATTTTTTTAAATTTTTAATATATAAGTTTTAATATAAAAAAATTTATTTTGTATTACATCCTTTATAATTTTCAATATATCATATCTAATTTATTATTATTATTTTTTCAATAAAAATTGGAGGCTAATACTATGGTTTAGTATGTATATATACATATTGCAACTGGTTCCATGAGTGCAAATTAATTTTAACTTTTGAAAAATTTTAATTTTTATTTCTGAAATTATCAAAACACTATAATCTTAATTTTTTTAGAATCTCAGCTAGTCTTTCTTCAAAAAAATATAAAATATAATTACTTTTATATAATTTAAACATTTTAAAAATTTATTATACACTTCTATCGTCATAATTTTATAAAAATTTAATAAAAATTTTAAATTTAATTTTTCTATTTCTTATTTTTACTGTTTTAATATAACTATTAATATTTCAAAAATTAGATTTTAAAAAATTAAAAAATTAATGATTGCTAATAATTTTAAGATAAAATGATAAATAATTAATAATTAGATATTAAATTCTCAATAATTACAGTATGCATAAGCTCAACTGAAATAATAAATTCAACACCTTGGATATGCTTGAGATTTGAGTAGATAAATTCTCAAGTCTGAGTATTACCTCTGGTTCATGAGTTAAAAATAACTAATTATTTACACATGCCTCAGTATATATATATATATATATATATATGATAGATTCATTCCTTAAATTTAATGACATTTTCGTATAACTAATCCCGCCCACTTAATGAAACTGATTAATATGAATTTCAACATAATTTTTTCAATAATTTTTCTTTCATGTATAATTCAATTAAACATTGATGAATGGTTTATAATAGAGCTTGATAGTTTGATTATTTGACAAAAAAATGGGAACAAAAAAAGGCATTGCAAACAAATTCTAAAGAATGACTTCGCATATTTAGAACTAAATAAAAAATCATCATTTGATAGAAATGAGTGGGATAAATATTTAGCTGTCTTTGTTGTTGATAGCTTTGATTATTGAGCTTGATAATATGCATGATAAGGAGCTCATTCTTTAATTAACAAATTGGATTAGATCATAGAAGTTAAAAGCTCAGCTCATCCGTGTACGAGTATGAACAATGAAATCTCAAACGAACATGAACATGAACATAGCCAAACTTAGCTCGGCTTGGCTCATTAACAACCCTTCCAAAGCATTTGGAGTACAAGTGTCATTCCTTCTAACCCACATTTTAAAAATCGAAAGGTGAAGAGCCGAGCAACAAATTGTCAGCGGAACAAAAAATTAAAGGTTTTACTAGTATAGGGCGGCAATTATCAAACTCAAAACTTACTCGAATTTGGACTGAACCACATTCATTCATTTTGTGACTAAAATTAAATTCAAAATCGACTTGATATATGCGATTCTTTATTGAAGTTTACATATTCATAATGTATAAGATGCTCACTATTTAAACATTTATGCATGCATTCTAGTACATCACTATCATAGGTCTCATCTCAACTACTGCACAGTATCTTAAATAACAGGTATAATATGTACAATGAGCTTTTAGCCTACACTAACTAGTAAAGGTAGCCTACTAGCTCAGCTCGAATCTAAGTCGAAACTCAACTTGGAGCAAAATTAACTTGAAACCAAAAAAAATTCTATTTTGCATTGAAGTCTTGAACTCAAGTAACATTGACACCAGCTTTCATCAAAATTTTAGAAAGCAATCATCAATAAACTGAAGTTACAGAACTCAAACCTGAAAAAGCAAACCCTTGTGCCGGATTCTACTAAAGCAGTGGAAAGCACCACACTGATGAGCAGCCATGGTTTTTCATTCTCAACAGCTGGCTCCCCTGAACATGCAGGACCGAGTCAGCAGCCGCTTTGCTTCATTAGGTTTTTCTAACATCTGCAAGATGAAATAACCAATTCTAAAGCTTTCAAGTTACAAGCAATAACTATAATGCTGATTATCAATATAAACACCGAGTTTTGAAGAACTTATTTCAGAATTCAATCCAAAATCATTCATTTTGTCATCCAGAATTTCTAGAATTCAATTTAGACTCAACAAGAATTGACGTTTTAATCCTCAATCAAATCATCATGATCAGCAGGGGGTTCAAGAGATGTGTAACAGATCATTGAAGCCGACCAGCAATTTAAACAACAAGAAGAATAATGTTCAAGTTTTATAACATCTTATGATGGTTCATTTTACTTTAGAATCCAAAATTAAGAATGACTAATAATTAAAAGCATCCCAAATTATGCTTCAGTTCCCATGCTTCATTCAGTCAAAGGCATCTAAGATGCAGATGCAACTATTATGACTTTGCGAAGATGCTGCGAAGAAAAAACCAACTCAAATAGATGAAGCAATTCCTTGCACCTAATTTAGAGAATGAGAGCCTGAAAGGACAAAGAAATAGCTGGACAACTCTGAAGAATAAGATTGAAGTTATTTTAATCCAGGTTAGTTAACCCAATAAGTAATTTACCCCAGCAGTGCTAACTCAGGTTATAAAAAATTTCTGTTTGGCTATAATTTACCCTTCTTTTTTTTCTTCCCCAGAAGATCAACTCAAGTGAAGTTTACATTGCTTCTTAGTTCTTGCTGTAGTTCCTTTCGTGATTTTCTCTTCCAATCATAGATTGCAAGATAAGTAATCACATGTTGGTTTGAAGCGTTGTCTCAAGACTCCCATGCACTGCCATCCTACGCCAAAGGCCCTCCAAGGGCCACCTCTCCCCTGCAGCTTGCTCACAGCTATGGAAGCTTCTCCTCATTGACATCGAAGATGGTGTAGGAGAAGGGACCAAAAAGTGGCGGATGGTGGTGAGAAGATAACCCCATTCATTTGCAAGCCTTAATTCAAGGTCAGGGTGGGGCTAAGGAACAGTAGCGAGGTAGTAGGGGGATCAAGGAGTTTATTACCCAGGTTAATCAGATATCTCTATAAATGAGTTTAACTAGAATTGGGTTACCCACAATTCTATTGTTGCCAAATAGGAGGAAATTCGGTTCAATATTAGTGTGGTGTTATGTCATTATTTGGCATAAATAATTATTTAGTATGACAACATGCTTAAATAAGATTAAAAAAATACTCTAGATGTAACTTAAAATTGTAAATAGGTCAACGCGTAAAAGAAGTAGAAGTCAGACTAAAGATGCGAGAATCAAATTTCAAAGAAGTTGGAGGTCACAATGTTAAGAATAAAATACTTTAAGATCTCTTATATGAACCAACAACAACAACAACAACAACAACAACAACTAAGCCTTAATCCCACTAGGTGGGGTCGGCTACATGAATCCTTTATTTCTATTGCACCCTATCAGTTACCAAATTCTTATCTAAGTCTAAGTAATTAAGATCACTCCTTATAGTTTCTTGCCATGTCTTCTTTGGTTTCCCTCTTTCTCTTTGTACATGGGCAAAATCCAATAACTCAATTTTTCTAACTGGAGCTTCAATCGGCCTACGATTTAGATGTCCAAACCATCTAAGCCGACATTCTCTAAGTTTATCCTCAAGTTCACAATCTATAAGAACTGGAATACAAAAGAAATACATAAATAAGGTAATTCTGCAAAAATAACAACTGCTCATTAATTTCTTCAAAAATCTAAATGCAAGGATGACATCACAATTTAGTTAAATGAAAACATGTATATTGGTACCATCCTTAACTAAGACTGGACCTGAGAACACAACATCAAGCATCAAAAAGCCTCAGATTTGGGCTACGTTAAGCTTTTGGAAAACTTTAAATTTATTCAAGTCAAACAAGTACATTAGAACAAATCTATTTGAAACCAATTGAAATAATCCTTATTTAGGCTTAAAATTTGAGCCTTTATAGTTAAAGCAGGAAGCTGGTACAGGCTGACAAATAGAAAAGACAAATATAAAAGAAATAAGCAAAGAGATAAGAGTAAAACTTCTAGAAACAGAAGCACAGCGATAAGAGTACTAAACTTAAAAGGAAAAAGAGCTGAAAAAAGTTGTTGATCCGGCATCAGAACTTGGGCATTCAACAAGAACCATGAAGTTAGCTTGGAAGAGCCAAAAACAACCCCGACACACATTGATGGCATTGTCTTAAATAATACCCCTCAAGAGGAAACATCTCAATTTTAAAAAACACAATGTTGAAGTTTCACGAGGACCAATGTCACAACTTTGACATTCTAAGGTCAAAGCTTGAGATCAAGATCCGATAATGGGGCATTAGCCTTGAGATAAGATTCAAGACCAAAGACTCAGGAACAAGACCTAGCAATAGGTAAAGCCTCGAGATCTAATGATAGTCCAAATCGAGTGAAAATGGCCTAGACAATGATATCAATTTGAGTCGAGAGATACATAGCCACAACATAAATATCAACTTTAAATTTCAGTGACTTTTATGTTTCTGAAATTTAATTCCAAATATCAGATATATCACTCCATTAAGTGATTTCCTCGAGGCTTGCTTCACATCTAATGATTTTTCAAACAATAATTTACAACCCCAGGGATACATTTAAAAAAAAGGGTTAAATTTCTTGATGCAATTCTGCTTGGTCTGTGAATTTAAAGCAATTTTCTCATGATTTGAAACTAAATTCCGAATTTCTGGAAAATTCAGCTCTTCTGCAACCCAGTATTTCCTACTGAACACGTTGAATAATATATATTTTTTCATGTTGAATTCTCTAGATGTACAGCTGACTGGTGTACTTGTCTTAGATTATGTCAGAGAGAAGCTGAGTACAATAATAAAATGAACAATGTGAACCTACATTAAAATTAGAGAGAACAAACAAAATTAGATGCAATGAAATTCAGAAAACCTAACACTCATGCCCACAAAAAAGGTTAAAAAATGTAAAATGGGCCTTGGAAATTCAAAACTTCAGAGTGCTTTAGCATGAAAAAATTAGAAAATTTCCCTTCTAAGTCAGATATAATCAAAAAGAAAATATAACAAAATAAGTTTTGTTTTATGGAAGGTGTGGCAGAAAAGCCACTTTAGAAGTTTAAAACAAAAATTGATTAAGGTAGCATATTGTATGGGAAAACATTGTTTTCTTTCCCAAACAAAAAACAATATTAGAACAATCAGATATCAGTCAAGTTCTGCATCACTTCAACTGAATTCCTCAAAATTGAAATGGCTGATCAACAAAATAGAATTCCTCACAGTGAGGCTAATGGTGTCAAGCTAAGTGACTATTACACTGGAAGCTCGAGAAACAAAATGGCATGAAACATAAAGAAAAAGGGCTAATGAAGTCTTGCAAAACATGGATAAATCTTAAATAAACTCATAAAACAAAGTATTCATAGTATAATGCCGCTTCTAAGTTCTAATGGTGGGGCTACGGCGACATCAGATCGTCGATTTATTCCACGCAGGGTCTACACACGATGTCCGAGATCTCACCACGTGGCGTCGATCTAGATTGAGGATTGATATCTGCAGATTTGGCAACAGGCACGATTGGTGGCTGATCGGTAGATTGGAAATCCCCATTTTAATCAATTTAGAATATTCTAATTTTTGGGCTGATTTCGTTTATTTACTTCTTATTTTAGACTTTCGCATTTGGCATGATTGTAATCCTTTTATTCCCGTATTTATTTTCGCATTTTGAATTTCAAATGTAATAGGCCTATATAAAGGCATGAACTAGTGTTATTTGTGCTTAATTCTGGAATGAAATTATTTTGTTTGAAATACTGTGTTATATCCCGCTGAAAGAAAGAGTTGGGACTTTAGGTGAAAATCCCTAAATAACCTAAAGAAAGTTGAAGCATTTCCCAACTCTTCTCTTTCAGAACGTAATTTCATACCAATCAAAAGTCGAGGCCCCACTTTACAATTTTCCAGCCCTAAAATTTATTTCCCTGTTGTCTTCACTGTTGGCTCGGGAAAACGTTGCTCGCATCGCCCACCGTTCCGCTGCCCGCCTCGCCTTCGCCCCCAACTGGCCCGCCGACCACTAGCGAGCGTCGGCGACGCCGCTGCTGCTCCGACCGCGCGGCTCTGCTACCCCGCCTTGTCAATCGACTGCATCGACCTCGCATCTGTCGCGCCGAGCCTCGCTTTGCCGGCGAGCACGTCGTCCCTTGTGAAACACCTCCGCCTTCTCAGCTCGCCGCTCTGCTCACCCGTACCCCCGCGTCGCCTCCTGTTCGCACGCAGGCTGATAATCTGCCAGGCTCCCTTCATCCTGCGTAGGCCCTGAACACCTGCTTCAATCCGCTTCCACCTCCCAGCAGCTCCCCACTCGACTTCAATTGGCGTAGGCCCTGAACTCACTGGTCCTGCTTTGAGGCACAGTCGCCTCCCTCCATCGCGCCTGCTGTGCTCCAACGCCAGCTGCCCACGCTGGCCTAGCTGGCGAACACATTGCTCGACGACAATCACTGCTCTGCCCACATCTAGATCCTCGCCACACCGCACCCGCCCTGTTTGCCGCCGCCGCTCCGCCGCCTCCCCTCTTCTGTTCTGTCACCTCCTCACTGCCCGCTCAGCTTAGGCGATTCTGCTCGTCCGCCTCGGCACCATCAGCTTGGGTCACTTTGACTAGTCCCTGTGATAATGGAATCTCGACTTGAGGTAAATCTGATTATCAACTGAATATTTCAAATATTTTGCGAGATCTTGTAGTGGCGTCTGCTATTGGGACTGCTTGATTTGCTCACCCGTGTGACTTAAACATTAATGTGTGATTAAATTGTTGTTGGATAATATTACATTGTGAGGATGCCCGTATTACTGTGTACCCTGACTTTGACTTGTTGAGATATAGTTGCCTTAAATCATTTGGTAAATTTACTAGATATCATTTGCGCTTGTTTCTAAATATTTGAAATCGATTTACTTCTCGAACCTGTGATTTCTTAATTATTACATAACCATCACCAGCAATATTCCTGGATAAATTTTATGTTCATCTGCTAATTTATTTACTGATCTCTAATTAGGATTGCATCACGCATACTATTCCGCATCATCTAACATGTCAAAAAATGTCCAATAATGTTTCAAAGAGCTGAACTCAATCAAATTCATGTATCAAGAGGCCATACAGATTAATGAACTGGTATGCTAAGAAAAGAGTTACATGAATGAACATGCCTTTCAGAAGGTCATCTCTTATATTGTAGGCATGTATGAATTAAAAATCAATATAAATCAGGCAAAACAAGTATTGTATGCCCTACAAAAGCTTTCAAGTCAAAGTATACCAAGATGGTGCCTAACTTGGACAATTCTGAAGTTCATTACAAAAACAAGATAAACTACCAAGAAACAAGTAGAAAAAAAGATATCAGTTATCATTCACTGATATCAAATGACCAATAAAATGTAAATACTATGGAAAGGTATATTGTATTCTGACTTGGACAATTAAAGATTCCGTAAATTATTCACATGCACACTCGAGCCATTGCAACAGATGCATACCTACAAGTGAAAAGAACAGAGCTGCACACCTGTGAGAATCTACATGATTAGTAGTTCTGAATTCTGGTTCATTTCCTGAAGCTGGAAAAGAAGACTACTTATTGACCATTACAAATCATTTGCCACCAAGTTTTTACCAAGACAGAAGGAAATCCTTGGTATTCAGCATCAATGCAACAATATTTGAAATCAACTTGTCAGCACATTCATATCCTCTTCCTTCATATTTATTTTGGAATTGTCACTCGACCTTGGAATCTTCTTCTCTTTAGCCCCAACAGAAGATCCATTTGATGAATGGTTCTTCAAGACAGTACAAATGTCCACCTCTGATGCTCCAGCTAGCTTGAACCTCTCTACAGCTTCATCGAGATTTTTCTTCCAACCACCAAAACCAAGTTTAAACTCAACTTGAGAGCGTTCAAAGAGCATATTACCCCAGAACAGATGTATCTGAGATCTCATCACAGAGGTCTGTTCTATAGCCTCATCCACGGATAGCTCTCCTTGACCATCCAACGACCCATGCTTTTTTTTCTTCTTCAGCATTTCTTCCTTTTTGTTTAAGCTGGGATCTTTCAGCTCTCTAATCCTCTGCACTTCAAATTTCTCCCACATCTCAGTCGCAGCCTTCATCTTCTCCCCCGCATTATCAAAAAGCTTAATTGTTTCAGAATAATCCCAACTTGTCAAGTCAACTTTGTTCGCAAGAGCAAAAGACCATTGCAGCTTGGCAGTCTCAAAATGCTGTTGCCCTAGGGCAAGCAGCCCCTCATAGAAGTCTGGCTTTATTTGAAGTGCATCCTCATACTTCTTCCCTGCAAGAGCATATTTTTCAGTGACCCAATTATAAGCTTCCTGAAGCCTAGCAGCCATCGCTTCCTTGGTCAACGACTCATCCAGTGGTATCCGCTTTCTTGCGGCACACATATGCACATTCCCCCAGTTGAAGAAGGCAAGAGCTGCCACCTCCTGAAACTTAGTGGCAGCCATCTCGAAAAGTGTCTGAGCTTCTTCGCTTGATACTGTCTCCTCGAGAGCCTCAGAGCACAACTCCATCCCAAGCTCATGGAGGTCTAAGTGGGCATCTGGATCGATTCCAACCTGCTGGCGGAAAAGTTGAGCAAACTCATAAATCCAATCATCAATCTCTACTTCCTTACACTCAACATGATTACAATCCTTCTTAAGGTCCTCCTTCACTATTTGTTCCTCAGAAGAAATGTTGACTGCATTAACATCGATAACTTCTGCAAGAGAATTCTCAGCCAAAGATTGCAGCGAACTCTCATCATCCTTAGCCAACAACTCATCTTCCTCCTCACATTTCCCTTCTTCATCTGGCACCGAAGGTTCCTGCTCAGGACTCACCTCCACTACATGCAGTCTCAACACCTTTAGCTTGTCCTCCTTTGCAACCCCATTCCCTTCCTTGGTCTCCTTCCCTCCAAGCTCATCAATGCAAGATTCGGCCAGCCTAAGCTCATTTGTGCTTGTGACAGTAACAAGATCGCCATCACAATCCTTGTACTTTATTAGAACTGACTTCGATGAAGGAAATCGCTTCGCCACAATCTCCCTCAATGTCTTGAAACTGCATTTATCTGGCATCTCCGCAAGCCTTATATCATGATCATAGACCAGCTTCAGCGGCCTCCGTTTACTGGTGGTAGCACTGAAAGATGGTTTTTTGGTACTATCGCTTATGGTTGTTGGCTTGAATGGCGATGGAGGGAACGAGTCTGATCTGGCTCGAACGCCATTGGCAGGCGGAACGGAGACTGAAGGCTTCTCTTTCTCAGACACGGAACTCTGCTGCAGCTGGGGAGGGGAAGAAGGCTTTTTGGGTGCAGGGCGAGTGGGGAGGTAGGGACCAAGGCCGGTGATGGGGGCAGCGACTCGGACAGCGGAGGCGCCAAGGGCAGCGGGAGAGGGGCGGCTGGCGTTGGATTGATCATGGTGGTGGGCGACCGACGGGGAGGGGGCGGCTCGGAGCCGGCGAGCGAGGTCGAGCGCGTCGGAGTTCGAGGGATCGACGGCGAGCAGAGAATTGACGTCCTGGAGAGCGAGATCGTACCGGCGAAGAGCCTCAAACGCGCGTGCGCGTCGGAGGAGAGCCCGCGGGTAGAGGGGCTGCGCCTGGAGGGCGAGGGAGCACTCGCCTACGACGGCCTCATGGTCAACGGGTCGTATCTGGAGAAGGCAAGCGGCGCGATTAGAGTGGAAGACGGCGCGGTCCACGTGGCCGTGCGGTGTCAGCTTCAAGGCAAGGTCGTACTGTTCTAGCGCGCCAGGGAAATCCTTGCTTTGGAACCGCCGGTTTCCCTCTTCCTTTAACTCGTGGGCTCGCTTCAAGAATAGGGCAGGGTCCAGCACGCCGTTCAGCGACGGGGATGCCGCCAGCGGCGTAGCGAATGCTGTGGAATGTTGACCGGCGCGGACGACGGGAGAGGCGGGGGCGCCGGAGTTAGCGGATTTCTTCTTCCGGCCAGCGGATTTCCCCATTCTGCCGAGCCGACTGGGGAAGGGGAAAATGTAGTGGCGGCCAGTGAAGAGTATTTGAGTGAGGGCGAGAATTGAAGGAAAAACCCTAGGAAGAAGTTGGAAGAGTTTCGGCCCTTTTGGCCTTGGGGACCGACAAAAAGCAAAGTAAATTTCTCATAAATCCCTGACATATTATTACATTTTATTTTAGGTCTTTTGAATTAAGGGCCTATATATCTATATGAAGTTTTTTTTTTTTGGGAATAAAAAGCAGACATTTTTTTAATACAATTTACATAAGTATAATTTCAAATGCATTTTATTTCATTTTTTCTTTTTAAATTGGATTATTTCATGCTCATCTGCTCCCTGGCATTTGTTGAGGTGAAGTCAATCCTGTCAGTTCAACAGGACCTTGGCATGCTATTAGTTGCAACTGAGTTTTGATATTTATGTAATTTTAGAGTTTTATTTACTGCTTGAGAATTAATTGATTTATAGTTTTTTTTTTTCTTTTTGAATTAATATGAATTATTGAATATTGCATATGCTGTACATGGAATTTAATACAATATATACATATTTAATTTATTAAAAATCAAAAATATTATTATAACAGGATTTCGTTTTCAAAACTGGGATTGAGTTTTTTCTGGGGAGGGAATTTTGGTACTCCAAACATATTTGTCAACCTAAGCTCAAATTAAGAATTGTGGTTTATGTGAATTTAAAATAAGAATATAATGATAGCCATATAATATTAATTATTTCACTTGAATAAAGTGACTAGCTAGGCCTCTGCACAAATGGGATCGAATTCGAGTTAGATTTTTAGATCTGTAATCAATATATATCGGATCGGATCTGATTTACCTCATTCTCTTGGGTCAAAACTCGTGTTTCATTTTTGCGGGTGATCCATTTATAGTAAGTCATTGTTGCAAAGTTATTTTTTATAGGGGA
>KZ451908.1:4168540-4227569 GCA_002786265.1 Apostasia shenzhenica | reverse complement strand
ATATATATATATATATATATATATATATATATATTCCCAATTATCTCTAATATAATGACTTATGTTAAATCTAATATAATGCCGGTTCAACTAAAAAAATTATATTTTGTTTTTGTTGGTTAATGTTTTAGGTAATTTAATAAGCTTTTTAGATAAAAAAGGGATAATTACACTAAAGTCTTTGAGTTTAATGCTTAATAACGCATATGTCCATGTTTTTAAAATTGTAATATCGGTCCCTAAGTTTTAATAAATTATCAAATGGCTTCTTTTAATTTTTTATTATTAATTTTTTTTAAAATTACCAAAATACTCCTTAGCCTCTCTCTCTCCTCCCGATCCCCGCGCACGGGAGACGCCGCATGTAGCCGCCGGACCCGTGCGACCAACCGGCAGCTGCGCCGCTCCCGCGCGGTCGTCGCCTGCGCGCGACGATCGGGAGAAGAGAGAGACTGCGGGTATTTTGGTAATTTTAAAAAACTTTTAATAATAAAAAATTAAAAAAAGACCCATTTGATAATTTATTAAAATTCAGGGACCCCGATGTTATATTTTTAAAAATATGGACCTGCACGCTATTAAGCGTTTAACTCAAGGACCTGAGTATAATTATACCTAAAAAAATTATATTACATTCATGTTTATATTAAATTTTTTTTTTAAGGATAACTAAAGTTTTTTATTTCAATATGGATATATATTAATTAATTTTATGCTAAATATATATAATATATAATTAATTATATTTATAAAATAAATATTTTATATTATATATATTTTATTTTATTAATATTAAATGTATATATAATTATGTTATTTTGTTATATTGATATCGGTAATTGTACTGGCCGGTTCAATCTGTCCGAACCGATTGGTATTTCGGTTTGATTATCGGTTCATTAAAACAAATAAAGATTTGCTTAAACAGAAATAATCTAAATTAATCATAAATTCATAGAATTTATCAATATATTATCTAAATAAATATATAAATAGTATAAAATATATGTTTATTAGTATGTAGATCTATATATTAATTAAAATTCTAACGGAAGGTACCGAGGAAGGCAGCAATGAAGGAGCTGGCGGCAAGGTAAAGTAATTTGACGGCATTTCCGGCAACTTTGTCGGTGAAGTTTGGGGAGGCGCCGGCGATGCTGTTGACGGTCATGCCGCTGATCAGGAACATCAAGGGGGTCGACAACCCATCGCCGACGCAGCCCAGGAATCCTACCGCCATCAGCAGACGATCGACACCGTCGGCGTGCGTGAAGATGCACTGAAACGATGACAGGAAGGAGCCTCGAACGCTCTCTATCTCCTCCTCTTTTGCTCTCTCAACCATTTTCCTCTCTCTCTCTCTCTCTCTCTCTCTCTCTCTCTCTCTCTCTCTGTTCCTTCCTTCCGTTTTATCGTATGCAAAGCATAGGTTTTGAACAACTTCTTATAAGCGCATTCATACAATGGTATGTATGTTTTTGTTTTTTTTTGGTTAAATTACACTCTTGTTCTTTAGTTTTATAGTGCATTATAAATTAATCTCAACTCTTTAAAAAAAATTAATTTTAAGCCCTGTTTGGCGCGAGGACCAAAACATGACTAAAATAGGACCAAAATAGCACTAATTTAAAAAACAACAATAAAAATAATAAATAAATTTTTTAAATCATTCTACACAAATTCAAATATAAAAAATATTATTTTTTACTTTACATACTCAATAATTTAAAATAAAAATATCAATTTTATTTCACATTCTAGACCAAAATATTCAAATCGAATATTTTGATCTAAGATGTGAAATAAAGTTTATATTTTTATTAAAATTATTGAGTATGTGAAGTAAAATATTATTTTTTATATTAAAATTTGTGTAGAATAATTAAAATAATTTATTTATTATTATTATTATTTTTTAAACTAGTACTATTTTGATCCTGTTTTGGTCCTCGCGCCAA
This sequence comes from Apostasia shenzhenica, assembly GCA_002786265.1. Lineage (NCBI taxonomy): Eukaryota > Viridiplantae > Streptophyta > Magnoliopsida > Asparagales > Orchidaceae > Apostasia > Apostasia shenzhenica. Next base: position 4,225,611 of record KZ451908.1, on the reverse strand, counting down.
ACAGGGCCTTAGTCCCTATTATTATAAAAGCACTGTAGTTTTGAGCACTCTTTAATAATTTTATCTTTTTCATTGATCTTTTTTGATAAAAATATGAAATTTATTTTTTTTATTAATTTGAATCATTTACGCAATTTAAAAAACTAATATGTCCCTCTATTCTTATAATTTTTAAAAATTTATAAAATTTTAAAATATATATTGTTTCATTCTTATTTATTTTCTCTTCTTTAAAAATTTAAATAAAATATTTATATTAATATTTCAAAAATATATTCTAAAATGTTAAAAAAATTCTATCAAAAATAACTTTACAAAAAAATGGTTGAAAAATTAATAGTTATATCTTAATTAGATCCAAATGACAATACTTTTATAACTTCAGATATTCAAATTTAAATTTTTAAATCTCTCTCTCTCTGTTCCTTCCTACCATTTTATCGTATGCAAAGTATAGGGTTTGAACAAAAACTTATACAAACGTTAACCACACATAAGCGCGTTCAAATAATGATACATATGTTTTTGTTTTTTTGGGTAAATTACACTATTGTTCTTCAGTTTTATAATGCATTATAAATTAATTTTAACTGTTTAAATTTTTTTAATTTTAGTCCCTATTATTATAAGAGCACTGTAGTTTTGATCACTCTTTAAGAATTTTATCTTTTTCACTGATCTTTTTTGATAAAATTATGAAATTTAATTTTTTTAATTAATTTGAATCATTTACGGATTTTAAAAGACCAATATATCCCTCTATTATTGTAATTTTTAAAAATTTAATAAAATTCTAAAATATATATTATCTCATTTTTTATTTATTTTTTCTTCTTTAAAAATTTAAAATTTAAAATATTTATATTAATATTTCAAAATTATATTCTAAAATATTAAAAAAATTTCTATCAGAAATAACTTTACAAAAAAATGATTGAAAAATTAATAGTTATATCTTAATTAGATCCAATTGATAATACTCTTATAACTTCAGATATTTAAATTAAAATTTTTAAAAAATTTAGAGTAATTTACAGCTAACTTCCCACCTCACGGGACGGATGCAATTTACTTTTTTTTTTAGGAATAATCACCTCCATACCACACAATTTAGTTTTATTTATGCCTTATCCATCTATTCTTAGTTAATTATGCTATACACATTCAAAATATTATAAAATCTTACATACACACATTTTAACTTATTTCTATTATAATGAGTAATCATAATTTTCCAATAATCTAATTATAGTTAGATTACAAAAAATTTAGACCGTTCATCATATTATTTTAAGGATAGTTAAATATATTTTGAGTGAAAATATTAAAATCTTAATGTTTAGGTGGCGACAAAGGAAGGAAAAATCCGCGACGTGAATTGATTTTAGGACAAATCAACACTTTAGTGTGGCATTGAAGAAGAGAAAAAATATGTACCATTAAGAGTAAAAATATAATTTTAATGATTTACTAACAGAATATTTTTTTTTTTCAAATAGATTTTGATTAAATTTTAACTCAAATGTGCGTATGTGAGTGTGCTTAGTATAATTAACTAAGAGTGGATGAGTAAGGCATAAATAAAACTACATTGTGTGGCATGTAGGTAATTATCTCTTTTTTTTAAATACATATATTTTTTAATAAAAAATTTGTATTAATTTTAGTTCATGCTAATTTTAAATGTATGTAAGTTTATCTTGAACCAAGTCTTATCGTAATTGCAATATTTGTGAGATTAGCATTATATTTTAAAAGTTTAATTCCCTTTCAAGTCAATCAAGTTTGAAATCTTCTTCGGATTATCAAAAAAAAAAAATTGAAATCATTTTCAAAAAATAAAAAAATTAAAGTTTGAACCAGACATGATATGGGCCTATATGTAAATTTTGGTTCGATTTTGACATTTTCTCCGAATAATTTTTATTTTATAAATTGCCACAAATTACGTTTAGGTCTCGTTTGTTTAAAACATTGATTCTTGGATGAGAAAAAGAAAATATTTTATTTATAATTTTTTTTAAAAAAAAATTATTTTAGTGTTAATAGATTTATAAAATGTGAAATAAAATTAATTTTAATATTAGAATTTGTATTTTATGTGAAATAAAATTAATTTTTAAAATTAAAAATTTTGTTGGGCTTGAAAATTGGTGGGAGTGAAATGAGGCCTCGGTTTTGATTGTTTGTAAAAGTACTTTTAATTAAAATGAAAGAAAACTTTTGATGTAATGATTTTATTTTAATATTTGTAAAATATTTAAAATAAAATTAGTTTTATTTTAAGATATAGATAGATGCAAAATAAAGCTAATATGTTATTTTACAAGTTATGTAAGATGTAAAATAAAATTATTTTTAATTTTAAAATATTATATAAAATTTAAAAATATATTACTAATAATTTAATATTAAATTTAATATATGATGTGATTTATAAATTAAATTTTAATACAATTTAAAATTAATCTCGTAAACAAAACCGTGGGATTGTTTATTCGTAAAGTTATTTTTAATTAAGATAAATGATAAGTTTTTATTTTGAAGTTTGAAAAAGACTAGGAAAACAAATTAATTATATTTGAAAAGTTGTGTGATATAAAATAAAATTAATTTTTTATTTTAAATTTTATGTATAACGCTGAATTTAAAATATAATTAATTACTAAGGAGTTTTTATAGTAACTCTTATACTTTAATTCACATTTTTTTAAAAATTTTAAATAGGATCTTTATTTTGAAAAATTAATTTATAACAATAAATATCATTAAAAATTATATTTATTACATAAAAAATCTAAATTAATCATTTATATTAATATTTAAAAAATATTTTTATTTTTATTTTTAAAATTCTAATTTTAGAATCCCTTACATACTTTATCTTTTTCTTTTTCGATCTATTTTCTCTCTCACACACAGACACGCATGCTTGCTCCATTGAAAATTATATTTATTACATAAAAATTTTAAATTAATGATTTATATTAATATCTAAAAAATATTATATTTTTTTATTTTTTAAATTTTAATTTTCCCTTCCACTTCTTCTTCTTATTCTCTCTCTCACACACGCTTGCTCCCAGTGGGGAGCAAGTGGAGGGGGGTGGCCCTCCACGGAGTCGGCAAGGGCCCTCAACGGAGACGACAAAGGCTGACCTTCAACCACTCAATGGGTGAATATTTAACCACAAATGATAATTATTAGTTTGATAATTAGTTTAGACTGTCATATAAGTAAATTTTATTTATTTTTGCTAATGAGCATATAAGTAATTTTAACATTAAGAAAACTTTATAAATTTGATATCTTTCATAATATGTAGGAGAACTAAGCTTGGCCTGTGCCTTTGGCTTGTTTGGCAACTAACTAAAAAAAAAATTATTTTAATTATAGCCAAAATTTTTAATTAATTTAAAAAAAGTTTAAAAAATATTTTATATCTCATCTAATACAAATTCTAATATTAAATAATCACTTTATTACATATCCAACACAATTTTTAATATGACTCACTTTATTTGACATCATACATATTTTTCTAAAACTTTTCACAAAATTTTTCAAATTATCTTTTTTTCCTCCAACCAAACTTAGTAACAGTATTATGCCACTTTTTTAAGCCTATTCATGCCCAAGTTGAATACAATCTTTTTTTCGTAAAAAAATATAATTTTTTTTGAAATATATATATAATGAGAAATAAAGTCAGATAATTGTGAGAATATTAAATAAAATTGGTTGATATATTGAGAATTGTATAAATTAAATAATCACTTTATTTCATATCCAACACAATTTTTAATATGACTCACTTTATTTCACATCATACATATTTTTCTAAAACTTTTCACAAAAGTTTTTCAAATTATCTTTTTTTCCTCCAACCAAACTTAGTAACAGTATTATGCCATTTTTTTAAGCCTATTCATGCCCAAGTTCAATACGATCATTTTTTCATAAAAAAATATAATTTTTTTTTGAAATATATATATAATGAGAAATAAGTCAGATAATTGTGAGAATATTAAATAAAATTGGTTGATATATTGAGAAATGTATAAATTATTTTATTTTATTTTTTCAAAAGAATTATGCCTTGGACATGAACTAAACATGAGCTGTCTATGTGACAAAGCATGCACAAATACAAAATTTTAGACATGGAATTGGTGTCATTTGAAGGGGCAAGGTCAACACTACCTATTTATTTGTCTATTCCCTTGTTTGAAGATTTTTTTGTTAGATTGATTCGCATATTTCCTTTGTTTGTATAAAACTTTGACATTTTAGAATTATAAAGGCATATTTGTTTATAAAATTTAATTTAAATAAAAATATTTTTTTATTAAAAATTATAAATGATGTGAAATAAAATTAGTTATTATGTTAGGATATGTGTGTGATGTGACATATAAGTTGGTTATTATTTTAGTAATGAGTATAATATAAAATAAAATTAATTTTTAATATTAAATTTTATATATAATATGATATGTCTGTTATTTAAAATTAAATTATATTAATTTTAACCTGCTAAACAAAACGATCTCTAGTATTAGATCTATATGTCTCTTATATTAGACAATTGTTCCTCCTTAAGTTTTTAAAGAATTTCTCAATTATTAAGTTCATAAAAATATAGTGCCTTGAACTTAGATGAAATAAGGGGTGTTTGAACATTTAAATTGAACAAAATATTCGAGCAAACCTGTAGCAAGACAATGTTGTCATAGGTGATCTAAAAATGCATTATAATACGTGTCTGGTGATCAAAAGATAGTTGTTAGGCGTAAGAAGATGGTTGTTAGTGTCATATATTTTTTATTTTATCAAAATAGTAAAAACTAATATTATTAAGGGATAATTACCTACATGCCACACAATTTAGTTTTATTTTTGCCTTATCCGTCCATTCTTAATTAATTACACTATGCATACTCAATACATTACAAAATCTTACATACACACATTTGAGTTAAAACTTAATCAAAATCTACTTAAAAAAATATTCTGTTAGTAAATCATTAAAATTATATTTTTACTCTTAATGATATATATTTTTCTCTTCCTCAATACTACACTAAAGCGCTGATTTGTCCTAAAATCAATCCACGCCGCAGATGTCTTATTCCTTTGTCGCCATCTAAACATTAAGATTTTAGGATTTTCACTCAAAATATATTTAAATATCCTTAAAATAATATGACGAACGGCTCAAATTTTTTGTAATTTAATTATAGTTAGATTATTGAAAAATGATGATTACTCATTATAATAGAAATAAGTTAAAATGTGTGTATGTAAGATTTTATAATATTGTAATTAACTAAGAACAGATGGATAAAACAAATAAAACTAAATTGTGTGGTATATAGGTGATTATCCCTATTATTAAATATAAAATGATAAATACTTTCTCAAAATATATCTATAAATTATTTATGGGGGAATCTATTAGGGAGAATCACTACAACAAAATTAGGCAACTGCGACCGATTTATCTGACACAGATGCAATTTTTTCTGTCGCAAAAGACCATTTGTGACAGTATAAGTCTGTCACTAATTCCGTTGCAATAATCTTTGCTGCAAATGTGTTCACGAAGGTATATAGTCTGTTGCTAAAATTTGCGACAGACTATTTGTGACGGAATCCGTCGCAACATAGTGACAGAATAGGGACGGAATGATGTCGGAAGTTATATATTAATCCAACACAAATCGATCACCTTTCTGTCGCAATAGACTTATTACTACAATCAAATCCTAGCAGTGCTTAGGTCTATATGATACCTGCAGATTTTTTTAAATATAATATCCATTTCAATTATGCAAATACATACAATATCAATATTACTTTTATCCATACAAATAAGCATAAATATCCAATCATAAAATACATAACTATGTCATCAAAATCATAAGATAAAATGATCTCAACTCAAAAATATTGATGTCTTCTAGTTCTACACAAAAATATCATCATTATCATCAACATCATCATTAAAAAGTTTACTTCTTTTAAAAAAAGTCTATTTCTATGCAAAGCCATCATCCTCATCATCATCCTCATCATCATCACCATCGGAGATAGGGGAATCAGGGTGGCGAGGTTGATGAACTGAACATCCGCTAGAGCCAGGTGGGTTAGGTCGAGCAAGTTCGCATCGAACGAATTCATCCATCTCTGCATGAAACTCATCATGTAATTGTTCGATGCTCTGCTGCATTTGTCGAATATCACCAAGATATTTCTACTGCATTTGTTGCAAAGCCTCATGAAGCATAGGCTCAAAACTTTGCTGTGCTAACTCAACCGCCCGCTGTATCATCTCTTCTAAAACTGGCCCCATAGGTTGCGATCCACGATATGATGCTCTCGCATTTCTGTAAGCTCTTGGGGAATCCAAGATATCATTTACGTAGATGTACGGAGAGCAACCATATATCATACTTTTCTTTGGGTGTCCCACAGCAGCACACCAAGCATCCGCATTAAAAGTGCTAGCAGTAGTGGGATTAATGTGACGTCGTAATAACTCCGCCTCATACCGTTACTATGGTTAAACAATTTAAACAACACATAATTTTTTTTATATTTTATATAGTTTAGAACTTGAAAATATTAAATTGTTAGCTTACATGTGCTAATCAAGACCTATCATCAACAAAATCCTCTTTGTCACTCTCACGTTGGTGAGTGCGATTGAACAGCTCAATATATGTAAGCTCACGCTTCAGTTCATCAGCCTGCAAATAATACATAGATCATATAATTATAAGAGTATAAAAGTAATATGATCTGTAATTTAATAAACTTACAAGTTTCTTACGCCATTCTTCAAATGATAGAGAACCACCCGTATGCCTCACCATTTGAGTGCTCCTATTCTCATTTGATTTGATCGATTTATTAGCCCATTTATTTTTGCACCACTCTTTGACTAAATCATTTCATATATTGGAGGTAATAAATGTGGGGGGTGATTGTAAAGATCATTAGTATTCTTAGACATTAATTCCTTCAACTTAGCCTGGCGAGCTCTATATAAGATGTCCATATATCTCGTAAAGCTCACCTATTACATAGTTATAATAAACTTAAGTAAATTTTAATTAATTTATTGCATGTAGTGGGTTGAACTTTTATTTTGTATACCTGATCCCAAGCCTCCTTAATCCCACGCTCATCCTCTGAATGCCACTGGTACTTGTTCTAAATTCATTAGCATAATAAATTAATATGTTCATTTACATTTTTAAATATAACAATGTAAAAGTTAATTAATATATATTATTTAGACTTGTCCTAGAGCAATTGTTTTATTGTTTCAGGCACCTGCAACCATGACAACCATGGGTCTGTGATGTTTGCCCTTAGCTCTACTGTCACATCCTTAGTGGCATGTTGGTCTGTCTACCTGTAATATAATAATATATAAAGACATTATAACACAGAATATTACTTTTGTTAGTCATTCTCAAAATAATAATTGCTAATACACACCCATGCCGATCACCTGGGTAAAGCCAGGTGCATCTAGAGGACTGGGATGGTGCTTGTGTCCCAAGATTAGGGGCCTTGGTCCTAGAAGAACTTGATGACCTTGGCTCATCTACATCCATCGCCTCCACATTATCATCCCCTGCCTCATTGTGCTCATCCTTATTGTGATCCGTGATCCTCTACCTCAGCTTGCCTCCTAGAGCTAGATCTACGAGAAGAACCATCTCTAGGCATGATGAATGAGAAACCTGCTAAAGTGTGGTGGGGGGAAATCTAAAACTATCTTACCCTTTAAGAATTGATTCTTTTGCTTCTATTCTGTAATACAAAGGCCTTAGTCTCATCCATACAAAAAGGGCATGCCAAACGTCTATGGGTACTCTAACCAGAAAGTTTACCATATACTGAAAAATCACTAATAGTCCATAATAAGGCTGCACGCATCTGAAATTTTTGTTTTCTATGAATATCCGATGTGTTAATACCATTTTTCATAATACTTTCAATTCATCTACCAAAAGACGCAAGAAGATATCTATATTACTTGTAGAACTTTTTAGACTAGAAATTAACAAAGTTATAAATATATATGGTGTTTTTATACACATCGAGGGAGGTAGATTGTACACTGTTATGAAGACTGACCAACATGAATATGAAATACCATTGTTTCCATTAGGATTGAACCCATCTGTGCATAGTCTAAGATATACAGTTCTTGCATCAATCGCAAAATCCGAATGCACTCGATCAAAATATTTTCATGCTCACTATCTGCAGGATGCACCATCTACGATGAATTTCTATAATTAGCACACCATGTTATGTATTCGATAGTATGTCTTGACATATAAAGTCTTTGTAATATTGGAGTCAAAGTAAGGTATCATAGTACTTTGTAAGGTACTAATTTGCCCTTACCAACTTGAGGCTTATAACGCAGAAAATTACAAATACTATATTGCGTATCATTAACTTATAATCCATAGTAAATCATACAATTATTCGAACATGCATCAATTTTCTCATAAGTAAGTCTAAGGCCTTTCATTAATTTCTTCGTCTCATAGTAGTTTGATGGTAAATTTTCTGACAATAGTAAAAATGACTTAATAATAAATATCATACGATCAAATGCTTGATTCAACATTTTAGTCTCAGGCTTAAGATTTAGTAATTGAGTAGTTGCACTTAATCGTGTGTGTCGAGTACACCCTTCCCATAATGGTTCATCGGCAGCTTATAACAAGTTATAAAATCTTTTTCCCTTTTGATTAGGTTGCTCATGTACATCATCAGTCGACACATTGAATTGTTGAGGTCTTATACCCTCTGCAATCACCGATCTATAATTTTGATATGACTGACTAGATTCACAATCAACTATTTGATTATCATTAGAGTCGTAAACTCTCTTTGATCGATTAGCAAGAGGTACGTAAATCTCCCCATGTGCAGTAACTTCACATCATCAGCTAATAGAAAATGTAGGTTTCCATATTTGACACATGAATATTTTATATTTTCACCTATCTTGATAGTATTTGTTGGTGAGCATGCCCACTCTATGAATTGTTCCACACCAACAATAAATTCATCAGTTAATCAACCATTATGTATTATCCTTTAGTACATCCAATGACGTAAATAAGCCATGTGTATATACATAAAATATTCAAGTAAGAGCATGCATTATTTAGAATTAGCACTTATTTTACAGACCATTAAATAAAAAACATAAATAAGAAGTGAACAATTTCATTTGAAAATCTAGCTTAGATACTATATTTTCTGACATTTTTCTATAAACTTAATACATCAACTTCAAAATAATCAGAATCAACCATCAAGAAAAAAAATCAGATTCAACTTAGCTAACAAAATTAATCACACATTTATTTAGAGAATGTCATTCTACACAACAAGTTTGAAAGGCAACCAACAACACAAATGAACGTAGCCCCAAAAATGGTATCAATGGATTTGAGTGAATCTTAACCGCAGCGCAGGGACCATTTCAATTATTGATTTTGACCTCTATCACTATATTGTGGGCAATATGACATAATGGAAATGAGAGAATATATGAAAATTTTGGAAGGAATTCAGTTGCCAAAATCTATATGCAAAACATATTATCAATGTTGATAATTTGTAATGATTTCTTAGTTGTCGCCTGAACTAAAATGTCATTTTTGTATATGAGAAATCTGTAAACAGAGTTAGATGGACATTAAAGAATCATTTTCTTGACAAATCAAAATATTCTTTTCAACTAGGAGTCTGAAATGTTAAAATCACAGAAGAAAAGTTTTTTTTTTGATAGAACAAAAGAAAAATTCTAACTGAAAACGATAGACCAAAATCAAGTATCTTTGGCTGAAAATGACCAGCCGATTTAAAATAAGAAAAAGTTGCTTATAACCTACAATGATTATGCGGGAACAGAAGATCCTTACCTCGAATCCGACCAGGAAATTTTGGAAGGCAACTACACAAATGAATGCAGCAAAAGAGCATATAGAAGCTTTCGAAAAGGTGAACGAAAAGTCAACAGCTGAAGCTGAATAACAAAGGAGCACCTTGCAACCTCCACTCAGCCACAAAATCAAAATAAATTAGCTTGAATGCAGTTGAAGGAAAGATCGAAAGTGCTGACTAACCTAAAGCGCGAGAGATAGCTAGAGACAGAAAGGGAGAGAGATCGAGATGTACCAAATGTGAAAAGTTCCCGATAATGTAGACACGAAAGCGATTGACGGCGGCAATGCATAGGAGCGATGGATGGCGCCGGCGATGGACGACGGCGAAGGAAGATAGGAGCGACGGATGGCGCCAGCAATGGACGACGGCGAAGGAAGGCGCCGGAGATGGATGATGGAGAGCAGCGCACGACAACAACAGAGAATAATTGATGCGATTAGGGCAACCCATAGAAAACAATGGGCTTAATAGGACCTTGCAACGAAATTGTGACCGATTGAGCATCGGGCGCAACTATTTGCGACCGATAATTGCGGGCGTCAGCAATTCTGTCGCAGATGCTTCATATTATAGTAGTGAAAAAATATTTATTTTAATTTATTTATTTATTTTGAATAAATTAATGATATTTTAGATGAAAAATATTATGTTGAATATAATTGAAAGTTTTTTTAGAAATAGTTAAGGTGTCGGTGAACTATATAATAATTATTGTGAACTCGTATGTCATGTTTTAATGTTTATAAATTTTTATGGTAAAAGTATGCAAACTTTAGAGGCCTAGTGAAATTACCCTTGTAATTTTTAAAGTCCTCGGCATCAACTATCTTGAAGCCATAAATTGTAACATATAATATTGAAACTTTCAATCTACTTGTAAGTTATATCATGTTAAATATCGAAGAAACCAACTGTTTGGTTCGATAATTTGTTTAAATAATATTGTAAAAATTTATAAAATTATTACTCTAAAATGACATCTAACATTTAAATACCACTTTAATTGTAATAGAATTAAAGGGGTGAGATTACATTCATGATTTTCAATTATCGATATCTTTAATACGATAGCAAGTTAAGGATCGATAATTACCTGCATCAAAAAAAATTATAGAGATACGGTATACATTTAAATAAGGGTAAATTACACTCAGTTCCTTAAATTTGGGATATAATATTATTCAGATCTGCGTATTGAAAATTTTAAAATCTGGATTCTTGATTTTTAAAATATTAATATCTAGGTCTTTTTTGAATTTTTTATTATTAATTTTTTTTGAATCATTGCGCCAGTGGCCTCGCTGATCGCAGTGGAAGGAGAGGAGAGTATAATTATAATTTAAAAAAAAATTAATAATAAAAAAACAGAAAAGACTTATATTAAAATTTAAAAAATCAAGGACTTACATGTTAAAATTTTAAAAATATAAACTTGATTATTATAATACCATAAATTTAAAAAGTTAAGTATAATTTATTTTTTAAATAATATTAATATTTAGATAATATGAATATTTTGATGACTATTTTTTTTCTGAAATTCGAAAAAATGCCTGAGAGATAATACTGTATTGATAGTATCTAATACCTTTCCCATCTTTCTGGCAGCAAGCAACCTCCATCGCCCAGAGAAATTTCAGATACAAGTTGCTTCCTCTTGAGTCTTAGAATTAACACTCAAATCTTCATAAATTTCAGTTGCCACAGTGCATGATCAGAATCAACTTTGCCGTTTCCAGCCATGCAGAACGATGGGAGAAACCCGTCCCTTCCGATCGAGAAGGTGAGAAGTTGGGTGATCGACGTCGAGGAGAAACTCGCATCCCGATCACTCTCCGTGCTCTCCCAGGAGGAAGTTCAGTGGAGGAAACCATCAATATTCCGACTCCCGTATTTCGTGAGGAAGATGAAATCAGAAATCTTCAGTCCTCAGGTTGGCGTAATAATCCTGCTAATAGATCTCGTAGGTCAACAATTCATGAACGTGGAGAGTAACAGATTGTAACATTTCGTAATTCAAATTTAGATGTATTGTCAGATTTGATTTTAAGAAACTGCGTGACTTTAGTATTTTCCAGATGATCATTCATCCAAATTCTTCTCTCTTTGTGATGTGGGGTCTCTCTGACCACTAATTATTCGACCTAAAGCCTGTCAGGATCATTTGAAACATCACCCGGTGATTACTTGCTGTCCTCTCTGGGGCCACAAGTCATCACACGGATGTTTGTATTTATTTTTTCGTCAATGATCTGTTCGAGTTTTCAAAATTCGGTGGCCGCGCGCAGGTGGTTGCACTGGGGCCCTTCCACCACCATCAACACCACCTGAGGCCGCTGGAGCCTCACAAGGAGCGAGCTCTGCTTCACTTCCTGGAGAGAACAGGGAAGCCTCTGGGTGAGTTCCTGAGAGCCATGGAAGCAGCAGTGGTGGAGCTGCAGGAATCATACTATGGCTTGGACGATCAGGAATGGAAAGATGCTGACAATTTCATCAAGCTTATGATCACTGATGGCTGCTTCATGCTGGAGGTGATGAGGCTCGGTACTGAGCATGGCGGAGATTATGCACCCAGCGATCCTTTCTTTGGTCCTCATGCCTCCCAGCGTAAGGTCCCCTACATTAAGAGGGACATGCTCATTATAGAGAACCAGGTGCCCCTTCTGGCTCTTAAGAAACTGGTTGCTGTTGAGAACGATTTATCAGAGAAGGTGATCTCCTTGCAAATACCCAGTTTTTTTTTTTTTTTTGTTAATTTATCTATAGTTTTAATTGAACTCGATCATTGTAGTTCAATCAAATAAATGAGTGATCACGTTAGAACATATAATTAAAAAAATAAAAGTAAATTACATCCAATTTTTAATTTAAGTTCGATGTTGGCCCACTGGCCTATCTCTCTCTCCCTCCCTCTCTCAACCCTAGCATGATGCTGCGTGATTGTCTACAGAGAGAAGGAGGGGAGGGAGAAGAGTAAAGATATTTTGAGTATTTTATAAAATTTTAATATTAAAAGTAAAAATATATAACTTATTGATATATAGATATATCTTATATAATAATTAAATTTTAAATTTTTAAAATTGTCAACCTATATATATGATAATATATCCTAGACTTAAGAAATTAAATGTAGTTACCCTTAAAATTAATTATTGTACTTATAGAAATTAAAGTGGGACACTTATTTGACAACCCCAACTCCAATTTGGGATTTAATCAAAGCTCAGTTATAGGAGAAATTGTATACATCCAGCACGAAATGTCATATTTATATATTAATCATCTGTTAAGATTTATTTATATATGTGTCACCCTGACCATGACTGACAGTATGGTTGCAAGCCATGATCGACCAATAATGGTGACCGACATATAATGGCTAGCTAGTAATGGCCACATTAAAACTCAATGAGGTTTCTATGGGATGGCATTAGGCCATGCATGAAGCATTAGCATAGATAAGTTTTGCAGAATGGTAAATATATAAATAAAATATTATATAGTGATTTGTATGTAATATTTACTTTTTTTTTTTACTTTGAATTGTTTCATTTCACTTCTAACGCTCAAGTAAAACTAACAACTTGATAAATGAAATGCATCTTCTTCTCCGCAGGAAGCAGAGATGGAGATCACCGAGCTTTTCCTCCGATTCTTCGTCCCAAAAATCTACGGCGACCAAGAAGCACGGCGGGAGTTCAAGCTCACCGTCCACGGCCTCCACATCCTCGACCTCTACCGTCGGAGCAAGCTCTTCATCCCCTCCAAGTTCTCCTCCCGATCCAGCGCCAAAGTCCCGCCTTCGGCGCCGGAGAAGCCGCCGTCCTTCGAGTTCGCCATCATGCGCCCCGCCGTGGATCTCCACGAGGCCGGCGTTAAATTCCACTGCAGCCCCACGCACGCCCTCACCGCCGTGCATTTCGACCGCCAGCGCGGCCTCCTCTCCCTCCCCCTCCTGACCGTCGACGACACCACCGAGTTCGAGTTCCTCAACATGGTGGCGCTGGAGCACCTCCACCCGGACTCCGGCGGCGAGATCTCCTCCTTCGTCGTCTTCATGGACGCCCTCGTCGACTCCGCCAAGGACGTGCGGCTCCTCCACGGCCATGGCATCCTCTTCAACGGGTTCGGCCGGGATAAGGTCAGCTTAATTACTATGGGTACTTTTACATCCACGTCCCTCTATTCTATACAACTCCACAATATTCCACCTCGGTCCCTCCAACTCAGATTTATTCCACTTAGGCCCTTTTTATCATTTGCTACCCTCAATTATATTTTTTAAAAATCATATTCAAATGTCAAAAAATTATTTCATGAACCTACGTAAAATATGAGATCTACTATCTTCATGAACTTAGTTGATTATCATTTTGAGCAAGAAAATATACTCAAATTTAACAGTTGAGATCTAGTAAACACTAAATTGTAATTTGAGTCATGACTTTATCTCAACAGAGTACCCATTCAATTAATTCTAAATGAAGTTTTTAACCTATAAATCCGGCTTCGTTTATTGACTCAATGTATTTACGTATAAATGAGTCAATTTCAAATCACCAACAATCCCATCAATTTTGCTTCGTTTAAAAGAGAAATGCATAGCTAAATGATTTCATAAAAAATATTTGAGAGTTCTGAGTTGATCTGAAATCTGATCGAAAATCTAAATGTGGGTCGTGGATTGGGTCTGACTGCTCCAACCCCATTTGTTTTTGATCCGAGCCTAATGCCAAAGGGCGAGGGTTTAGCTTTAAGTTCGATATTCCCTCGAGTCAATTAAATTTGTTGCATCAAAGTCGTGTCAAGGCATACTTACAATTTAAAATTTTATTAAGTTGATTTCGATCAATGGCCCGATTTGTTTGATTCAAAAATTAATTTGGCTTGATATTTTATTTTTTATATAAAGTAAATTTAGTAGTAAAAATGCGTATTATTTAGATCTATCGAGATGATCACTCGAGTTTGAATTCTAATGAAACTACTATTTCTTTTTTCAAAATAATTCTTACTTCTCCTCATTCATCTCGTATTTGAAATATACTTTAATGTGACTGGGACATTTCAGTTATTTTATTTACATTATAATAAATATTAAAGATTAATTGAATTTTATCCCTTCCATTATATTTTGTAATACCTTGGACTTGAAAAAGAATGAACTTATAATTATATCACAAGTATTTTTAATTCTACAAATAATACAAATATTTTTTAAAAATTATTGTTAATCTAAAAATTAAATAATGACATGAAAAGTTTAAAGATCAAAATATTAATTGAATAAAATTAACTTTTAATCAGCATTTTTCAAATTTATTTTACCTTGAGCTCTCTATATATAGTGGTCTATATGATCACGAGCAAACCGATTCGACTGAGTGATTCGGATCGATTCTGAGAACCTTGTCGAGCTCACATGCATGCATGATTCTGATCTCTAGTTCAAATTTGTTACAAGGATCTCGCCGGACTCTTCAACAGCATGAGCAAGGAGGTGATCATGGACCAGGGGGGCAGCCTCGGCTACGTGCAGCGGGAGGCGGAGATTTACTGCCGCCGCCGCTGGAACAACTGGAGGGCCAACTTCGTGCACACCTACTTAACGAACCCGTGGACCGCCTTCTCCTTCGCCGCCGCCGCCGCCGTCATCTTGCTCACCGCCGCCGGCACCGTCTTCTCCGCCTTGCAGTGGAAGCAGAGTCTGTAATTACGCCGCCATTGATTTTAATTATGCAGATCATGTTTGATTGATTGATTTCTTCGAAATTTATTTATTTATTTATTTATTTCTGTTTGTTCTTCTCGCAAATTGATTTTATTTATTTTAATGGATATTCGTTGAGATTGGTATTTTGATATCAATATTCCATATTTGGTTTTGAGAATTAAAAAAAAATTATATGAAAGAAATCTTAATTATAAAAAATATCATATTTCACAATTTAAAATAAAATATTATGTATATCATATTAAAATTTTATATTATTTTAAAATAAAACTGCATTATAATTCAAACTTTGAGCTTTAAAATTAGAATTTATAATCCAAAACATTAGATCTATGCCCTAAATTATTTTGATAATATACTTCAATTATTGTTTATTTCTTAGATTAATTATATATAAAATCTATTTTAAATTCAAATTAATGAAATAAAAGTTTTTATTATGAACTTGTGAGATATACACAATAAGATAGGATCTATGTGAAATTTATAATTTTGCACAATTTTAATGTGATATATATAATAATATTTCATTTTTGATAAGGAAGTATGCAATTTTTTATAGTTAAGGTTCATTATGTAAATTTTTCAAAAAATGATTTGATTGGATTTTTATATTTTTTTAAAAATATATATTATTGGAAATAAAATAAATTAATTATATTAAAAAATATATTAAATGTGAAATAAAATTAATTAATTTATTAAGAATTATGTTGAATGTAAAATAAAGTGGTTGTTTAATTGAAATATAAAATAATTTTTTAAATAAATTAAAATTTTTTGTTATAATTATTTCAGCTATGATTTTTTTTTTCCTAAGGAATCAAATAGGTCATTTAATCTCAAGTATAGCTTTGTTTTTTTTTTATTGAATAAATAGTATTTGAGTTTGTTTATTTGCCAATAAATTTACATTTTTTTTCTAATTTTTCAATAAGTCATAGTCAAAACTACAATTTTGTCCAACTACAATTTTGTCCAACTACAATTTTGTCCAACTACAATTTTGTCCTTTTTAAATAACTATTATTTTTATATTAAAATGTAAATATTTTTTGTAATTTTTGTTATGGTCTCTATTGAGTAGATAATTGTAATTTTTATAATTTTTTCAGTAAAAGTAATGTTTATGATAGAAAAAAAAAATTATTTATTTATATTTCAAATTGATAAACCAATCAGCCTAATTTAAAATTTAAAGACTTATATAAATTTAAGGGCAAGCAAATTTTACCTTTTTTATCTATTTTTTGAATAATATATTTTTTTTCATCAAATTTAAAAATTATAGTTGTGTATCAAATTTTAGATTCCTTAGAATATCACAGTACTGCATTGTAATTATTTGAGATTTATATTTGCATTAAAAGTAAATAACATCCGGGCCCTTCCGTAAATCTTGAATTTCATGTAAGTCCACCAAATTATGTAGGGTAAATAATTAATGACAATTAGGTCCCTATTATTTATAAAACGAGCAAAGTGGTCTTTGAAAATAGGTAAATATGAGTTTGAGTCTAGTAGTTAAAAAAGATATACATGAAAATAAATTACAGAAGTCTATTTAATTAATATTTTTAAGGAATAATTACGTACATATCACACCATTTAATTTTATTTATGCTTTACCCATCCATTCTTAATTAATTACGCTATGCACACTCAAAACATTACAAAATCTTTCATACACATACTTGAGTTGAAACTTAATCAAAATCTATTTGAAAAAAAATATTCAGTTAGTAAATCATTAAATTTATATTTTTACCCTTAATAGTATATCTTTTTTCTCTTTCTCAATACCACATTAAAGCGCTGATTTGTCCTAAAATCAATTCACGTCGTGGATGTCCCCTTCCTTTGTCGCTACTTAAACATTAAGGTTTTAGGATTTTCACTCAAAATATATTTAAATATTCTTAAAATAATATGATGAACGACTCAGATTTTTTGTAATCTAATTATAGTTAGGCTATTAAAAAATTATGATTACTCATTATAATAGAAATAAGTTAAAATATGTGTGTGTAAGATTTATAATATTTTGAGTGTGCATAACGTAATTAACTAAAAATGAATGGGTAAGGCATAAATAAAATTATATGGTGTGATATGTAGATAATTATTCCTATTTTTAAATAATAAGAGTCAATTATTTGTAAAAGTAAATTAGAAAAAATCAATTATTATTTACTAAATTGAAGATGATTCACCATGCATAATCTTTTCTTACCCAAAAATTATTTCTTTGGGTCTTCTTTAACCCTTTCATCAAATGCTCTATTAATTAATTACAAGTTCAACTATTATTATTTTATTATAAAAAACTATTATTATTATTATATTTATATATATATATATATATATATATGTAATCTCTAATTTACTTTTTTTTATTTGAAATAAAATATAAATTACAAATTTTTTGCTAATATAAAAAAACTAAATAATAAATAATATTTTACATAAATATAAGATAAAATAAATAGAGATTTACATACATACTTTTTAATTCATCTTGACTTATATATTAAATCTCTTATTTTTTAATTTTACAACTTCACCCCCTAAATCATTCAAAATAATATTTTGTATATACATAATATTTTGTATATGTTCATAATATGTTGTATATACCTATTATTAGTAATAAGTATTCAAATAATTATAATTAATAAAAATAATTTTTTAAAAATTATGAGAAATGTTTAGATATATTATTTTTTGATGATTTAGGGGTAAAATTATAAAATTAAAAAATAAGAAATTTAATATATAATTTAAGATGAATTAAAAGATATATATGTAAATGCTCCTAAAATAAAACCCACATAAATTATGCCGCCTGATTGTAAACTTTGTGACGTCCATTAATCAAACCAACTCCCAACTACTTGCCCAATTTACCCAACGCGGAAATCACGTGACTAGGAGCAGGTCATGCCATGTAAAAAGCGAGAATGGAGAGGGCATGTTAGTAATTCAACTTATAAGAGAACAAAATGTCTCGTTTTCTTGACGCGGCCCAACAGCATTTATGCGCACCCGTTTCCTATGCGGCCGGCGAAAAATGCCAAAATGCATAATATCGGGATGGCAAATTTCATTTAAGTCCCTGAAATTTAAAAGTAATATGAAATAGTCTATAACTGCAAATGATTTCTCTTAAATTTCATTTATCAAAAAATAAAAAATTTTCAATGCAGAGGTTATTATTTTTATCCAAAGACCGAATATCAATCAAAAGTTAAATTATATTGTAAATCAAATTGAGTTAGACTCCATTCAAGTGAGTTGACGATGATTTATTTTTTATAATTTAATATTTTAATTAATCTAATCTCAATCGCTAACATCGAATTGAACTTGCTCTATGTCGAATCAATTAGAAAATAATAATAATAATAGTATATATATATATATATATATTTATCATATCATAGTGTATGATAGTAATAGGATTTCTTTTTTAATTTAATTCATGAATCTTTTTTTTTATTTTATTTATGTTCGTTAGATTGAATAAATGAATGTCTAAAATTTTAGTTAAAATATTAAAAATTAATCAAAAATTTGATCGATTTTATCTTAGATCAAGTTTAAATAGATAACCAATAAGTTTGGCTTAGTTTAAATTGATATTAAATTGAATTTTCCCATTAAATTTTTGAATTGAATAAAAAAACTTCCAATTTAAAATTAATCTTAATTTTATGTTGGATTGACTTGAGATTAGATCAATAACTATGCTTATTATATCTGGATTCACAATATCACATCTAGAGCGTTCACGTGGAAGGTTCACTTGAAGTATGCATGTGAGAAGTTTAGTGCACTCACAAGCGGGAAAAAGATCCAATCGACATATTATTGGTTAATTATTTATAGGTACCCGAATCTTGTGAACTTTTTTTCTACAGTGAACCTTTTTTTCTTATGGGTAGGGCCGGCAGGAGCCTCTGGTAAGATGAACTCAATTTGAAATTAAAAGTCGATATTGGGTTGAGTCTAATTCAATTTAATTAAAATTATTTGATTATAGATTAAGCTTGATTTGATTCGAACTATTGCTACTTATATATAATATAACACGTCATATTAGTTGTATCACGATATAATTTTAAAATGAATCAGTTCGATTTCAAACTAAATAATGTTATGAAGTCAATATATGAAAAAATAATATCAAAATTATCATAACATAATGTTAATTTTAATATGTCTAGCTTTTTTTTTAATCAAAAATTATGAAGTTGATTTAATTGATTTATTATAATCGGGTACAATTATGATTCAACAATGATTCATCTGTCAAATTATTTACTTTTTTTGTTATTGTAATCACATTTATTCAATATTAATTAAATTTGAATTTATATTAGTTAGAAGTGCAATGCGTCCACATCGTCAAGTTGAGGTAAATTTTTTTAAATATTTGACATATCAAAATTTTAAATATTATATTATTATTTAAATACTTATTATCTCATAATTTAAGAAAATATATAATTTTTTCTATAATATATATAAAAAGGTATCCTAAATAGGAAAAGCTACTTCGACTCAAGTGAGCTATAGGTTATTTACTCGTATTTGTAACTCAGTAATTATGAAAAAATGATATAAAAAAATTATGAAAAATTACTTGATTGATGTGATTGAATTAATCAGTTCAACCAATTTTATAAGTTCATATTAAACATAATAAAAATTGACTCACTCCAACTCGGCCCATTAGCTTGCTTCACTATTTATGTCATCGGCCTTCATCAATTTGACATCTTACTAGTAAATATCAATCATTAATTTAATTTTAAATAAAAGCAATTCATTTTTATTTGTTCAGAATATTTTCATAATTTTTCTTATCTTTAATCAAGGAATGATCATGAGAATTAATGAATAATTAAATCTATTAATTTTGAATTTTAAATAATCAATTAAAATAAATAAAGTATTAATTTAAATTATTTTAAATCACATAATAAATATTTAATATTTAATATATTTAATTTAAATAATTAATTTCATATGAATAAATTTAATTTTATTATTATAAAATAAATTAATCAAAAATTTAAATTAAATTTTATTGGAATGTCACCCGAGTCATCTTGTATTATCTATTTTGAGCAAAAATTAAATGTTATCTATGAGTTTATTTTTAATTCATTATTTTTGCCTCTCATAGGACTTATGTCCTCTGATGCCTTGTCTTAATTCTTGATCTCTCTCACGAGATCGATCGTACTTTCCTCGTGTTTTTAGTAAAAAAAATTAATCTTGTTAAAATTAATCTCGTGTCCCCTATTTATTTGATCTATTTTAAATTAATTTAGTTAATTTTAATCATGAATGTCAAATCTCTTATAAAATTTAATATTAAAAATTAATTATATTTTATATTATACATATAATTTAAATTAAAAAATTAAATTTTATTTCATATGACCCGCGTATCCTAACATAGTAATAAATTTTATTTCACAATATTCTACGTTTAATAAAAAAAATTACATTGAATTTTAATTTAACTTTATTAAAATTAATTTCTGCAAAGATGAAATGTTGGACCTATACGAAATCCACACTAATTTAATGACCCCAGAATAATATTCTTCAATATCAAATTCACAACAAACAAATAGGATCGTCACTTGGACGATATTCCAATCGGAGAAGAAACAAAAAAAGGGGAAAATAGAAAGAAGAGAGACGGAGAGGGAAGATTGGAGAAGCAGAGCTTCCAATCGGGGACGAGCGATGAAGCGGCGAGCGATCGCCGGATCGGACGTCGGAGATCTGCCGGAAATTGGGGAGAAAAGGCCGAAAGTTTGCGACGGGGAGGAGGAGGAGGAAGAGGAAGAGGGAGGATTGACCATGTCTTCGTCTCCAAGGGAGGAAGAGGCGAAAGCAGAGGCGGCTCCAGATCTGGGAGAAGACCTCGTTTTCGAGATCCTAAAGCGTGCAGACTCGAGAACGCTGGCGGTGGCTGCTTGCGTGAGCCGGCGGTGGCGGCAGCTGGCGGAGGACGAGCGGATCTGGGAGACAGTCTGCACGCGGCACTGGGCCAACATCGGATGCGGGAACCAGCAGCTCCGATCTGTGGTTCTAGCGCTCGGCGGATTCCGGCGGCTTCACTCCCTCTACCTCCTCCCGCTTCTCCGGCCATCCACCGCCGCCGGTCGCGCCAGGGCTTCGCTGCCGCTTCCCGTGGTCAGCCCCCCGCGCGGCCCGTCGGGCATGCCGGCCCGCTGGGGCAAGGACGAGGTCCAGCTCTCGCTCTCGCTGCTCTCCATCGGCTACTTCGAGAGGATGAACCTCAACTACCCGCGATCTGGCGGCGGAGGCGGCGGCGGCGGAGGCGGCGGCGGCGGCCCGGGCGGCGCCGCCGGCAGCGGAGGATGAGATCGTGAGTTATCGAGATCCGTCTCTCCGGCCCGTCCCCTGCGCTGTCACGCCTAATTTCTGTTTTGTTAAGTAAATTTACATCTCGGTTCCTGTGTTTTCTTCATATTACATGTTTGTCCATACTTTTTGAATCATTCTCAGTTGGATGCTTCTAATTTAATGTAGGTTCTTAATTTTTCCTTTTTTTATTGTTATGATCCTTGTTGAGAGAGAATGTAGAAAGGATAATTATTGGAAAATTAATAGAGGAAATTATGGGAAAGGATAAAATTCAGAACCTAATGATGCAAGTCAAAAACATTATGTGGACCAACATGAAGTATCTCCTCATCTTGAAGACTTTAATGTAATTTACTCTTTTATTTTGCTGGTAGAGTTATACAATGATGTATAATAATTGGTTATTCAAAAACATATCCTATATATTAGATGTTAAAATCTAAATATTTATAAGTTGTACATATTTTTTATATAAATGGAATGAAAAAATAACATATAATATGATTAAATTTTATTTTATAATGATATTATGTTGTAAATAAGATGATTTTAAAATATGTATATAGTATTGTAGAATAATACTATAGTGGGGAAGTGGAGAGCATTATTGAGAAGAGGACAAATTGATAGACGTGATTTACGGTGTTTTGAGACTTTCCGGCTTCGCTATCAACCAAAAAAAAAAAAAAAAGACTTTCCGGCTTCAATAATTCAATAATTGAGAGTAGTCTTTTACAACGTTGCCCTTCATGAAATGCTGATTTTGCGCTCTTGCCATTTCAAAAGTGTGATTTTTGAGAAATTATTGCGTTCTACTTTTGCTGGCCTATCAATGACCATCATGTGGGCAAGCGGGACCCACTACGCGTAAAGCAAAGTAAATGGCTCTTTTATAAGGCTTTGTTTGTTAACGAAAAAAAAAAAAATGGTTGAATTTTTAATAGATATTTATATTTTTTGTTTCAGTTAAAAATAATCTTAATTTTATACACAACATATATCATTGATATATGAAAATATTCTAAATTCATTTTAACATCAGGATAAATGTTTAATAACATAAAATCGAGTGGCAAATACATGAAAAATTTTTAGAATGAAAAGAAAGGAATGCACAACTATTGTCATAGTAAGAAAATAATTAATAGCTAAACAAAGTTTAAATATTTTTTTTCATGTTACTAAATTTTAGTAAATAGTTTGGACATGAAGCAACATGATGGCAAATAAGTTCATTTGTAAGAAAGTTGGCTCAGAAGAGCTTACTTTGATGATATATATATATATATATATATATATATATATATCTATATCATAAGCTAATAAAAATTTCATTAAAAAAAATTGAGTTATTAATTTTGCCTACATAAAAAAAAGATGATAACAATAAACTATAGGGAATGACTTTTTGGTTATCTAGCTTACAACTGATTGTGATGTGGGCGGGAAATATATTAATTAAATTCGTAAGATTGAAAATCTTTTGGTTAATATTCCTGCCAAGCTTACTCAAGTGTAGAAGGAGGCTAATATCATGGTAAATTATTTCTCAAAACTTAATTGTCAGACTTAAGTTTTTGACAGCTTTAGAAATTTATCAGGTGAAGTTTGGAATAAGAAGGGTGAAAATTATATCAGAAAGGGTGATTTAAGCTTAGTCTAGCTGGGGTCATTCTCAATTCTTCTCTACGTTGCTTTGGATTACTCTTTTTCTTTTGCAGGCGTTTATCTTTGTGATGAAAGTTATAAGGAGTAAGATTTAGGTCTGTAGAGTTAGGAGGCGTTTTGTTCGCTGTTATCTTGATGTTATGTTATGTAATTTAGATGTTATTTTTTTACTGATAATTTTATAATCTAATTGAAGATTATTTATAGATATTATTTGCATGCTTCATGAATTTTACAGATTTCTGCTTATAATTAGGCAGGTCATACCTAGTTGTTGAGGTGATTTGCTTTCAGGTCACTGGACTTGTTTTGTAGTTGATAGGAGGCTTATGAGGGCATTTAATGATTCAAAAGATATTTGGTCGTGACATGTCTTTTCAGTCGTTACATTCGAGTCATTGGTTTGTAGCTGATTTAGTGGTTCTTATTTTAAATGATATAACATAGTATTATAAGACAACATTGAACCAAATATAGATGAATACAAAATGAGAAAAAGGCAAACTTGGCTTTTACTTATGGTTAGAAAGCTTATTTTAGTATCTTTTTATTGTTATAATATTATAGGCTACGGCCGAATTTCAAGAAAGCTTATTTTAGCAAAAGAGCCAAAGAAGAGCAAGAAGAAAGAAAGAGGGAAAAAGCCCTTCACATGTTTTGAGAGACCCAATTTATGGTAGGTGGCTTGGTGCAATTTCCACTAGGTGTCAGTGTGCATGACTTGATGAAGTGAGAATCTATAGTTAAACTCATACTTAAACGTAAATAAAGATTTATTATTTAATAAAATATAATAAAAATTAAAAAATTTATATATTAATGAAATAAATACTTAGTTATTGTTATTGCACAAAAATTTAATTGAACTTAATTATTTTTCCTTTCTCATGTTTACTATAATAACGAGGAAAACGTAATTATGAGAATAATAAATATAAAATATTATAAAAAATTTGGATCAAATTTTTACTAGATCATGATAGTACTGATTTAAATTCGATTCAATAAGTATGAGACATTGAATTAACACTTTCGACTCAATAAATATATAAATATAATAAGTGGGATTTTGAATTAGCACTTAGGCCCTGTTGGACGCGAGGCTTAAAATCAGAATTAAAATGATACTATTTAAAATAATAATAATAATAAATATATTTTTTTAAATTATTTTATACAAATTTTAATATAAAAAATATTATTTTACTTTACATACTCATAATTTTTAATAAAAATATTAACTTTATTTCACATCCTAGGTCAAAATACTCATTCGAATATTTTAGTCTAGAATGTGAAATAAAGTTGATATTTTTATTAAAAATTGCTAAGTATACGAAATAAAATAATATTTTTTAAATTAAAATTTATTTAAAATGATTAAAAAAATTTATTTATTATTTTTTAAGTTAGTAACATTTTGATACTGATTTGGATCAAAATTCAAACCGAGTTGGATCATATCTCGATCAGTTGACAGACTTACTGGCACAGGTGCACATCGAAATAGCTAATAGCTTCCCGGGTCTGAAGTCCGAACTTGAACACCCGACCCGGATGTGTCCCTCGTTTGATACGATCCGAGTTGTCACGATCCGATATTCCGATCATCGCAACTCACATCCTCCTCCAGCCGACTGGTCGCCGGTTATTCCTGTGCCGACGCCCGACGATCACCACCTTCACCACTGGCAGGATACATGCTCTTCCTTCAGGTAAACGCGAGGGTTTTCTTCCCTGTCGTCTCTCCGTGTTCTCGGAATCCAATGGAACCCTTGCTCGCGGAATTGTAAAACTAAGAAAACTCCAACTTGCGATGCTTTTACGATGCAAAAGAGAAGATGGGTGAAGATTTGCGCATAAGGTACCTTCTCCCCTTCGTGAGAGTTGAGAGTTTGGGAGATGTTAGGTGTCTTTTTTTGAAGTTCCACTGAAAAGATAGAACTTTTGACTAGGTTTATCCCGTTACTGCTCATCCTTTTCAGTGGATTTTTGGGAGGGCTTTGTATTCTGTTGGCATCAGGTTGCCTTTGGGAATGAGACGGGTGTTGCTTCCTAAGCATGTGACCGCCGTTATAAGATATCAGAAGGATCCACTTAGGGCTCTAGAGATGTTCAATTCAGTTGTAAA
The DNA here is from genome assembly GCA_002786265.1 of Apostasia shenzhenica. NCBI lineage: Eukaryota > Viridiplantae > Streptophyta > Magnoliopsida > Asparagales > Orchidaceae > Apostasia > Apostasia shenzhenica. Next base: position 4,199,670 of record KZ451908.1, on the reverse strand, counting down.
GGATGATGAATTCGAGCACACTCTTTCAACCTACAAGTGCATTGTAGAGAAACTTGGGCGGCATGGCGAGTTTGAAGCTATGGAGAATGTAATGTCAGAGATGAGAATGAAAGTGGATAACTCTTTGCTTGAAGGAGTTTATGTTGATGTGATGAGAAACTATGGAAGGAGGGGGAGGATTCAAGATGCCGTGAACACGTTTGAGAGGATGGATTTTTTCGGTTGTGAGCCTGGTGTTGTGTCTTACAATACAATCATGAATATATTAGTTGAATATGGATACTATGATCAAGCTCTCAAAGTTTATCTGAGAATGCTCGACAAAGGCAGCATCCCTGATGTATATACCTTTACAATAAGGTTGAAAGCTTTTTGTAGGAAAGGAAGGCCATATGTGGCTCTGAGGCTATTGAGAAACATGCCAGAGAGAGGGTACATTGCCAATGCAGTTACATATTGCACTGTTGTTTGTGGTCTATATGAAGAAAACTATCAATCAGAGGCGTGCAGCCTGTTTGATGAAATGCTTGCGAGCGATGTCTGTCCGGATATAATTACTTTCAATAAGGTTATTCACGTGCTCTGCAAAAGAGGAGATATCTCTGAGAGCGGCAGACTTCTTGCCAAGGTTTTGAAGATGGGTGTGTTTATCAATTTGTTTACGTATAACATTCTAATCCAAGGCCTTTGTAGAGGATGCAAGTTACAGGAGGCTATGCGTTTATTCAAATTCTTGGATAAGGATCTCTCTCCTGATGTTATTACTTACAATACGCTTATCTCTTGTCTGTGCAAAAATTCTAAGGTTGATGAAGCGCAGATCTATCTTCGAGAAATGGTTAATAGAGGGTGTTTCCCGGATGATTTTACCTACAACACCATTATTGATGGGTATTGCAAAATGGGCCAGGTGCAAAATGCTTGTAATCTTCTAAATGATGCAGTTTTCAAAGGATTTGTGCCGGATCATGTGACATATTGCTCACTGATCAATGGTTTGTGTGTGGAAGGCGATATTGATCGCGCGGTAGAGGTTTTTAATGAGGTTTTAAACAAAGGTAGGAAACTTGATGTTGTTGTTTATAACTCACTAATCAAGGGGCTTGCTCAAAAAGGACATATTTTGCAAGCATTAGATTTGATGAATGAAATGATAGAAAATGGTTGTGACCCTGATTCATGGACATATAATATCATAATCAACTCTTTGTGCAAGATGGGATATGTTTCTGTTGCCAATAATGTGATGAACGATGCTATTGCGAAAGGCTTCTTTCCTGATGTTTTCACCTTTAATGCAATAATAAATGGGTACTGTAAGCATTTGAAATTGGAAAGAGCTTTGGAAGTTGTGGATAGAATGTGGACTCATGGCATTGCACCAGATATAGTCACCTATAATTCATTGTTGGATGGGTTATGCAAGGCTGGCAACACCAGTGATGTATTGGAGACTGTTACAGAAATGGTTTCAAAGGGTTGTCTGCCTAACATTATCACCTATAACATTTTGATAGAGAGCCTTTGCAAGGCTCGACGGGTAAAGGAGGCATTTGATCTTCTCATAAAGATGAATAGTGAGAGCTTGACCCCAGATGCTGTTATTTTTACCACATTGATTCATGGGTTCTGCAAGAACAGCGATCTTGATGGAGCTTATGAGATATTTACACAGATAAAGAAAAATAAGCATTTCAGTAACATAGGTACCTATAATGTAATGATTTCAGCATTTTGTGAGAATCTCAATATGGAAATGGCAGAAAAAGTGTTACTTGAGATGAGCAGTAGAGGAGTTTCTCAAGATGCATTTACTTTCCGAGTCATGATCAATGGCTCTTGTAATACTGGTAATGTTGATCGTGCATATGATCTACTGATGGAATCCTGCAATATGGGGATTGTTCCATCAATGATGACATTTGGAAGAGTAATGAGTTGTTTATGTTCAAACCATAGAGTGCAAGAAGCTGTTGGCATTATACATATAATGGTTAGTCATGGTGTAGTTCCAGAAGTTGTTCACACCATTTGCAGTGCTGACAAAAAGGAAATTGCAGCACCTAAGATCCTTGTAGAAGAGTTGTTGAGAAAAGGTTATATCACCTATCATGCATATGTACTTCTTCATGAGGGAATCAGGGACAAGAAGCTACTGAGGAGGCGACGCAGGATGAAATATTCTTGAGAATGAAACTCGTTTGATGAATGGTCTCCTTATGTTTGTCAGTTGATGGTAATCTCTGCATTGCTGAAAATAAGCTTCTTTAACGCTTTCTAGGCATGCTCTTTTGATTAGATCGCTCAAAACTGAGTTTACTACTGCATTTATTTCACATTTACTGTTGAAATTATTGTTTACTAAATAGTAATTTTGTCGCAGCAACACATGACAGAGGATGAACATGCCTACGACGCGGCAAGTCGCTGCTAGTGGTGAAAAGAGCGGAGTAGATTCTGCAGCGATGAAGGGGTCGGGCTACTAGAAACCATAGCGACGCTTTTGTCTTACTGTGGGCCGCGGCTATGTATCATATTTGGAGCACAAAGAACGCCAGAGTCCACCACCTACCACACGGATACTTCGAGGACCGTCAGGAACGCCTTATTGGGAGTTGCAGGTATCAAATTGTTCACGGGAGTAGTCAAGGCACACAGACTAGAAGGGCTCAAGAGAAGGCAAGGCTGGCTAGCACCTAGACAAACAAAGCACAGAGCGTGTGGTTAGTGAGAGATTCTACCATCATTATGGGGGATATCCTGTTTTCTTTATGTGGAGCTTTTGGAAGCTGCTTACTACCTAAATTTTTTTATTTTTTAAGTGCCTTTAAGGTACTTAGAATTATATATATATAGATTCACCAACAAAGTAGCTGGCTTTATAACTTCTTCTGCTCTTATAGATGATATAAGATGAGAAGGGGTATACTTCTCCCACCTATTTTTTGCACGATTTTCGCTGAGAATCACAACTATTATAATTGGTGTACCTATTTTACTTTTTAGAATATTCTAAGCTTAAGCTTAGTTTCAAAAGTATTAACTTGGTCTTTCTTTTTCCTTCCTTGCAAGTATAGGTGCTTTTCTTTTCCTTCGCAAAAGTATAGCACGATGAGCTTAAGCAATGACAACTCACAAATGGAGAATAGTAGTATTATGAAAATGATACACGAATATAACAAACAAATTTTGGATATATTTGATATTAGCAACTTGATGTACCTATTTTGCTTTTTTTAATTACACAGCTTTTGTATGATGTTTCTTAAATGTGGATTCACGTAGAGCACGGTGCCCTCATATGAACTAGATGTATTTTTCATGTCTTTTAATGTTTAACTCTGGTTTAGCTGCATTTCTTTTCTACTATTGAATTAGTTTATAATTTGTTCTCACATTTGCATGATTACATGGATTTGATCTCAAGCTACTTTTCTGGACTCAAAGGTCTCATGACCTTTAACTAATATACTCATTAAGCCCATAATATACACCTTATATATTAAATTAATTTTTATAATATTTTACATAATTTTTAATATAAAAAAATTATTTTATTTTATATCATATACATATTTCAAAATAAATTCATGAATTTCATGGTATAATCAAATTGATTTATTTATCAAATAAACTAGGCATAAAGATTGTCTTATTGTTATGAGAAAATAAATGTAAAAGTGATTAGAGCGAAATCAATTACATAAGGAGTAATGAATTACATTAATTATATACTTTATTATTAAGGTTGGTCTCACAATTTTGCGAATTGAAAATAAACTAAAAAAATTGGTTCAGATTCAGTTCAAGTTTAGCTCTTTGCCCCGTTTGTCTAGGAGTTTAAAATTAACCGGTTTAATTTTAACCAGACATATCACATTACACATAAAATTTAATATTAAAAATTAAATTTATTTCACATCCTATACATATTACTAAAATAATAACTAACTTATATCACATCCCTCACATATTCCAACATAATAACTAACTTTATATCACATCCTTCACATATCCCAACATAATAACTAACTTTATTTCACATCATTCACAATTTTCAATAAAAAAATATCTCCATCCAAATTTAATTTTAACCTTCTTAAATTTAACCTTACAAACAAACACACCCCACTGTTGTTTTGCAATAGAAAATATGGTAGTTTTAACAAAAAAATTTAAACTCTTTTAATAATAATTATCATTATGAAATTAATCTAATAAATTTTAAATAAATTATTTATTATACATATTTATTTTAAAAAAATTTGATTCAATGATAGCAAAATATAATAAAATTAATAAATTATAAAAAATATTTTTATTTTAACTACGATATATAAACACATATATGTCGTAGAAATAAAACAACCCTATTAATGAAAAAAATAAAAACTTCTAATTTAATATTAATGAATACAAATAAAATAAATAAATTAAAATTTTTAATATTTTCATAATATTTTAGCCTTCTTATATTAACAACAAAAAATTAATATACTACTATTTAAGCATATATATAATAGTAATATAAATAATTAAATTTATTTACTATAAAATTAATAAATTTAATAAGTCCTGACTATTAAATCGCTTTACCAGTTTAACTTTGATTCGTGAATATTAGAATCAAAAATTGAATTAAATCATTCGATTTTAAAAATTTTAGAACTGAATTTAAGCCATTTCGAATTTGAATTGAATTGATATGAGTTATAATCAAATTGAATTGATCTGTTAGGTTTTGTTTGGCATTGGAATAAAAATTATGGCTAAAATTACCCACGGTCAAAATCTTAAATTTATTTTAAAAAAAATTAAAAAATTATTTTATATCTCATCTCACACAAATTCTAACATTAAACAATCACTTTACTTCGCATCCAATACAATTCTCAATAAATCAATTAACTTTATTTTATATCATACATAATTTTTAATATAATTAATTTTTTTTTTAACATCATATATATTTTTCAAAAATAACTAAAAATTTTAATTAATTTTTATTTTATTTTATTACCAAACAGAACTTCATGTTTGATTCCTAGTTCAGTTTTCGGACCTTCAAATAATTTTGTAGCCCTAGGCAAAAGACGACAATGAAATATATTAAATTTGAATTCAAATTTTTTTTATCAAAAAAAATTTGATTAAAACGACCCGATTTGCCCGATTTGACACTACAAAGCAGGATGGCGATGCCTTCGAGCAGCCGCCTCTTTTTCGGGCCTAAGCATGAGAAGATGCCCGTCGTCATCGCCGGAGAAGGCCACCGGCATAGTCCAGGCCTTCGCTCGCTTCCTCCTCAGCCAGCATTCGCCCGCCCTCCGCTGCATCATCCACTCCGATGACATCGCTCTGCATTATCCTCTCATCGTCGAGTACTCTCTCCCCCCCTCTTCTCTCTCTCTCTCTCTGACTGCACCCCGTGACTCTTTTCCTCCTTTTTCAGCTTCGCGGAGCTTCTAGATTTCGACCCCGCCCTCGCGCAACTCCTCTTCTCCCATCCCGCCGATGTACTGCCCCTCTTTGATCAGGCTGCGCGTCTCTCTCAGGTGATTGTCGATGTTCTTCTTCAATGACCACTATAGATTACCAGTGATTTCTCATTTTGGAATCTAGGGTATTGTTATTGACGGAACCGAGGGTTACGAGGGTAGCTGCGGACCCAAGGAATTTGTTCATGTCCGAGTCGACGTTGCCGGATCGCCCCTGGAGTCCCCTGGTGAAAACCCTGTCCACATTGTTTCTCATTTCAATTTTCGATTCTGGTAAACGTTTGATAGGAGGTAACGGGAACTGGGTGTGCGTGCAGAGACTTTCCCAAGTATTGGAAGGCTGCGGGTGAAGCACCGAGGGATACTTGTTACTGTGAAGGGTACAGTAATTAGGTCTGGAGCGGTTAAGATGATTGAGGGAGAAAGGGTATACGAGTGTAGAAAATGCAGGCACAGGTAGTTCCATTTTCGTGATAGCTTGTTTATCTCCGTCATTTTGTGATTCTTTGTTTGGTCTGGATGGTTTCTGTTTTTGGAAAAGTTTTGAGGTAGTTTTTGTTGCTACTGAACGCTTGATGCATTTTTGTTTAGTGTTTCTTTTCTCCGAAGTGGAATGGATCATTGATATTTCATTAAGTTGCTTTGAAAGATAAAAAACAACAAATACAACTTGTTTACACAGAATTTTCAAATTAATCTCAGCTGTCTAGTGGCACCAAACGAGACCAAATTAGTTGCTAAACTGGGTTGAGCTTTGGCGCACTCCACAACTTCGTTTGGAGGGGTTTGTAATAGCTTGAAATCCCAACAACTTCGTTGAGAGAGGATCTTGGTGGAGACACCTAACAACATGATTGTGATTTTTTTCATACTCTTGAAGCTGATGGGAGATTTATATTTGATTTAATTTGAGCAGATTTGGAATATGGACATTCGCCATATTTTTTTATTTGATATTTTCTATATTTGTACAAGATTTAATCGGCATTTTATTTTCCAATATTTATTTGTATTGTCTTTTTCCTATGTAATAACTAATAAGAGTCTATACATAAAGAGTTAGCCTGCTATTGTATTTCTCAGAGCTTATGATGAAATGATATTTCGTATTATGAATGCCAACCTAAACTCAAGTTAATGATTCAATATTCCAGTGAAAGAAGTGTAGGAGTTAGCCTTAGATGATAATCCTCAAATAGCCTAGTTATCCCTTTGATTAAGAAAACCTTTTTCTTTCTTCTTCTTACTTGCTCTCTCAGTATTCACCCCTATTGTAATGCCACACAACCTCTTACAAAGGCGTGTGACATTTTGTTGCCCCACCATGTACAAAACCGCACAACACTTTCCTTCAATTTGTTCAAGCTTTCTAACAGTGAATGCAAGATATTACCATTAAAATAACTGGGCAAAGGACATGGCCTGTCCTTGGGCTGAGTTGTTATCCCTTTGACTGTACTTTTTTGGTTACCTTTTCCCCCTCCTACTTGCATAGCCTCTTTCATAGTTGATGCTTTAGCGTTGGGGCTTTGAATTTCTCATTGAGGAATCCACTTTTTTTTACCTTAGAGCTTCTTTCTTTGGACATCTTGAGCTTTTTTTTCTTTGGCATCAAATAGGACTTGAATCGAGAGGGTCCTCTCTAATTTTAGCTAAGAACTTTTCAAATCTTTATTTGAGATTTGCCATGGTTTTCCTCTTTTGGCAAAGCCTTATCTTTTTCTTCAGTGAGTGTAGAATATGAAGAGTCTTCTCTGTCCCTTAGCTAATAGTCTTTAAAAGCACACTTGGTCCACGTGTCTTTCACCAAATGATTGTGGACCACTGGTGATGCGGGACAGATGAATGATAATGCAATTTAGAGATCAGCAATTTTATAAAGCAGATTATTCACAAAATAATGCTAAATATCGGAGAATAATTTTGTAATGATTGAGAAATTAATTAAACCCGCAAAACTGATTTCTTTTAAAATCTTAAATAAATTAGATCGAAGGTAATTGAAAAATTACCAATTCAGATTTAGGGGCACAATCCGGTTTTCAATAATCAGAAACAGGGAACAGGATTGAGCGTCTCACGATATTTAACCAACCAGTAATTTAATATTGCTCAATAATGACAAGGTCACACAGTGGAATAAATTCGAACAAATCCACAAGCGAGCATAAAATCAGATTATTCGATTACAGGTTAAGAGGCTTTGTCGAATTCGTACCTTTAAGTCAGAGAATCAGGGGATCACCAATGTAATTTTTCCAAATAGGGCCCCTCGGGTCCCGAGCAAACAGGCCGAGCCGAACGAGCGACGCAGTCTCGCGGGCGCCACAGCCGCGCAACGCGACGGGTCCGGCGCGCAGCCGCGACGGCGGCGCGGCTTTTATTTTGGCAGCGACTGGCGCGTCTGGCGCTGCGACTGGCTCAGGCAGTCGGCCGCCGGCGGGGCGCGCGGATCAGTTGGCGCGGACCCCGCGCGTAAATAGCGGCGGCTATCGCGTGGCGAGTAGCGGCGCGGTTGCGCGCGGGAGCAGCGTCGCGGGCGAGGCCCAGAGCAGAGCGCCGGCCAGTGCGCGCGAAAGCGCGGCGCGGGCTGACGGCTGAGCAGGAGTCGTCGGCGTGCGGTACGCAAAAGCGGCGAGTGTTAGAATGCCGCACGCAGTCCACGGGCGCAGTCGCGCGCGGGGGCATGCGTCGAGTCGGGCGCAGGCGCTGTGCCGGATGAAACTTGTCAGAAGAAGTCGTATGTGAATGCTGGGGTGCGAGATGAAATGGAAATCGAACCCCGGAGGGGAGGAGCTGGAGCGGGTGGAGTTTGGTATTCTCACCCCCTCCCCCCCTAAGGCCCAAGCCCTTTTCCCTATCCAAGTGGATAATCGGATTCATTTCAGAATCAAATATCCCAAGGGAAACACAAATCAGCATTTATTTCAGCATTTTTGAAAATAAGATGACAGGGAGGCGTTTAATTAGGCCTCTTCATACAAGACCTGACTCAATTAAAAAAATACGTAATGTAATAAAATTCCTCACACAAAACGAGGGAAATACTAAACAAACATTGCCTTAAAATTAATGATCACTGAAATAGAAACAACTTAATACAAAATAAATGCGAGAAATAAAAATCATCACAAATTGGAATCTCCAATCAATTAGAATAATAGGAGATTCCAATCTATCGAGTCAGCGATCCGCAGCATCCATCTTTCCCAATCTGTCCTAATAGTCAATCAATCCAGATCGAAGCAGCATGGCTAGATCTCGGCCGTCGACGATAAACTCTGCCAGGAATGAATCAACGGTCGATCGTGGTGTCCCCACCAACTGGGTCGCATAATGTTTGTGCCCAACTACTTCAGCAGGCTAGTGTAATCTTAGCCATCCACGTGGCATCAAACTATATTGGATTAGCCGCATTCCACAATCCCATCCTAAGGGTTTCTTTATAGCTTGACATCCCAACAACTTCTCCACAACTCATCCAAGAAGGCAATTAACAGGCCTTGTCTAGAGGGGTTCTGCACTACTTAATATCTCCATAATTCCATTTAGAGGGGTTCACTTCAATTTATCATGTGTAAATCACGTACAAATGGGTTTGTCCTTGATTTCCCATCAAACCTTGTCTAAAGAGGTTCATAGCAGTCTTTAATCCCAAACTGCATAGGGTGGGACTCTATTGTGAGGAATATACTTAGAATTCTACTTATTCACTTTTTTGAATAATTCACTTGAGATACTTGCAGGTGTTCATTACCATGCCTACCACACCAATAATCTTATTATAACAAACCATTGCCATGTTAATATTTCTTCTGAAAAAGCATCTACAATAGTGGTGGCAGTGGCATGTTCATAACAGCCTATTCCTTAGGCACACCCATACAAGGCTACAATAATCATTTCCTCAATAAGCTAGACTACCAGATACTTCATTCATCTAATAGTCTAACAAACTGATTAGTCCACATGACAGCATAACAGTAGTCTTCTCAAAGGATCATGACTAGCAGTTACAACTATCACTAGCTTAGGGTTGTCAACAGTCAAGTTCGAATTGGGTTAACTCCGATTCCAATCATACCTGGGTGGGATCAAAAATCGATTTGGGTTGGATTTCAGGTTGACTTACAACTTTTACCTGACTTTCATTTAATCACTTAAGTCATTGTTTTTTTTAATAAAAATATGAGAGCTTTTTGTTAGAAATATAATAACAAAAAGTTAATTAATTCATTACCTATGATATTACCAACTAATCAACTTTAAGAATAAATAAATACAGTAAAACTGAAAACATTAAATATAAAATGGGTACACAATAGGCATTTAATCACTTTTAACAAGAAAAATTAATTTTATCATCCTAATTTTGTAGCTAATATACAATATTAATACATAAATTTAAACTACCATTATAGAACTTATATATGTTCCAAAGTCAGTACACAATCATGGAAAGTGTTTAAGAGAAAACGAGTGACAATACATGTAAAAATGTTGCAGAAAAAATTAAATACGAAATCTCAAAAATAGTGTTATAAGCAGAAATCCATGAAAAATTTATTGCCATGTCAAAATTCCATATCACACCCCCTTTTAAAATCACACATTAAAATCAATCAAAAGTAATTAATATTATGTAATATAAAATAATAATCATATAAACATTCATTAAATTTTTTTATACAATTAAATCTAATTCAAAATTTATCCCTTGAACTTATTTTTCTTTTTAATGCTCTATTGCAGTTTGATTACATTAAGGAGATTTTGATTGCTTGTGGAGATTTTGATTTGACATTTTTAAGAAAATATACTTGATATTATGTTTTTTATAGATTATATTTTTCTTGTTGATAAGACTAAAGATGAATGTAAGATAAAAATTGAGTTATAAAGAAATATTTTATAATCTAAAAGTTTTTGTCTTGTAAATCTGAAATTGAATATATATAGTACTTGGGATAGAAGCACTTATATTGATGAGATGACAAATGGTGATTAGGTTATCATGAAGAGTGAGTTGTTTAGTATTTTAGATTAATTATATAAATTGACGGTAAAATAAATTGTAATGTTATTAACAGGATTCACATAAAATAAATTAAGTGGAAGAATACATCTAGTGTATTATATGATAAAAACATTCTTTTTAAGCTTAAAAGTTATTTTAATAGGACAATAATATGACCAATAATATTATATGATATTGCATATTAGCGTATAATGGAGAAACATAAATAAAATGAGTGTCGCAGAGATGAGAATGCTAAGATGGATAAGTATGTATGCATGAAAAGCTATAATGAGAAATAAATACATCCATGAGAATGCTGAGGTAGCCTTAATTAAAGATAAACTCAGAGAGAGTCTACTTAGATAGTTTGAACATATAAATTGTAGGCTAATAGAAGCCTCAATAAGGAAATTTCCTCGTTTGAATCTCGCCATTCATGTGAAGGCTATGCCACCCTAAGGTGCTGCTAAATAAAAGGATCTTATCAACGTCCATGAACGATAAATCATAGATCGAAGTGCCAATGTGTTAATAGATTTTGCTTATGTAAAATAAAAAAGAAGACTAAAAAAATTTGACAAAAAATTATAAGAAATGATATTATATATTTACAGCTAAATAAGGAGTTGTTATTTGATAGGGTGTAATGAAGCAAAAGATTCATGTAACCAACCCCACCTAATAGGATGAAGGCTTAGTTGTTGTTGTTGAATTATATTTCTTTTTTATACTTACTATGATAAAAAGAACTATGATTACAAGAAACAATATATGTATATGATATTTTTAAAAGAAAACCTAATTAGGTTTTTACAAGGATCCAACTTAGCAAATATATAAACAAGGTGAGTTAGATTTTGGATTAACACTTTAGGTTAAAAATTTATTTTATTTTATTATGTAATTAGATCATAACTCCAACCGGGATCATGACCTGTCTACATTAGCTCCCCCCTTCCAATTATAAATAGACTTCTCCTTTGCCATGCAGAGGGAGGATTACATACACTTGCTATTAAATTAGGTCCTCTCTTAATAACCTTGTGGGAAAATCCCTTCTTCACCCCTACTGTATTACACTTTTGTTATTGCCTCTGGCAAACTCTTTTTTTATATATTAGATTTTTTGACTTTAGCTCGGCTTGTGGATATGCAAAGATCTCTCTGAACAACATTAAACCTTTATATCTTTGTTTTCATTATTGCTTGCTTGCTTTTCTTTTGGCTCTCTTCCCTCCTTACCCCTTTCACGCTTTTGCAAGGTTAAATTGCAACTTGAGTGGTCATTCAGGATCTAACGCTCCTCTTCCATTGACATTTTCCTTCATTGGCATAATTTTAAAATTTAGCATGTTATCTAACAAGAATGCATGGACACTTCTGTTCATCCCAGTGTATCGTATCATATCCTTGTGACCTCATGCCTTCATGCTTTCTGGATGCTTCTATGATTTTGAGCAAAAACTATAGTAATATTTCGTAATCATATAAAAATTTGTTATATTGTTTGGCGTATTTTACTGTGTCTGTGTCATTTAATTTGGGAAGCTATTGTGCCAACATGTTATATCATGTCGTGTCATATCCTCGTCCTTGTGTCATGTCCATTCTTCATAGTTCTCTAATTTCTATCAAGGTCTGTTTGTTTGTAAGGTTAAATTTAACAAGGTTAAAATTAAACTTGGATAAATATATTTTTTTATATTGTGAATGATGTGAAATAAAGTTATTTATTATGTTGGGATATGTGAGGGATGTGATATAAATTTAGTTATTATATTGGGATATGTGAGGGATGTGATATAAGTTAGTTATTATTTTAATAATGTGTGTAGTATGTAAAATAAAATTAATTTTAATATTAAATTTTATGTGTGATGTGATATGCCAGGTTAAGATTAAACCAAGTTAATTTTTAACTTCCAAACAAACGGAGCTTTAGTAGATTTGTTGTACATGATCTTTTTTTTGTCTAACCCATTTTTTCTTTCATATTTATCTCGTAACTTGCTTCCTTTTCCCAAATTTTATTGATGTTTGCGTCAACTTTTGAGTGATGTTTGTGGATATTAAAGCTTCACTAGGAATTTTCTTTTTTTTTTCATCTCCTCTTTTTTTGTATCTCTTCTATTTTTATTTTCATCCCATTATCTAAAAGAACACCAGCCATCTAAGGGCTTGTTTTCTTTTTCATTTTTAGTCCACGAGGAAGTTTATTTCTAATGTTCAATATTATACAAGTAGATAAATATATAGTCATCATGATAACAAGGCTAGGGCATACCAGCAACTCTTAGGTGGATTAATTTTATTCTAAATATTTCCCTTTAAGATTTTAGATCATTAAACGAAAGTGTTAGCTGACATATCTAGTAATGGCTAGTAATTGGTTACTTCAGACTTCAGAGTACAAATACAAGATATAATAGTAGTAATAATAATTATAAGATGTCCAACGAATGATCTCAGGTGAATTTGTTATAATATAAATAAGGTCAATCTACTTGAGGAAAGCCTATAATGCATAGGTTCAATACCTAACTTATCAAGTTAAATCATGCTAAGAGCAAGGACCAGTATTCCAACACAGATTACCTAGTAAATAGAACAAAGTAAAGCCGAAAAATTGGAATGGGGCAAACTCCTATATATTTCCAAACATCTAAAATTGTAACTTCCAAACATCGGGATCCTATCACAAAATATTAGAATTGCAACAAAGGTCACAAAAAGTTGCTCCAAATCGATATTTCAAATATTGTCCCAAGAAGCCAAAAAGGCACTTATCCGGAGAAGGCCAAAGGAATATAATGCAATATTCTTATGCAAAATTAATATATGAAAACTTATCTTAAAAAGGTGTAGTTTTTTTTCCCAATAATTGATCTAAGATATTTAATAAGTATTTTGTTTTGTTTTATGTAAAAATATTCTATGAAAAAGGACTTATACTGCTATAAGATGGGTTACATAAAATAGGCACCAAGATGTAGATTTTCATTAAAGTTGCCAGAAATGTATAAAATTTATAGAGTTGTTATATGTGGTATGCATATGTTTATAATTTATTTGAGCATGATACTAGTTCATTAGAATGTAAAATCATTCATATTTCAATTATAATATGTGATATATAAATTCTTGGGAAGTAGAGGTACCAAATAGAAATTAGCATCATGAATTCATTCTTCAAAGAATATATAATTAAGTTTAATAATTAAATATCCATGGTATTTATTCTTGTCATGTTTTTAATTTCATTATTATAAGTCAAAGGTATGTATAGATTATTAGTTTGATGTAACAATTAGTATATTTATATAGTGGACCTATTATGTTAATTGTAATTCAACTATTCAAATTTCAAAATACTGAGTTCGATCACCTCCTCTGTTAGTTATATAGAAATTTGATTTATTAATATAAATTTGTTTAACTCATTCAGACGACAAACTGTGTAATGATTCTATTGCTAATTTGTGTAGAAACCATTGGGTTTCAAAGTAAATTCAATGGAAAAGTATAACCGTTTTACTCAAGGGGAGTTCGACTGATCGGTAAAACCTCGTCGAGTGACTACAAGTAGAAAGGCTGGCAAAATGCTAGTTGGCCTTGTTTTTGTCGACTAATCGAAGTTTATTTATAGGGTTGAGTCAAGCGAATTTTGATGGGAGCTGTTATGTTTGTCGGGGTGGATGGATTTCTCAATGTTTTATTTGTCGAATGAGAGGGGAAAAGTTAAATGGGGGTAGGTTGGTAGGTGAGAGAAATAGGAGAGAGTATATGTGGTATTAAATAAGTAGAGAGAGAAATGAGGCAATTTGAATACCATTGTCATATTTTAATAACTTGTAAAAGATTATAATATAATATTAGTTATTTTGGTTATGGTGGAGAATAAATAGGATTTTAAAGTGCCTTTTTATTTTAAGGTTTCTCATGTTACATGAATGTATATGTAGGCCCAACTTAGTTTCTGTTTATACTATCATTAATAATATTTTAATTGTGTATTTTTAAAGTGGATTACTACATACGTTAGCTCCTACCTAAGTAAAACCGACTTATAGTGATGCTTCCATTCTCTTATATAGTGGAGAGTTATTCTACCATTTGGCATATGACATGCTACCAAAAGATGTCTTGATAAAATATCACTAAGTTTTTTGTAGGAATTTTCTTTGCTTGAGTGTTTATGGAATAAAGTTCCCCCCTTTTTTGTAGATCTTACTTGTGTATAGGATGTCGCCTTCAATCTTTAGAGACATAGAATTCCACTTTATGATAGAAGTTAAGATGAAGAATGCAAAGACTTGAGCGACATACGCTTGGCGAGCAAAGCATGTGATTAAGAGACAAAACAAAAGAGGAGATTGTTTATGGCATTTTGATTGTAGGACCCAACAAATAGCATATCTTCCTTTCTTTTCAGTCCTATGGTCATTTCTTTATTTTTATCAAAAAAAAGTTCTTTACTTTATGTTTCTTTCACTTAGATATCTTCCAATGCTCACTACTTTTTGTTTCTTTCATTTACATATCTTCATTCATCGTCTCACATTTATGCATTTAACTTATTGTATCTACTCACCTTTTTTTAATTGTTCTATTTTTTAGCTCTATTTTGCATTTTCTTCCCCTTCATTTTTAGCGCTAGATGATATTTTGAAATGATGACAAGATGATGGATAAAGTAGGCTATGTTTGTATGAAATTATGGGCGAAATCAGTTTATTGCCGAAAGGCCATATTTTAATATAAATGCCATTTAGTTGATGGATTGGACATGCCTCTAAGGGTGCATTTGAGGTGCTCAACCTCCAAAATGACAGTTTTTGTGGTAAATGTTGGTTCTTTTTGTTGCAACTTAAAATTGTAGTTTACAGTACTGGGCATGCATTCTCGTTGTCAATAAAAGGAAACTACTTTTTCTACATACTTGATGTGAATAACCTATTTTTTATGTGACTGCCGATGTTTAAAGAACTTCAGATGCTTTTTGTCTTGCTTGCATCTGGTTACACAGCTGAGGAGCTTTATTATTCTATTATGATTTATGAATTGACAACACTTTCATTTTACTTCATTAGGTTCAAAGTTTATCCAGAGCTAGAAACTGGAAATTCTATAAGGCTCCCTACATCATGTCCATCCAGGGAATGGTGCTTTGTGCTTTACTAATTTTCTTAAATCTTAATTTTTCATATACTGTTTTCTTTACTATGAATTCATAATTTTTGTAACTTTTTTTGAAACTCTAAAATTCAAATTTTATACCTTTTTAAATGTAAGTGTCAACAAATAAGTAAATTATACAAAAGGGGTGCCTAAAGTACTCCCAATGGTTTTTTTTATTAAGAGTTGTTGTTTTCAACAGATTCCTTAAGAACATCAATTTTCTTAATTGCTTTGTACTAATAAAATGCAATGAGGTAAAGGGATTTGATTTTTAGGCTCTTTTGGTTGGAGGAAAAAACATGATTTGAAATTTTTTTAGAATTGTGTATGATGTGAAATAAAGTAAGTTAGTTATATTAAAAATTGTGTTGGATGTGAAATAAAGTGATTGTTTAATGTTGGAATTTGTGTAGGATGGGATATAAAATAAATTTTAAAGTTTTTTTTTAAAATAAATTTAAGATTTTGGCTATGGCTAAAATAAGTCATTTTTTTAGTCAGTTGCCAAACAGGGCCTTAAGTTGAATTTTTGGAAGTTTTATATAGGAATTGGGAACTAGAAGCTGATACACATAGACACACACATATATATACACGTATATATGTATGATTGATTGATTAAATAATAAGCATAATTGAGAGTTGAGTCTTGTGAAATTGATTAAAAAGAAATAAATATTTGTGAAAGATCAAGATATCTAGGTGAGATGTAGAATAATCTTTGATAGAACTCTTTAAGGATGAAAGAACACAGTCATATGTATAGGATTCAAAACTCTAAATTAGAAGGTTCTTCAAGATGATTCATGTTGATGCTTATGGACCTAAGGATCCCTATCTAAGTGTGAAAGTTTACATGTGAGATTGGTGAAGGGTGGCCTACAAGACTCTTTGGCGAGATACTTAAAAACTTATAAATGTTTATTAAGCGGAGGAAGAGTACTCTTATTTCTATTTTCAAGAAAGAGAGAAAATTAGTAACCATAAAGGCAGCATGCTTATGGAGTCATACTAAGAATTTGGGGAGTGATACTAAACAATATTTAAGAAGAGACACCGCAATATATGACAGTTGATTTATTTTCTTGCCAAAAGATTGACAGTGAAGACAATTACCTTGTAGAAGAGTGTTAGGGAAGTATAGAGATGAAAAAAAGAACCTTTGTATTAACTTATTGATAGAGTGAAATGTTATTGGTGGTATTAAAGAAGAAGGATATGTTCATCAGACATTATTTAACAATATGTTTAATGAAGTCCTTAGCAGTGTGAAGACTTCTTGCAATAATTTGAATGCATTTTCCATTTGATTGGGCACCAATGGTTTGCTTTCAAGTCCTTAGTTTTTTGTGATTTGGGGATAAATGATTGACAATGTATTTTTAGGTTAAGATTGTGTGCTATATGCTTTTTGCAGATAATATAGTCATAGTAGATACAACTTAATGGGTATTTAGAATTCTGGAGTAGTATCGTAGAAGCAAAGAAATTCAAATTGAGTGGCAATAAGAGAGTCTGCATTGTAAGTTTAATAATCATGAAGAAATAAGTAATAATGTAGCGAGATTACATGGGACATTTTACCATCATGCAAAAACTTAAGCACTTCATTCATTATATACAATAATGAGAATATAAATGAGGATATTAATTGAGTGAATGTTGGATTGTTTAGTGGCAAAATATTGATAACCTTAGTTGAGATGTTGGTGCTTAGATGGAAGTTAGGCTAGGGAGGACCTCATCAAAATGTTTGTATCAAGGTGAAGGTAGATGTGACATCTATAAATAATAAAGATTAGGGAGGCGCTTTTGGTTGGAACATGTCCAACGTTGACCTCTATAGACTTCTATATATAGATATGAGGGGATACAACTCATAGCATTAAAGCAAGTGCAGAGAAGACTAAAATAAATTTTGAAAGAGTTGGCGTAGATGATTTGGACATATAAATTGTAGGTCAATAGAAGCTCCAGTCAGAAATATTGAATGATTGGATCTTGCTCATGTAAGAAGAGGAAGAGGAAGGTTAAAAAAGACATGCCAAGAAGCTCTGAGGAATGGGTCTTACATATTTGGAGCTAAATAAGGATTTATTATTTGATAGAGTGCTATAAAAACAAAGGATTCATATAGCCGACCCTATCTAGTAGGATAAAAGCTTAGTTTTTATTGCTATTGTTGTTGTAGCTGTAGCAAATCCAAAGGGAAATGTAGAAAAACCTTCATTCATAAACTTGAAACCAAAGACATACTGAATTCAACAATCACTTTGGGGAACATCAGCTTTCAAGGAAAAATAGCGGGCCAGATGCTGGAAAATATGGTCTGACTTAAACAAAAACAGTAATGACTAAAATGTTAGTATTGCAGATTTACAAGAAAATATTGGAAACTCCATATTGAGATTGCAATGGCATCAACAGAAATTTAGAGGAGAACAGGATAGAAATCATTTTAGAGATACAATCATGTTGAATCCACATCATCCTTAGGAATCCACCTCTAGATGCATTAACTTGATTGAATTCATTGTCTGATCAGGCAAATTTTGAATGTAAAACAAAATCATGAGGATAAAGCATCTCTACATTACCCATAAAGAAAATATACCACAATTTTTCTTAAACTCTGTATGAAATAGGTTTGAAAATCCCTGAATATAGGTTTGATCTCTTCTAAAGCTACTTAGCTTTCCTTGGAAACTTCCTTAGCTCCTGAAGGCAAAATTGAAAACAAATTGTGCAGAAAACTGGATAATAAATCGATTAAAAATTAACTGCAACAATGACATTGAAACAAAAATGTGTAATTTCAAAAGATACTTTTTCTGTCCTTGTCGCTTATGTCCCTTATTTTTTATTTATTTATGTTTTGCAGGGGTCTAAATTCTGTGAAGGGACAAGTTTTCAATTTGTAGCAGATACTATAGTATGTCATGATTACCAAGAGATCAAAATCCAGGAGAGTACCCATGTTTTAGGTGTTGGATGTATACCTCGGTCAATACCTATTATTCTATTGGATGATCTTGTTGATGTTGTCAAAGCTGGAGGTATTGTACTCAGAGCCTTATAGTTTTAGGATGTATACCTTCTATTGGATGTTTATGCAATCTAAAGATCAAAAAACCAAATAATACTTGGAGAATTTGACCTACCTTATGTTTGATTATGTTGTCATTTGCTCCAAGTCATGATCATCTGAAAATGGACCAAATTCTCTTCAGTTTAAGTTTTGGTTGAGGAATGCTACTCCAATTGTATGGGAAGTTCTTGTTTATTTGGTTCTATCTTCACTCAAAAGGGAACATGTTGTGACCTAGTCTTTTCTCATTAAATTTTTCAACTTTGAGCACAATCCTTTTCCCTTCTTCTCTTGTACCTTTTGGTTCAAAGAAGCTAAGGAAAGAAAAATGCATGAAAGGAAATGAGTAAGGATGAAGTTGTGACCTTGAATTGGCATGCTTCAAGCGGAGAGGGCTAAGGCTGGCTGAGAGAGGATGTTCTTTTGGTTTGTAAAAGGAAGAAGAGAGCATGTGAGAGAGAGAGAGAGAGAGAGATGATGTACAGATTACCAGATTATGTTAGTGTTTCACGCAAATAACATTCCACCTCCAGTATGTTTTGGTTCCACTTGAGTTCCACTTTTAGTTCAAATTACAAAATCCTCTCATAGTTTATAGGCAAAATAGGAGAGAATGTACATCAATAAATTTGTGGTGCCCCAAGCCATATTAAGGGAGGCTGGGTCATCCTAACACCTCAGACTTGCAGTAGCCTGATTACCACAAGTTGTATTTTTGGATCTCCGATAGCATGATTAGGTACATAAAAGGACAATCCAAAAATGGTAACTGTAAATACTTAAAACTTGTTTCCCTAAATTTAGTTCTTAACATCGAGTAGCTATTAATTTCCTAGATGCGTGACAAATTCCTTTTTGCATCCTTGGCTATTTTGTTCGAGAAAGGTCCGATCAATTTACTAAGCATCCATGCCAACTATCAAATGCAGTTAACATTAAATCGCTTTGCATTCCATTATTATGGACTTCTGCTTAACTTAAATCCTTATTTCATGCTTGTGAAAGTCACTAGAATGAGTTCACGCTGAATTTGTAGATTATTTTTCAATTTTTCTGTGAAACCATCCCATGCATATGGCAAAAGCTATGCAAACCTATAAGGTTTTCTGATCCAATCTGTTGCAAACCTATAAATCTTTTTGATCCAATCTGTGAATTTCGATATTTAATTAAATACATGCTCTGTTTGGATTTATTTGTTGGTTCTTCCAATCACTCTAACATGTCACTGGACTCTTTTTGACAAGCTAACTGATTATTTAGTCTAGTCCAACCACCCTATTTGATATTTGAATAGTTCTAGTGAGGAAGCTAGGTAGTCCACACATTCTTGCATGATCTTATGAATTGATTGTTTTTTGCTTTACTCTCTCAAATTTATATTTTTACTTCCCGCAGGCGTTTGCTTCTCTCCATTTGAGAGAGTTGAAAAGATCACAATGTGAAAGAACTATAGATGCATGGAAATGAGCATTGAAGATATATTATCAATTATGACCTTTTATGAAACAAACGTAATGGACAAATACTAAGTGATTTGGGACGAAATTTGGTTTTTATATGCAACAACATACTTAATTTATCACAAATATGAGTAATTATTTCAAAGATATTATGTGATATTGAAGTTAATCTTGTAAATTAAATCATTTTAATTTAAACCACATTGGATTGACAGTAAAGTAAAAAATTTAGGTTTGGCCTATCAATTTGATTCAGTTAAGTTGAAACTAGTCATCAGGAGTAAAATAACACTCCTCAAAATTAAATTTAGCAATAATTTTTTTCAATTAATATCTCACTTAATTAGAGTGAAATCAAACAATCTAGATTACAAATAACTCAATTTAAATATCATTGAACAAACAAGTGAAATTGGATGAAAATTTATATCTAAATCAAAGAATGCCCCTGTTTGGCAACAGGATCAAAACAGGGTCAAGCTGTTTGACCCTGTTGTGAACCCAAATAGTGTGAGGTTCTTAATTAGGGTTTAGGTAGACCCCAATTTTTTGCACCATCCAATTTGCCTCATCTACTGGGTTGATGCCTCAAAACCCCAGCCCTGCTTACATTTTGGGCCCTAGGAAGTGGAGGTTGGGAACTTTAAGCCTTGTTTGGCACTAGGACCAAAATGATACTAGTTTAAAAAACAACAGTAATAATAAATAATTTTTTATTACATTTTACACAAATTTTAATATAAAAAAATATTATTTTATTTCACATACTCAATTATTTTTGTCTAAGATGTGAAATAAAGTTGATAATTTTGTTAAAAATAATTGAGTATGTGAAATAAAATAATATTTTTTATATTAGAATTTGCATAGAATGTAATAAAAAATTATTATTATTATTATTATTTTTTAAACTAGTGCCATTTTGGTTTTGATTTTGGTTCTTGTGCCAAACATGGCCTTAATGTTGTTTTCTTCCCATTCCTTTTCTGCAATGTTGTTGTTCTTTTGACACCAGCTTTATGGTATTTTTGTAACACTAGGGCCAAACTCCTCCAATCAATTGCAATCTCCTTCATTATCTGTGTTTTCAATCAATAATATGGCACAGTTATTTTCATATATCTTGTATGTGTTGTTATCAAATTGTTGTTATTTTAGTGTATTGGAATGAAATATCGTCTTTAGTAATTTAATGATATGAAAATGGATTGAAACTTGGAGGTTATAAACCAATAAATTAAAATTTGACAATAAAGAGGAGGTTGAAAATGAACTATTGATAAAATTATTATTTAACATATCACAACCAACAACAACCAAGCCTTTATCCACTAGGTGGGGTCAGCTATTTAAATCCTTTGTTTTAATTACACTCTATTAAGTAATAAATTTTCATTTATCTCCATGTATGTAAGATCTTTTCTAATAGTTCTTTGTCATATCTTACTTGATCTTCTCTTTTTTTCTTTTTATATGAGTAAGAATTAATAACTCAACCTTTCATACTAGAGTTTTTATTGACTTCTGATTTATATGTCCAAACTATTAAAGTTAATTTTTCTGAGCTTTCGTCAATTAAGGCTACTCCAACAATCTCGTGGATATATTTATTTTTCATTCTATCATTTCATATATATACACTCATCTATTTTAGCATCTTTATCTTTATTATACTTATTTTATTTGTACATTTCTGCTATGAAGACTAGCATTCAGTATTATATGACATTATTAGTCTTATTAATATTTTTTAAAATTTACTTTTAAAATCTTATTTAGTTGGAGCTAAAAATTTCATCAAATCTCTTAAAAAATACTCTCATCATTATTTTATATTTATTTCACATCATTCATAAATTTAAACATTAAAAATTAATTTTATTTTATATCTTACATAAATTTTAACTTTAAAAATTAACTTTATTTCACATTCTACATATAGTTCAATAAAAAATAATTTTATTTTATATCATTATATTAAAATAAATTTCTCTCTATTTAAAAAATAAATAAACTGTCCTAAAAACATACTCAAATCATACAAAGATCTAACTCTTAATGAAATTTTTCTATCATACAATATCTAGATGCATTCCTTCAATTTATTTATCCTATTTGAATTTTGTTGATAAGATTACTTTTTATTTTACCTTTATTTGGTATGATTGATCTAATATATTTAAACCGCTCACTCTTCCTAATAATTTGATCATTAATACAGGCACATCTATCTTGACTAAATTTGTGCTTTATATATTCAGCTTTTTATTTGCTAAGATAAAAAATTTTACACTCTAAAATGTTTTTTTATAGCTCAAGTTTCATCTTAGCCTCATTTGTAATTTTTTTTGAAAAAAGAATATTATTTGTAAAAAGCATACACCAAAACACCTTTTTTTTAATGTGTCCAGTTGGGATCTCCACAACCAATATAAAAAAAATATGAACTTAAAGCTGAGTCTTAACGTGAATCAACTGTAATAAAATATTCTTAATTGTACTTTTATCTCAACACTTGTAATATCCCCATATATAAATAATTTAAATGTAAGTAGCATGAACTTTTTTTTTCTAAAACTCTTCAAAGCACTCCTCTGTAATTTTATCATAAATTTTTTCTAAATCAATAAAAATTAAATATAGATTTTCTTCTCGCTATTTTTCACTAAACATATTAACAAATGAATATATTTCATAGTAGATTTTTCCTAACATAAAATCAAACTAGTTTTATAGTACCATAGTATCATTAAGTAATCTATGCTTGGTCATTCTTCTCCAAAGTTTAAAGTATGACTTAAGTTAATTTCTTTATAGTTGACACAATCTTGTATATCACTTTCATTCTTCTAAATAGGTATTAATGTACTTTTTTTTCATTCATTTGATATATTTTTAATTTTTAAAATCATATTAAACTTAATGAGTCAAAAAACTTTCACCTCCAATATATTTCTAAATATTTATTAGAATATTTTTCGATTCTATTGCTTTTCTACACTTTATCTTTTTTAAAACTTGTCAAACTTCAGTTTTATTAATACGTCAAATATAAGTAATTTCTATTTATTTTTTAAATGTTAAGCTCTATGAGATCAACTGTATTGTTACAATCGTCATTAAAAAGTTTTTCAAGATCATTCATCTATTTATATTAGATATCTTATTCTTGATCCTTATCTTTAATACATTTCACTTGAGTGAAGTTTTTAGTCTTCTTATCACTTATTTTAGTAAGTTTATATGTGTTTTTTTCTTTTTTAGTGCCAAACTTATAAAAATTCTTAAAAGTTATATTTTTTGTGGTACAAATTGCTTTTTTGGACTCTCGTCGGCCTACTTTATACTTTTTTGAATTCTCTTTATTCTTGCAATTATACCAATCCTTATATCAATGCTTCTTCTCTTTGAGTTTTTCTTATATATCTTATTTCCACAATCAAGTATTTTTATTGTTAGGAGCATTTTTTTTTAAATTCTCAATACATTCTTTGTCATCTTGCAGATGCAATTAGCAATTATCGAGCTACATAAGATCGATTTTCTCTTCAATATCCCACTGTTCAAGTTTTAAAACTTTTCGTTTAAAGATATATCTATTGTCATTCTGTAGATTTTACTATTGAGTTTGAAGACATTGTTTCAGTTTATTGTTTCTTTTCTAGCTCATCATTTTTAAATCTAAGACCATTAACTAATATTGGGTATTCGAGCATTCACTTGAATGATTTTATAATTTTTATAATCCAAGCAATCAATGTATGTTTTTTAAGATCCATTTTTGTAAGATATAATATACTCATCTCTTTTTTAAATAAAATATTAGTAATCACATGAGCTAAGAATACCTCTAAAATAGTTTTTACCTTCCTTATTAGTCTCCCCAAAATTATATCCACCATAAATGCTATTAGATTGTTCGACAACATTTCCAACATGCCCGTTTAGAATATTCAAAAGCAGCAAGTGCCAAACATGTAGCCTTCACCTTTTTCTAATTTCTGGACAACAGTATTACCCATATGGACAGCAGATGCAATCCTAAGAAATGCATATGATTGCAAGAACCGTAGAAACAATAAATATATTCTACTACAAACGATCAAGCTTGCAAGTAGTTTCAATCGTACCGAAAGGATGTCGTAATGATCAAGTGGAGAAACGTCATAACAATTCAAGGACTCGCAGCAATCTAATAAGTATTTGTCTGCCGGAAAGATCCACACGCAGGTTAAAAGAATATTCATCTTAATTCAAAAATAATTATGATTTTGTAGTTATGTTTTTCCTTATATAAAATTGAAAACTTGTATATAAGTACCAAAAATACCCTTAAAATATGCTAGAAAGTAAAATTCCATAATTTTTTGTCAAATCTTCTCACGTAAGCCACAACGGTGATCCTTGGATAGTAAGAACATTCTATAAAGAGCGATCGGTATAATGTAGGTTGTGATTACAATCCTGCAGATAGTCATTACAACCCAGTTAATATTAATTAAATTCATGTGATTGTAATTATAGTCTAAAGTAGAAATATGAAATATGTTGATGATTTTTAGGGTAAACTTGACGATAACTCTAAACTTTACTCAACACTCAGATGAACCAAAAGAAGCAAATTTAATGTAGAAATGTGGTGTTGCTTAGCTCAGCTCTACAAATACACCTCAATGTAGGGTTGGCATCAAGTCAATTTCAATCAAGTTAGCCTCAACTTGAAATTGAATGTTTCAATTTCGAGTCAAATGTAGTTTGAGCCAATTTTCAAGTTGAACTTCATTAGAAAAAAAATTCAAGTTTAACTGAACCTAATTCTTAGTCATATTTTATATTTAAATACGTGTTAAATTATTATGTATATTAAAACATATTATTATAAATTCATTTTTATATATTTTTATAACTTAATTTATTTAAATAAACAATCATTATTTTTTATGCCTAAAATAATGTAATAATACAATAAAAATATTTAATATTTTTTATTATTTGTACATCAAGTCAGTTACCAATTGAATCGATTCTATTTTGATTGAATTGATTTTGAGTCATGTAAAAATTGAGTTGATTTTGAATTGAATAAAATATGATCAAGTTTCAGTCAAGTTTCAAACTAAATTGCCAGCTCTATGTCCCATACCTGCCAAGGCACGGTTATGTCATTGCAAGCCCTTCAACTGTCTTGTTCTACATCAGACTTTCTTGGCATTACTTTGAAATGGATAGGAATATCATTCCCAAAAAGTATGTTCTCATTGCTTCTAAGGTTTTTTTTAGTTCATTGATTTTTTTCTGCTTTCCTTGCTGAATTGATGTGTTACCCTTTAGAGAGAAAGAATTATGAAATGTGTTTTATTTCATTTATATACACAAAACCAAGAATTGTCATTCTGTGAATCTTCAATTCTAAGTACTTATTCATTGGTTTCAGAAGTTTCATGTTGTATAGTTTATTTAACTTGGTGCTCACATTTATGAGTAAATTATGATAATGGAAATAAGAATGTAAGGTTTTGTTAAAATATAAAATTCTTCCCAGCCATAACCTACAAGGTTTGACCTTAATAACCCTCATTTTTACCTAGCATAAGGTTTAAAAAAATACTTATCTTGAACTCTATATTGCAAAGCAAATAAACTTGCACTTGAGAAAGTGTGCTAGAATATAAAATTATTCCAAACTACTTAAGTTTTTAAGTCAGCTGGTAACTAGGGATTTAACATGGTATCAAATTCACATAAGTTTTCAAGTTCATACCCTATTAACCTCATTTATCTTTAGCATAAGGTTAAAAAAAGTACCTATATTGAACTCCACCTTCCAAAGCAAATAAGCATTGCACTATAGGTCGTGTTGAATATAAAATTGTTCCTAGCCATAATCTTCAAGCCTAATTTTTTATGTCAGGTGGTAACCAGAGACTTAACATTTCTCCTTAAAAAAATGGAAATAAAAATGCAAGAAATGTGACAAATATTGGACGTTTGAAAAGGGAGAAGATGCTATAAGTTGCATTACAGTAGAAGGTTGAACTAATAGGTCTTTGAAAATATAATAACATTTCAAAATAAATTAAAGTTTATGTGAAGGCCTTTTTTGTGACATTAACATTCCCAAAACAATAAGATACACATTAAAATGTTCAAATATACTGGAGTAGGGCTGTTAACGATTCGATCTCGAGCCGATCTGATCTTGGCTCAAGATTGAATTGAACGTTTTCGATTCAATTTTGATTTGATCAAGAGAATGAACGAGAAGAGTTTGATCCGATCTCGATTCAAGCTGAGTCTGGCTCATTTGTTATCGATTCAAGCTCGATCCAAGCCAAAATCGATTCGACTTTCTATTAATTTTTGATTTTTTATTGAAATATTATGTATAAATATATTTATTCATTCAATTAGCTTAAATTATGGCTGTTCGCTTTAATCTATTATTTAAAAATAAAAACAAAAAAATAATTTACAATAAATATGATTTAAATGATTATAAGGAAAATTCTAATGAAAGACTAATGAAGCATTTCAGTAGATTACTGAAAAAAACTACATACTGAATCTAGTTACATATATAAATATATAATATAATATTTTTTGTTTTTTTAATCAATTCGATTTCGAGCCATTTCAATTCGATCTTATGCTGACTCAAGATTGGATTGATAAAATTTTTGAGTAAAAAAAAATGGCTCGTTAGTCGGCTCATTTAGATCAAATTGAGCTCGATTCGATTCAAAATTTGATTCAATTTTCGAGCGATCCTCTTTCTTCGAGCAAAATTAATAGCCTTATACTGGAGTCTGTCGTTCTACTGATTGGAGCATCCCATCTTTTTTGCGTCATGCTCTTTTGGAAGTTGTTAAGATATTGATATTATTTAGCATCGCATATATTTCTGTGCTAACAGATTTCCGTTCTTGAGCTGCCATTCTTGTTGACTTCCTTTGCAAATTTTCCCCCCTGCAGATGATGTCATAGTTACAGGTGTTCTATCAGCAAAATGGTCGTCAGATCTAAGGGATGTGCGCTGTGACCTTGATCCAATGATAATTTCAAATCATGTAAGGTAATGTTCGCACCTTCTTATGTTCGAGAACAATCAACTATGTATTAACATTTAGAATTAATTGGTTCAATAAACCTCGTATGAATTAATCATCATGTCTTTGATGTTGTGCAAACTTCAAATGATATATCTGATATTGCCATCTTTGACGTTGATTTCATTGAAAGCTGCATTAATCTGTCAATCAACTACTTTATTGTTCTGCATGTTCAAGTCATTGCAAATCTGGAATGCTGAAGATTTGGTTGTTAAATTCTATAGTCAAATTAATCTTTCAATCTTAAGTTTGATATCAAGGTTCTTTTTGTGATATACCTTTTTGTCTATGCTTTCAGGAGAACAAATGAATTGAAATCTGAAATCGAAATTCCTGATGATATTATCAGAAAATTTGAGCAATTCTGGTCAGATTTTAAGGATACTCCACTGAAAGGTATACCAATGTTGCATATATCTTGCTTTTATTAAGTACTAGCAAGCGCTTGAGTAGTGTAATTTATGAAATTACAATGTAAATAAACATAAATTTATATATTTAAAAATAATATATATTTGTTCTATATTGTTTAAGTTTAATTTATATATCTTAATATATATTTTAATTTACAAATACAATATTTAATTTATATATATATATATTTAAATTTATATTTAATATTAATAATATGGTTAAGTATAGAAATGAAAAACATTAAATTTTAACTACCAGTGGGGCTCATTTTAACTTTCTACAGCATAATTGGTTAGATTTATTTAGATGATTTTTATATATTATTAATATAATAAAAGAGAAAATTGAAAAATAATAAATTTTAATTATAAAACACCAAATTTCAGAAACCCGTGTTATACCATAGAAACTAAATCATCAGAATAATGAAATAAATAATAAAGCAAAAACTAAACTAAAATAATTCATATCCAAATAAATGATGGTTGTCATTATCATTTGCTTTATTTTTCCAGCTACTAGAGAAGGTAATTGAGATAAGTAACTCAAGCGTCAAATTAGAAATGCAAAATTATCAAGGGTAAAAGCGAAAATACAACATTTAATCAACTTATGGTATTTTGCCAGCTGTCATAGAAGGTAATCAGGATATGTAACTCAAGAGTAAAAGTGAAAATACAAAATTTAACCAGCTAATGGTATCAACTGTCAACTTTAATATAGTATAAGAGATTGATTACGATGTTGATACCTATGATGGTTTACCCACCCATTGATTTCTAATGAGCTCTCCCATAAGTTTCTTGGGTCTTTGTATTTAGGCTATCACGTGATATAATCTGCTGATTATAGTTGCACTTTATTTGTGTCATTTAGTTGTGGGCTTCAGAAATATATTAATGTTGGAAATACCAACAGATCGTTGCATGCAAAAGTATGCCATTTATCTAAAAACAATTTCTTTCACTAGTTGTTAGCTTCCATTGCATATAGCTTCTTAGATATGATTCACAATCTGTAGTTCTTTGAATCTTTATCATAGATGTGTGGAGGCAATTTAAATGTTATTTTGGTAGTTCTACATCAATAACATAATTTTTTTTTTAGGTAGGAATGCTATTCTCCGAGGAATTTGCCCTCAGGTATTTGGCCTCTTCACAGTGAAGCTTGCAGGTATCTAAAATGATGTAGATCTGTTTTACTGTATTATATACAAGAACAGTCACGTTATCATCAGTCCAACTTCACTGTTAAGTTCCAGTTCTATGTTTCATATCTCAAGGTGTTATTTGCCATTAGCCGGTAAGCCTATGAGCCAATTTGTTTTATGTCATTGCTGAAACAGTTTTTTCTGTGGGGGGGGGAGCGTATGTTCTGAGTGTGAAGGTATTTAACATCTACAATTTTTATTGACTCATATTCACTTTTAGTTCTTTCCCACCAAACTTCTTCATCCATGTCCTTTAGTTTTTTAAATAAATTTCAAGTTGGTCAAATTTTGACCAGAAGCATCAGATTTTGACCATTAAATATGTCATCCGCATCTATAATTTAAGATATAGTGGAAGGACCTAAGTGAATAGGAATTCTTACCGGTTCTTAACATAAAAACTTAAGTGAAATGAAATTCCAACTTCAGTGGTTACAATGATTTTAAAAATTGGACTTATGTAAAATGCACCCTTAAGTTAAGGACTCAAAAGTAATTTGCCCTTTTTTGGGGAACTTTCAGTGGCATTAACAATAATTGGAGGTGTCCAGTATGTTGATGCTTCTGGGACAAAGGTTCGTGGTGAGTCTCACCTTCTTCTTGTAGGAGATCCAGGTAACTGGGAGAAACTTTCCTTTGCTTTCATCTTAAATTGTGAGGTTGTTCATAGATCATTGCGCAAGTTCTTTAATTTAATTAAAGTTTTTACTACTACTTTGTGCAAGTTTCTTTTACATGTATGCGAGCACATAGCTTTGACCCTATAGTTCTGCTCAGGGTAATTATGGTTACTTCTCGTAGATATCATTTGCACAGCTTTGGGATTATAGCCATTCTCTTATATGACTATAATAGACTACAACTATAGGAGCACAATTACTCTGGATAGGTCAATATATATGAGTTTATGTCACAGCTTCTGTATTATTATCAATTGTATATCATTTACATCAAGCTAATTGATTTGAATCGGATTTAATTTGAGGCTAATTTACTAATATATATTTAAAGTCTCATCTCACTTAGATAATTTAGAACAAGTTGGGAAGCAATTAAATAAGCTTTATGATATTATTTTAATTTAAATTTTTTTGAAATTCAATAGTTGTTGAAGGATATTTTTATTTTTCAAATTTAATCATCTATAATATTTCTTTTAGTGATATTAAGAACGTTTGAAAAAAAATATAATTAATTTGAAGAAAATTTAAAGGATATTTTGAAATTTATAGCAATAAGTTGTATGTCATTTTGATCTGCTATAGAGCTATACTTTAAATATAAAAATATGATGTATTATAAACATATATATATATATATATAATAGTCATATCCTGACATACATGTATCCTATTTTTTTAAGTTTGGCGTATTGTTGTATTGTACTCGTGCTTCACAGATGTATATATATATATTAATGCGAGCATCAATGCTCCTAAAACCACCATCATCGCTTCATTAAAAAATCTAAATATGCATAGAAGTTTTGCATACATATGATAGCATATGTGTGCGCACCATGTTAATAGCTAGAATTGAAGCATCAATTGAAGCATATGTATGTACGTGTGTATATATATATGTATGTATGTATGTATGTATATATATTATGTTTGTGTCGAATGCGGCGGTCTATAAATATATCTATACTAATTAATGTGAAGCATCATCCTCCTAAAAAACCAACATCATGCGCATTCATAAGAAAATCTGAATATACATAATAGTTTAGCATGCTGTATAATAGCATAATGGATTGAAGTGTGAAAATGGAGAAAAATTGAAAAAGAAATTTGGATTCTTTTTTGGACATTTTAAAAAGGAAGTTTGTTCTTTAAATATGTTTATTTCCGTGTTCTAGCGTGGACATGATTCCACAATTGACAACAGGAATAACATCTTAATCATCGTTTAGAGGATATGTCTGTAAATTGTTATTAATTGAGTCAAAATGAACATAAGCGTCATATGACTTCCGAAGATCCAGAAGTGTCTTACGAAGATCACTATATATAGATAAATATATACCTGTGAAATCAGAGATCTTTCCATCGAAGACTATGCCTTAGAAGAAGAGCTGTAATTATCGACAAAATCAGTCACTAACTTTAATCTAAAGACATTTTTTTACTAATTCCTTCCCCGTAAAA
>KZ451908.1:4099284-4168483 GCA_002786265.1 Apostasia shenzhenica | reverse complement strand
TGATGCGGGACAATATGCGTGATGTAATCCTAATTAGAGATCAGTAAGCAATTTAACAGATGACATAAAATTTATTCTAGGAATATTACTGATGATAGTTATGCCATAATCAAGAAATCATAAGGTCGAGAAGTAAATCGATTTCAAATATTTAGAAACATGCTTGATATTTAATAAATTTACCAACTAATTTTAGACAACCTTATCTCAACACGTCAGAGCTAGGGATACGCAGTAGTATAGGTGTGCTCGCAAATAATATCACCCAACAGCAATTTAATCGCACAATAATGTTCGGATCACACGGGTGAGCAAATCAAACAATCCTGATAACAGACACCATTACAAGATCTCGAAGATATTCAAAATATTCAGTTGGTGTCAGAATTACCTCAAGTTGAGATCTCAATACCATAGAGACGAGTCGATCCAAAGCGGATGATGTCGAGGCAGACGAGCAGACGTCAATGCGAGGGTGCGGGTGAATAGAGCGGCGAGCTGAGAATGCAGAGGTGTTTCCCCGAAGATCAGTGGGCTCACTGTTCGGTGGCGCGGCGTGGCGCGGCCGAGTGAGGCGAAGCGCGACCGAGCGAGCAGGGTGAAGCGGGCGGAGCGGATCTGACCGACGCCGACAGGGAAGTCGCCGGCGTTCGCCGATGGTCGGCGGGAGGCGCGGAGGTGGAGGCGAGAGACTCGAAGGTGGCGTCGGATGCAGGCGCTCGAGGTGGTGGCGTTGCTGGGCCGAAGAGGACGAGGGCTGCCGCACGGGAAGGGCTGGTGGCGACGACCTGCGGCGGCCGACGAGTTCGCCTGGCGGTGGCGAGGGCGGGCAGAACTGTTTCCGCGAGGGATCGGCGCGCGTGCGGAGTCGGCGACAGAGGCCGAGCCGGGGCTCGGTTTGAAGAATTAGGGTTGGGGAAATTACTTGCAGGGGCCTGGATTTTGATCGGCTTGAAACTGAGAATTGCGAGAGAGAAGAGATGGGAAATACCTCAAATTTTTTTAAGGTATTTAGGGATTTTCACCCAAGGTCCCAACCCTTCCCTTCACCGGGATATAATACACAGTATTTCAAACACTCAATAATTTTATTCCAGGATTAAGAAAAACAGTACAAGTTCTTGCCCTTATATAGGCGATTACAATAGAATTTCAAATTGCAGAAATAAATGTGAAAATAAAAACTGATTACAACATGCCAAATGTGAATAACTAAAAATAGAATGAAATAAACGAGATCCTCCCAAAATTTGAAATATTCCATTCAAATCAATAAATTGATTTAAATGGGGATTTCCAATCCACGATCAGCCACCACTCGCGCCTGCTGCCAAATCTGCAGATCAATCCTCCATCCAGATCGACGTCATGTGCTGAGATCTCGGCCGTCGAGTGTATACTCTGCCTGAAATAAATCGACGGTCCGATGTCGTTGTGTCCCCACCAGTATATTTAATTGGTTCAAAATTGGTAACATATATTTGATTATGATATGGAACTATCCAAAATGATCCAACATACTTGATTATGTAGTATCTGTTGAATATTTAAGAATTTCTTGCATCTGCCACACCTTTTGATGTATCAATGTTTAAAACAACATGGAGAATGCATCTTATGCTAATAATAGGTTTGTTATGGAAGCATTGGCATAAAGACTAGTTGTAGAACAAAATACATTTTTTATATTATAAAGTACCTATATCAAACGTTCACATTTAAACTTCTCTCTTTCCGGAAAGATGCTTTTATTGGTATTTGGTTTGGTTATAGTGTGAATTGAGTTCACTTTACAAACAAGGTTTGATGAATTGTGGATAAGTTTGAAATGACTTGCAACTTTAAATGACAAAGTAAAACATTATCACCTCATACCTTTTTCTTAAAGTGACGGTACTTCTGGTGATATTTATAAATTGTCTTTGATGGTTATATTTTAACACAAAATTGTTGAAGATATGTAAAGGTATGAAACGTACAATGAGCTTACAATATAAAGCACATAAAGTGAAATAGATGTCTTAGTGTGGAGTTGTAAATGTTAAGTGCAATAGATAAATCCAAATTGTGGCAACAGCATGATATAAGATATTATGACAACCCAGCATTTATCACTGATCAAGTGAATCATTGAACATTTATCAGTGATCAAAAAGGAAATCTAAAAGAACCGACTGATCATGCCAAATCTTGCTATAAAAAAAATCATGCCAAATCTTGCTATAAAAAAAAAATCATGCCAAATCAAAGAGCAAACAAGTAAACGTGCTAAACTAAAGAAAAGAATAAATTTAAAAATCACAAAAAATAGTAATCTCTCTTTACTATTAAATGGTAGAAAAGGTACTATCACGCTGCTTTTATCTTTAGCTTGAATCTGTTTGTTGACATTTCAAAATCTGTTGAGAATTTCGTGAATGTAATGATGGTTTCCTTTTAAGTTGGAAATGAGAAGATCCAGTCGTGTTCCATATAGTGGGTATGAATTGACTTTAAATCTAGAGCTATAAAGATTATAATATAGGAGGAAGGAAATGAGTGGTCTAAATCTCAGTTGGCATTAAGTTGTCAAATG
Organism: Apostasia shenzhenica; assembly: GCA_002786265.1. Lineage (NCBI taxonomy): Eukaryota > Viridiplantae > Streptophyta > Magnoliopsida > Asparagales > Orchidaceae > Apostasia > Apostasia shenzhenica. The sequence goes on along the minus strand of KZ451908.1, from coordinate 4,165,908 downwards.
TTTTTTCTAAACTATAATTTATTCTGATAACATCATAACTTTTCATAACATCCTTGATAATGCTGATTCTATTGATATACTTATTCTAGCTCCATACTTAGTCTATTCATTCAAATGGACGCATCACTCGCTACTTTTAGGCGTTAGGCATGATTTTTTGATACAGAATCACGCAGTACCTCTGCAGGATGCATTCGGCCTTATGATATATGCGTCCATAGTTTATCTGCTACTGTCAGATGAGCTGTTCATCTTAACTTTAGTCTCAGTTTATGAACTTTCTTGAGAGAACTCTTCAATAAACTAAGTTGAATTGATTTGAACAGCAAAGCCTCGCTCCTTCAAATTTCAGCATTAGTGTATTTTCAGAATTCTGGATTGACTTTGTGTGTCATAATTATTACAATCTAGGAGCTTCTTTTGACTTTACTCTTCACTAAACCAAGTATTAGAACTTCAGTGATTTTTCAGTTGTAGTTTTTTATGTAATTTTTAGTGGGATTTCATTGCATTTTTTCATCGAAGTAGTTTTTAACATTGAGACAATTTAGTTTGGTTCAGTGCATCTGATACTATGATTGTTGTGAAATTCAGGCACAGGTAAATCTCAGTTTTTAAAGTTTGCTGCTAAATTATGCAATAGATCGGTGATCACCACTGGGTTGGGGAGCACTAGTGCAGGCTTAACAGTCACTGCTGTCAAGGATGGAGGTTTTTTCTGTTTCATATGATGTTTAAGTAGTTGACTTTCTTCTGTTGATATTGTGACCAAAGCCGAAAGATGATCACTCATCACTCTCAGTGCTCAACTGCTATCTATTTTTCATAAAGTGGATGTTATTTTGTACTTTGTCTATTAACCTTCTTAATTGTCCTTCCATGTCCTTAAATACTTTGGAAGAGTTAGTAACATCCAAGCCTTTGAGCATGCGACTCATCTTTCACACAGGTTCACATTTTTTGAATCATTTTATGTGGGTTCTTTCTGCCCAATTTTTATTCCACGTATGTCCCTAAGCTTTAATTCTTCTTGTTGATAAGATTAGAGATTGGGCTAAGGCGAAAATTAAGTTATAGAGGAATATCTTAGAGTTAAAAGGTTTTCTTTTTAGCAAATTTAAAATTAAATATATGAAGTGCAAATTTAGTCAAGTTAGAAGCATTTACATTAGTAAGATGACAATTAATAATCAAGTTATCGGAAAGAGTAAAAATTTTAGATACTTTGGATCAATCATACAAAATGACTATGAAATAGATTGTAATGTTATCAGCAAAACCCAAGTAGAAAAAAGTGGAGAAATGCTTGTGTACTATGTAATAGAAATTTTTGACTTAAAAATATATTTTATTGAACAATAATAAAATCAGCAATGTTATATGATGCTAAATGCTGTTCTATAATATAGAAATATACAAATAAGTGTGATAGAGATGAGGATGCTTAGGTGGATGAGTGAGTATATACAAAACAAATAATGAGAAATGAGTATATCCATGACAACCTCAAAGATGAGCTCAAAGAGTCGGCTTAAATAGTTTGGACATATAAATTATAGGTTGATGAAAACTTTAGTAAGAAGAGTTGAGTCATTGGATCTTTCCTATATAAAAAAGGAAGAGGAAGACCAAATAGGGCATGACAGGATATTATTTGAAAGGATCTTACATGTTTGGAGATAAATAAAGATTTGTTATTTATAGAGTGCAATACAAACAATTGATTCATGTAGTTGAATTTACCTAATGGGATAAAAAACTTGGTGGTGGTTGTTGTTATTGTTGTTGTATGTCTCTAAGCTTTCAAGTTTATTTCAATGTGTTCATTTAAATGGTTTTTGTCTATTATTAAACGGTTTTACTTACCTCATCTTTTTCTTTAGTTTCTTTTTATGTTTCCCTTTATTTATTCTCTGCATTCTTTTCTCTCCTTGTCCCTTCTTTTCTTTATAGTGTAAATATTGATGGAGGAAGAAGAAAGGCTTACGAGAGGATGAAGTCAAAGAGAGGATGGAGTGGGAGAAAGAGAAAAGAGGGATGGATTTCATGAAAAAGGCTTGAAAGGAGAAAGAGAGAAAGAAAAACGAGTTAAAGGGGTTATGGTTATTGATATACATTGATATAAAAGTTAACAGAAACTTCTATATGACAAGATCGAATAATTTTAGAGACTTATGTGAATCGAATTAAATATATGGACATGTCTGAAAGGTGGGTCCAACCTCAAGGACCCAATTTATCCTTACAAGAATTATAATGTGTATCATATTCCTTGTGTCCTTGCTTTTGTTTTACTTTGAATTCCAAATATTAGTGACTTAATAAGCATTATTCTTTATTTCTATAGTTATTTGTTTATTTAGTGTGTTTGTTCTTATATTCTTATGAAGTTATATTTTTGTTCATGAATTAAATTGAAAATTGTTAAATGCTAGGAGAGTGGATGTTGGAGGCTGGGGCCTTGGTTCTGGCGGACGGTGGTCTTTGCTGCATAGATGAATTTGATAGGTTTGTAAATCAATATCACATTGATCTTCAAACTTGTATCTTAACATTATAAGCTACAGATAGGTTTGTAAATCAATGCAGCATTGATCTTAAAACTTGTATTTTAACATTATAAGCTGCAGATTCTTGCTCAAGTTCTTTTAATTCTTAAGGGGAAAAAAAGATACTTATTTGTTTGCTGTATTACTTGCACTAAAAAAGGATGTTCAATGAGCTTATTCAATCTAATTAGGACAAGTTTAATTTTCATAATTTGTGCAGATTTTCCTATTTATAGATATTGGGTTGTCCCATGCTAATCTTAATGGAAACAGCAATATAGTATTCTTAAGTGAAATCTTCTATTTATTGACATAGCACTGGTCAGTAAATACCACCATATAAGTTACAAATTACAATATCGATTACTCAATTGTTACTTGTACTTCCTGAAATCTTAAGGCTACCATCTTGGCTTGGAGCTCTTTAATCAATCAACAAAACTTATAAAGAATCGTCACGCCAATCTAATTTTTTGTGAAAACATATTAAATAGCATTATACGGTACTCAAAGTGTACATCTCCACACCAAATAGCCTTATATTACCTGAGGATTATTGCATATTTAGCTGCAAAAAGACTCATGAGCAATCTCAACTGACAAAACTTTTAAACCTCTAGTTGTAATATTGTGGATATCATTTAATTTTAACCATGGAAATAATGATTTTACGGAATCATAATATTTTGTGACTAAATTGCAAACAACCTGATGTAGGACAACAGTAAATAGGTTGCTATGCAACTAAGGAAACATCATGATATTAACTTTCAATCTATGATTATGTTCTTCAAAATCCATAGTTCCTTGATGATGCATGCTGATAAGACCATCTTAAGTTGTCAAAAAGTCATCCCACTAAAACATTACATGTAGATCCACTTTAAACAAGTGTAACATAAATAGTTGTTGTTGTTGTTGTAATTTTAGTGGGGTTACAGGCTACATTATTAAAGACTAGTTAGGGAGATATGATCCATAAAACTGACACCAAACTACTGAGATGAGGGTGTGATGATGATGATGGCAATTTATTGCCATCAGTTTATCACTGTAGAAACATTTTATGTTACACTTTTTGAAAGTGGATCTGCATAAATTATAAATACAATAAAATTACAAATTATTTATTTGCTCTTTCTTCTACTAATTTGAGGACCCTTTTCTCCTAATATTCTCCTCCATATTTCTAATTTATCATGCAAATAATATGCACCATGGTAAATAGATGTGGCTTAATGTTGGTTCTTGGTATAGCACAACTATTACTAAAAATTCTTTGGTCACTCCACAATTACTTCCAATACTAGATATCAGTCTTTTAAGTAATTATATACTCAATTAGTTTTTATCTTTCAGGAGCACTTTTTCTTTTTAAAGTCCACCAAATCAATTGTCGGGATACTTGATCATATGGTTTTATAAAATCAAAGAGGATGTTTTCTTTTTTTTCTCTATATTCTCTATTAGTGGCCTAACAAATAAATTGCCTCCATCATTGGCCTTAGGCATAAATCCAAAATGATTATTGTAGCTCTCATAAAGGTACTCAGTGAGAGATGGGATCATATGCACCTCCATGAACTTGAGATTTAAGCACAGGAGGCACGTGACTTGATAGTAAACTCATTGTTCACAACCAATCATGTTGATGGAATTGAAATGCAAGTTTCTCTTGGTTCTTGGTCTTTAAGATGGGATTCACATTGCTTGATCTCCTCAACCTCCTTAAGTATCTGTGTGCTGCTCCAACAAATTTTTGCATTCATGTAAGTCAACAATCCTTCTGTTTCCATTGTGTAACTAGGGATCTAAATATTCAATTATAAGAAAGTGATATAACTACTACTAGGATAAAACTATATCTTCACCTTTATTGTGTGAACGCTGAGTTATTAAATAATGTGCATTTTGATTTTGCCGAGAATCTGTTAATTGAAGCATTCATTGATACTGGTTCTTCAAGAAATTAGTGTTTTAATTTAAAAACTTTTCAATTGCGGTATTCATTGTTAACTTCATGTTTTATGGTTTGATACTAATTTTCGAAGAAATTGTTTACCACTTTTATTTATGTATCTTATTTTGGTTTCATTTGTTGAGCACACATCTCTATTTTTCAAGTTTTAAGTTGACAAATAATTCATGTGCACAGCATGAGAGAGCATGATAGATCTACTATTCATGAAGCAATGGAGCAACAGACAATAAGCATTGCAAAGGTGCATCGTATTCTTCCAAATTTTTTATGTATATGATGAGCTTCAAGTGAAGGCCATTGTCTAATCTCTGATTAGTGGATCATTGATTTTTGGGTTATTACTTCATTGAATTACTACTTGAACAATGGAACCATTTATATAACTATGCATCCAAGCGAATTTATTAACTCAATGAATTGAAATGCTGAAAAGTAAGATTTTAACATTATTTACCTTAATTAATTATTCATAGGTATTTGCTTGGAAGTCAAGTTCAAAGTAATGTAATTTCTTCATGTATTGTAATTGGAGATCTTACATAGTTGCAAAAGAATGAATGCATCTTGAACATAAATTTAGAGATGCAAATAAAGAGTTGGATTTAGGCACCTATGGAGCATGATATGATTGAGTCTATTTGAGGATTGTCAGGCATCTACCGCACTACCTTGATTTGGGTCTATATAGGGTTAGATTGATGATCGAGCTTGTTTGATCATTTTGTTTTGGCATGGATTGCGTCTAGTTTGAGTCATGTTCAGTTATTATTAGTTCTTACCTTGTGTTTACGTGTTTTGATATTTGATCAACTCATGTAAGTTAGTTTGTTCCTAACAATTTATCTAGAATGATTTCAGGTTGACATGATGATTGGTGAAAAGAATGATGAACTATTTGATAAAAATCAATGATCAAAATGCAACAAAAGAAGCTAAATTATTTGATTAAGAATGCGCACAGAAGTGATGGAAAGTGATGAGAAGAAAAAAGTCAAGTTGTATCAAAACAAGATAATCAAAAATGCTGATCAAACTTTAAGAACTTCATTTTACTTTATTTTGAGCTTTTGGGTAGAACTTGATACAAATTGATCATTATGAAATCACAAGTGTGATGAAATGACTCATGAGCACATTAGGCTGTGTTAGGAAAAAGTTAGGTTTGAGTCCAATTTGAATGAAATAGGTTAACTTAGAGCTGATGAGCTAATTTTGACGAAGTAGTCAATCAGGGACGGAGGGGGTTGAAATTTTTGCTAGCTAAGGGAGTTGAATTTTTGACTCGGTTGTCTAAGCTAGATTCAGCACTTAGTAGATCGAGTGCAGCAATCGTTGAGCTTTTTTATTTAGAACCAATTTCTAAATAGAATTTAGTAAATTAATCATAACTTCTCTTTAGAGCTCAGATTGATAATTGTTTTTTCACATTGGAAACTAAAAGAAATTTCTATTAATATATAATTTGATGAAATTTTATTAGCTTTTCAGTATCAAAATTGATTAAATTATAGCGTATATTTTTCTAAAATTTTACAAGTACTTTTATATACCTTTTGTATGTTTTTTATCTATTCTTTTGAGTGTTTTGATTTCTCTATAACAAAGCTTCGTGGCTAGATGTCTCTAGAAGTTAAGATCAAATTCAAATCAATTTGTAAGAAATTTTGAGTGATATTCATTGAAAATCAATCGCTCGTGTGGTAAGATGCTCTAAGTGATTATGCTTGTATGCTCATAAACTAACAAGAAATCAGTCATTATTTGCTTATGCTTTTTGAGATTGATATAGTCGGTATTATATTTTTCTATTATTGATTTTATCGTGCTTTCCTGCCTCTCTCTTGAGTTTATTTGTGTGAAGACAAGTGACTTTGCATCGGCATGTTCTGTGTGAGGAATAAGTGTGTTCTTGGTGAGCTCTTCAGTCAATAAGGATTGAGGTTGGAAAGTAGTGTAAAGGTTTTTGTATTAATCTACATGAAAAGAGGTCACGTTAGTGAGTTTTTTTTTCGTTTTTTTTTTCATTTGGGTCATGAATGTAAGCACGATGTGGGCCGAACCATGTATATTGTTATTTGTTTTTTGTATGCTATTCATCATCATGCTTTTATATGCTATTTTCTCTTATTATTGCTAGCATGTTTTAATTTAGTGAATAATTTTAAAATTTTGCATAACCTCTATTCAACACCCCTCCCCCCCAAACAACGTCATCTCAATCCTACAATAATCACCAGTCAAGTCTATTTGGTTTGTATTATTTATTTATGTTGTTTAATCCTACATTATTTGTTTAGAGATGTGATATGAGAAGTCTTTTTCCATTAAAAAATATGAATATTTTTTTTTTCATTTAGTGCCCTGAATTAGTAAATATTAAATTAATCTAATAAATGAAATATTTTTTTCCTTTTTAATTCGCGGATGTGAATTTGATTCATGAAATTGAAAAGGCTAAATTGAATTTCACACGGAAGGGGATAAATCCTAGATCAAAAATCCCTAAATATTTTATTTTATTTTATTCCTAGTTCCAAAATCACCAACTTTCACAGTATTTTGTTGGTTCCTCTCTTGTTTGTTGATCATATATTTTGATGTTTGAGAATTAGTTTAAGTTAATTAATTTCTAATATATTAATCGCAAAACCAAACTTTTAATCCTGGATGTATATGTCACTTTTGCATGAGTAGTTGAAAATATAAATAAGAAATAATTCTAAACTAAGGTGGAATTAAACATGTTAAGATGAAGTATCAAAAATGTCAATTCATTCTAGGAAATCAAGAGATCAAAATTCCATTATTGTCTAAACCATACTAAGCACTCTGAACTAAAGAGACGAGTATATGAGATTTTTGGAGAATGATTCATGAGAAAATTTATGCCCTTGTGTTGTTCTTACCTTCCTAAGTCCATAGAAGGATGGCACTTAAAGGATGTGCGTGGGTAGTCATGCTATCAATAGTGTTACTGCGAGATTTTGTTTCTCTATACCTTGTTTAGATGATGTGTTAGATGTCGGTGCCACTATCTCGAAGATTGATCTTAGGTGTGGCTACCATCATTCAAAATTAGACCTAGGTATGAATAAAAATAGTTTTTAAGACAAATGATATTTTGTTTGAGTTATTGGTTATGCCTTTTGGGGTCTCCAATGCCATTAGTACTTTTATGAATTTGATTACTCAAGTATCATGGCGCTTCATGGGCATCTTCGTTGTCATATACATTAATGGCATCTTCACTGTTAGTTTGACTTGGGGAGAGCATCTAAACTACCTTTGTCAGATTTGTTAAATCCTTAGGATGAAAAGCTTGTACGTAAAACTAAAGGAGTTCGTGTTTGTTATTGATTGAATTATCTTAGGTTTTGTAGTTTTCCGATAGCCTCCCGTGTGGGTGATTTTGTTAATCCTATGAAGGTGAGCCATTTTTGAGTGCCCAATTTCTAACACATAACTTCATAACTTCCTTGTTTTTTCTACGTTCTATTGTTCATTTTCCAAATATTTAGTACTATTATGGCTTCTACTATTTTACTAGGATAGGGGCATTTGCGTGGATGAAGGTAGCTAGTCCTTTCGTTGAGATTAGAGTTGAGACAGAAAGTAACTCTGATAGTTGATGGCTATGTAAAGTTAAGTCGATAATGATGAATATTGTTTCTTTGAATATCGCTCGTTTTAGTTGTTATTATGCTATCTACTACTTTTCATTTCCCAATTAATTTCTTGTCAATTATAACAAGAAACATTTTAGTGGATTTATGATTTATTCTTCAGGCTGGCCTTGTGACAACTCTAGGCACGCGCACCATTGTATTTGGAGCAACTAATCCTAAGGGACAATATGATCCTAATCAATGTACTATTTTCAGTCTTCAAGTATTTTTAGTCTCCATTATTTTACATAAAATGTGTTAATACGTTTCTTGATGTGATACAATAAGATGCTAATGCGTTAATACGTTCCTTGATGTGATACAGTGAGATGCTTTCTTTGCTTCTGAAAATTTTGTTTTTCCATTGTCAACCAAAGTGCCTCGATTAACTTTTTTCTAACAAAATAAAATGGGTAAATTGCATATATGTTCCTGAGATCTTAAAATTTTTGCATGTTGGTCCATAGATTTTGAATCATAGCACTCAGATTCCTAAGGTTTTAGGATTTTTTGCATGTTAGTCCACAGATTTTGAATCGCAGCACTTAGGCCTATGAGGTTGGTGATTTATTGTTGTTTGGTCCAAATTAAATGTGACATTGTAGATGATAGGACCACACAATAACTCATTACCTCAAAAATCTAAGTGTTATAATTCAAAATGTGTGGATCAATTGCAAAAATCCTAAGACCTCAAGTACTTGAGTATTACAATTCAAAATTTATGGACTAGTATACAAAAACATTAAGACCTCAGGGACCTAATGCAATTTATCCAAATAAAATATACTTTCAAAACCTTGGCTGGCACTTTTGTATGTGTAAAATTCTGAACTAGGAAACTTAATGTAATTTTTATCAAATTTTAAGTTTCGCTCGTCATGAGTCTCATGACTAGGTTAAAAAACTAGCAAAATTGTTTTGTCGCTTTTTCTTATTCTCTTAGTGAGATGCCTATTATGCAAAAAAAGAGCTAATGAACATGATTCAGTAAATAAGAGGAGTAATTAAGTATTTACATAATTACATAAGCACTTTTTTTTTCTTGTTTACTTCGTACTTCATTTCTAGAAAAACTGTTGGGTGCATCCTCCACTTGATTTACATAGTGAAGCTTAAAAATTAATTAGATGAAATAGAGCCTAGTCTTCAATCTAGGATGTAATCTTCCTTAGTGCAATCAGTGAAGCAGTGTCCATATCTCAAACATGTAGTACTTGATATTGTGTCAAGCTAGAGCTACTATTGGACCAGTTCTAGTTGAAACCATACTAATTTTGACTAGTTCTAGTTCTTAGAAGCAGTTCCCATAAATTGGAATCTGGCTCTAGACTTCTAGTCCAAAACAAGTGTGGTAATTGTACTAAGACCCGAACTTGTACTGAGCTAAAACTTATTTGGCCTATATAAAGAAAAAAAAAATGATCTTCTCACACGCCCACCTTCCCACATGCCGGCAGCCCCATCATGGTCAAATTTAATTCAACTTCTCAACTGCCAAAGTTCTCATACTATTGTAAAATAAAGAGAACCCACATGATTTCAATTCCCAAGTTACCAAACTATAAAAAATGATTTTTTTTGTAAGCATCCTTTATGCATGCGACCTACTTTGATATCAAACTATTAAAAGAATATCAAGTTCCCCTGTAAACTATTCTATGCCCATGCTCAATATTTTATCATTTTTTAATGTTTTTATAAAAATCAAAATAAAAAATAAAAAGAAAAGTAAAATTATTAAAAAAAGGGGTTCCAAATCAGAATAAGTATGAACAGGTTTGAATCCTGAATCATATTGAATCCACTTTGGTTTAGGTTACTGGCAATTGGTTTCGAACCTAGTGTGAAACCGGTTGCCAATTTTGCCCCGAAATCAGGTCTTGATGGAATTGAACTAAATCTGACCCGATCCATCCTGATAAGCTCCTTGATGCCTAGCTAGATTTATATCGGTTTTGTTATATGCCAACAAAACCGATATAAATTGTGCAACTCTGGATTTCCAAATTTAATATTGTTAAGGAATTTTAGATAGTCAGTAATTTGTTCACTAAAATCGTATATATTGATGTGCTGAAATTTTATTGGGAAGGTTCTCCCATATTTTCTACATCAGTATACTACTGCCAGAGAAATTATATAGCTAACAATGTTGATTGACAGATTTCATGTGTATGCTTCGTGTTGCATAGCAGAATACTTGAGATCGGTTTAACATCCCATATTTTCTTTAACTTTTGGCTTTCATTTGTGCAACCCCCGTAATTCATGTTCTTTTCTTTCCAATGTTCAGCTTTATCTGTGAATACGACTTTATCCGGGCCATTACTTAGCAGATTTGACATAGTTCTTGTCCTCTTAGATACAAAGAATCCTGAATGGGATCTTGTTGTTTCTTCTCATATTTTATCTGAGGTAATCTTTCTTTTACCTCAAATTTTTCTTGTTATTTGGATTTAACATTATCAAATATCTATATGTTTTCCGTTGAGCTTTCAATTGATTTTTTTGTTATGATTTCTTTATAACTTGTTAGAAAGGAGAATCGGAAAGAGAGAAAGATGACACTGAAGATTTGGGTAATATCTGGTCCCTTCCAATGCTTAGGAGGTGGTTCTCATAACCTGTTTTTCTTAAAATATACAATAGTTCACTGTTTTTCCTAGGAGCATTTCTCCAGAGTTTCTTGGAATATGAATCTTTTTTTTTAAGAACGAATATGAATCATTCTTTTACTGTATTCTTCAGTGTTACCAGAAAGGCTTAATTTACATTATGATGAAACCTTACAATTCTAGACCTGTAACAAGTTTATTTCTTTGCACATTATTAGATTGCAAGGTACTCACGTTAATTTAGTTTTTTTACTGAAATTCCATATATTCATCAGAATTTCTATTTTCCCTTGCATCTTCTTTGTCGTTGTTCAAGAAAATAGGGTAGCCTAGGCACAACTTCTCTACATTCATATATGGGTTATTTGCGGAAGTTGGTATAAATCTATTTGGTTAATTTATTCATTGGAAAGGCTAGAAATTAGGATCTCAAAAGCTCTGTAAATGTGAAATAAATTCCAAATTGTTCTATATGATTTTGATGATTTGGCTACAGCCTGAGATCCAGTAAAATGAACCTCATTCCATGAACTCCAAAATCAAATAAATAATTGCAGAAACACTTACACGTATAATATAACCTAATTGATTTTCCTAGAAAAGAGTAAAGCAATAATAATTCGGAGCAAATTAAATTTGCAATTTCACTTGTGATTCACCATCAAATATATATGTATATATAGTACACCATCAAATATATATGTATATATAATATATCCAAATCCTCATGTTTACATGATACATCTATAAAACATCAACATATAGTTATATACATATTTTGTCACAAGTACATATCCAAAATATATAATGTATCTAAGATTTCTATATACACAAATCCCAAAAGTACATATCCAAAATATATAATATATCTAAGATTTCTTTATACACAAATCCCAAACTATTAAATACAAGGCTCCAAATCTCCTCCAAGGTATATAACATTATAGAAGAGAAGCACACCTAAGGTCTCCTAAAGTTAGCAAAAACTTCAATCCTAGCTATAGCTCTCAATCTGAAAATGTATAAGGGCTATTTTTTCGTGTATTTTCACACATCCACCTTAGCATTCTCATTTTTGCAACATTTATTTTATTTGTATGTTTCCTCTTTGCAGGCCAGCATTCAGCATTATATATCATCACTAGTCTTACTACAGTTTTATAAAATTTACCTTTGATTCTGGATGGAATTTTTCTATCGCACAACACACCAGAAGTATTTCTCTATTTTATCCATTCTGCTTGATTCTTGCTAATGTCATTATCTATTTCACTATTATTTTGTATAATTGATCCAAGGTATCTAAAACGCTCACTCTTCTTGACAATTTGATCACCAATTGTCATATCTCTAATATAAGTTTTTTTTTTGACTAATTTATAAGTAGACAGATAAATAAAATTAATATTTTTTTTTCAAATAATACCATTACATGCCAACAAAGTATACTACAAATCCCCACAACTGGCTTTGCGTATATTAGGGTTTTGAAGATAATGCAAGGCTTAGTTTAGGATTCTTTTTTGACTAGGTTAAAGTAATTCTTGATAGGAGCTGACACTTAGTTTCTTTGCAAGAAGTTGGAGTTGCAAGAGCCAATTCGAGGTTTGATGGCTTTGAGAAGCTGCTTGAATGTTTGGGGATAATGGGAAATGGCTGGTCTGTCCATCTGGATTTTACTTTGTTCTAATTTTACTGAATCATTTAGTGGCTCATAGTGACGAAATGTGGACCAATTGTCTTTGTAACGACTTCTATGGCGACTAAAGTAGTGAGTAGGTGATCCAATCGGGGAATCTCGATCATCGTGATCTTGATTCTATCCTAAATAAGAGGTAAAGCTATTAGTATGCATTGTTTGGCTTCGTTACGAGTGATTTTACTCTCTAGATAGTATATAACTCATTCAAAAAAGAATCAGAGTTGATCTAGGTTGGCTGTCATAGGGATGTTAAGGTTTATTTTAAACTCAATGAGACAGGTAACTGGGTCTTTTCTAAAATCAAAAGTATAAAGTCAATAGGTAAGATAGCAGTTTTAAGGTAGGTCTAGATTCCTTATAACCTATACTTTAATATCAACCTATTACTTCCTTATTCTATAGACCATTTATCCACAACAATGAGAAGTGACTAACAATCAGAATCACAAAACAGATTATAAAGGAAAGACATTTTTATTATTCCAAATGCAAAATTACATAATTTCAATACAAGGAAAGTCATCTAGTGTAACCTTAGATAAGAGTACAAAAACAAATGTAAAGAAATTAAATTGGGAGGCGAAAAGATAAATAGCAATAGGACCATACTAAATGTAAAAAAATATCATTTCTCGTGAGAATTTACAGTCTTCCTCTGGAAGCAGATTACTTACCTGAAAAATAAGCTAGTCACACAGACAGAGTAAATGACCTCCACCTTACAATAGGGCAGGTGGGATTTCATTGCTCAAAATACCAACAGTTTAGGACATCAAAATATTTTATATATCACATTATTATTTTATAGTATTATCATGTGTTATGCTTTGCATATAGATTAATATATAATAAATATATCAATAAATGATCAGAACAAGCAGATATGTGTCACTAGTGTAACAATAATAATAACATGATGCACATACATCCGCCACACGATGCTATGCGTCTAAAAGGTGGTTTATCAATCATGGAGATCTCAGCTCATCATATCATATATCTCAAAATACGTTGGTCCAATATAACCCAGTATAATATCTCGGCATAAAGCACAACAGAATATCGACACCAAGCCATGCAGAATATGCAAAACATAGCTCACAGAATATAACTGATATGTTGTATATTAGTTAATTTAATTTAATAGCTATAATGTTTTAAGTTTAGTAAAAATAGTTTACCTGAATGGGAGACAGAATAGCAGTTTGCTGGTGGTTGCTGAGTTTTCTAATTCGGTTAAGATTATCCTAATTGAGTTTAAGATGAGATGATCACTATTGTGTTTAATAGGTTAGCTTAAGTTAAACATGCTGACTTAAGTTACACAGGTGCAATCGGGTCAAACAGTTTAGTTCGGGTTAAGCGGATCAACTCAGGTCAACAAATAGGTCAATTTGAGTCAAATAGGTCAAATGGGTCAAAATAGGTCAACTCAGGTCAAGTTGGGTTAAACGAATTGACATGGGTTAAATGGGTTAACATGGGTTAGGCAGGTTAATCACAGATTGAATGAGTTAACTCATGTTAGGTTAAGCAAATTGAGTCAATAAAAAATTACTGAATATAATATGAACTTAGTGGGGTCGGAATACTTACCTCCTCTAGCAGAGCTTCGTCGTTGGAAGAAGAAAGGAGAAGTAGTAACAAGATAAGCTAGGGTATTTAGGAGGGCAAAGGATATGGGAGAAATGCTAGAGGTGGTGGTTTCTCCTGAGAGGTCCGAAGCTTATTTATAAGAAAAAGTGAATTTAATAGAGTAGGACTTGCTGGTAGTTGGGGAGGTGGTTGGTGGGAGAAGGCAAAGGGAACCTTCTCATTCAATGGGAAGTTTAAGGGAAGTTTAATATTTTTAGAATATTTTATTAACATTGAAGTTTTAGGGAATCAGTTTTTAATGCGATAATTATTTTAAAGTCTTCATATTACAGATGACTTATATTATATTCAAAAAAATATATAAATAATTATTTAATCATATTAATAGGTATGTTCTTAAGTGGGTTATTATAAATATTGTGCTGAAATTCATTAAAGATCTTCTTCAGACTTTACTATGATAGTAATGAAAACACTGAATTAAAGTTATCGCAATTTTCTCTTATTTTATAGTCTCTCCAAATGAGGCTACTAATTTTAGACTTGGTTAAATTTCTAGCCGATAGCTTTTGCCTCACAAGTAACTAATGTCATTTATACATACTATGTTAAGTGTTGACACAGAAACATTTAAACAATCAATGCCACAATAATATAGCATGTACTCAAAGTTTTAATATTTGCTTTTGTTATGCCACTTTCTTCCTAGTTTTTCTTCATTTTCCTTGTGATATGGTTTATAACACCGGCACTATCCCAAAAAAAAGGACACGTGTGTGTGTGTGTGTGATAATGGGCTAAATTACTTGAGTTTTGCTGATGCATTGCTTAGGGGATGACAACATACCAAGGAAGTTTGTGGGCCCAATATCTTTGAGTGTAGTCACTTTTATTTGAGTAGTATTAAAATGAGTGTTTTAGACCAAATTCCCTGAAGTTCTAACCTGTCTGGCTATTTGGCTTTATCAATCTATATCATCATCATGATCATTAACATAATCGCCCTTATCCCTACACTTCAAATTAACTTTTAGTGAATACTTATTCTTCAAAGCATGTTGTTTAAACCCATCATTTTAAGTTTTAACACACTTTCTGTGTATTTGGTATATTTCATATAGCATTTGAGTGATTTGTAAATTTTATACTGTAATTACTATTGGCAAAGATGCCAGATCAGGCCTTTTGTACAGTTAGCAATGCAAAGATTTCCTCAAGAACTCTTCTGCAGATATATCCATTATGTGAAACAACGTTTCAAGCCAGTCCTGACTAAGGAGTCAGAAAGAATTATTTCAAGTTACTATCAACTCCAGCGAAGATCAGCAATGCATAATGCAGGTTAGTAGGGTCATGGACATTTTTGCCTTATCACCCTCGTCTAAATTATTGAAACTTCGTCATTGTATGGCTCCAAGGTTCCTTCTGAAATTATCAAATGACGACAAAAAATTTCAGATTTATTGAAATTCCTCATGAATCCAAGAAAAGTTATTAAAATAATGACTTTTTTCTTCAATTATAATTAAATTAAACTCGGGAGTTATTTGGTTCAATGTTACTATGATGTTATGCCATATTTTTTGGAGAAAATAATTCTTTAGTTTAATAACGTGTTTAAATAATATTGTCAAAATTTACAAAATTGTGACTTTAAGGCAACATTTAGAAGACACTCAACTATAAATAGCTCAACAATGACAGAAAAATAGAAGAAGTCAGAATAATAGAATGAAGATATGATTTGATGGCGGAATAGCCATGGGCTGCGATTTTAAGGATATATTATTTTTAGATCCTTGAATTTCAATAACAATAGATGATATTGAACCAACTATGATTATATTGAACCAACTAAACAAAAAATGATATTTAAATAACATTGCATTGAACTAAACACCTGGTTAACCTAGTTACCAAGTTAACTTTAGCCGAACTCTATGTTTGTCTTTGACTACTTGCTTTGCAGCTCGAACAACTGTCCGCATGCTCGAGAGTTTAATTCGGTTGGCCCAAGGTGTGCCATTTTACTGTGATTTAGTCAAGCCTAAATTTTTTGTGAATATTTTCTGTCATGTTCTTTTTGTCCTGATATAAACTAACTATGCTTGCAGCTCATGCCAGACTTATGTTCAGAAACGAGGTCACCCTGCTTGATGCTATAGCTGCCATCCTGTGCATTGAATCATCAATGACTACTTCGGCCATTGTTGATACTGTTGGGAATGCTCTTCATTCTAACTTCACCGATAACCCGGATCAGGAATGTATCCTTTTGAGCGAGTCCCTGGTTATATTTCTGGAAGACTATAGAATAAGCATAAATTAGTTCATGCATACTTGAAGTGGATAAAGAACACGCTGGTTCCTGAAGTGTAACTTGCATTTCATGTTAGTTCACATTTTCTGAACCATTTTATGTGTAGGGCAGTGAAATTAAGTCGAACTCAAAACTCACTCAAATTATGGCTCGACTCAAGCTTGACTTGAAGTAATTTGAGCTATTAATTTGAGTCAAGCTTCAAGCCACAACTTGAGCACGGTTTCATTTCAAGCTGAGTTCGAGCTAGCGTTGAGTCCATAAAAAACTCGAACTGCCTTAGAATAAATAATTATATAATTACAATATTTTATATGTTTATAATATTTATATGCACTTTTACATATGCATTTTTATAATTCATTTTGAGTTTGAGTTGAGTTCGAGCTAAATTGAACTTGAAAATTTCTAGTTTGTGGTAGTAGTACCAACTCGCTTAAACTCAACTTGTCTATTGCTTCATACGTGTCCCCTAAAGTGGTTTAGTTCCTTCACCCAAGAATTGCTTACTTTGCTATCAGGTTAAAATAAAAATCCCAAGTTGTCCTTTAATGCCCCCCCCCCCTTTTCTTCTCTATCAATTTCCTTGTTGCCACCTTTGAGGACAGAAGAAAGCAGGGTTGTAAATGAACAGCTCAATATTTGTTTAATAAGAGCTTGTTCATGTTTGATTCATCAAGATTAATAAGAAAGTTTGAACATAAAATTAAAAACTTGATTCGCAAATGAACGAGTTTGAATATAGTAGCATTCGGCTCGTTAGTGTTCGTGAACAATTCATATGATGTTCATGAACGAACTCGATATGGTATTATTTTGGAGATTTTATCATATCATATTTATTACTAAGAAAAACAATCATGAATCATAATGATGAGCATGTTCATGAATACATTAATATCTTTGATATATAAAAGGTTATCTATAATTTTCTTTTTTTAAGATTAGTTGTCTATAGTTTTCATGTTTGTGAACTCAAATACATGAGCGCATTCATGAATACATTAGTGAGCTTGCTCATAACTCATATGAACCAAACCCAAATATGCATTTATGTTCGTGAACCAAGATCAAAGCTCGAATTCAGTTTTTGTAAACGAACATGAACTCGAACACACCACTTCTCGTCTTAGCTTGGTTCATTTATACCCCTTGAGGGAAGGGAGAGGGAGAATAGAGAGCGAGAGAGGTGAACTGTGTAAAAAGGCCTAGAAAATCTATTAACCTTGTGAAATGAAAATTGGTGGGAAATAGCCTACTTAATGCAATTCAAAACTGTAGACCTACACGAAAGGTCGGTCAAACCTCATGGACCTAGGTGTAACTTACCCTTATGCGGTATGCATGCCACATGCTCACCAAGCCAGGAAAGCTGCTATAGAATTCATATTTCTCACAAGCCATTCATTCCTTGACATTCTTTCAGATGCAAAGCAGGAAAGAATAATTCTTGATAAGCTTGGAGCAATCCCATAATCAGTTCTGCTGGGAGTAAAGTCTTTTTTATAGCTTATTTCATCTTCAGCATCTCTAGCAACATGAAGTTCTGGAAATCCAAAACAAATGCTTTCAAATCAGGTAATCGACTTTCTGACATATTATGCATGCTGATGAAATCTGCGTAAAATCGACAAAAGATAAAGAGTAGCTGAAAATAAGAAAATGCTCAATAGTGTGTTAGAATAGAATAGCCTCAAATGGTCTTTTATAAATACAAAGTAGTTGGTTATATAAATGTCTATCCCTGGATATTGTTCTTTATTTTCTTCCATATTGTGAGTTATTAGCATATTTAAATTTGACAAGCACGATGTCATTATCTGTTTTTGTCCCACTCCTCTTAAATTTCATATTCAACACTGAAATGTTCCTGCATTGCATATAATCTTAGCTCTTCATTATTTCTTGTTGAAAAAAAATTCTTTCATTATTTATTGGGCCAGGTCTTAACTCATGATGATATGTTTGTTCAGTTCCTTTCTCAGCCATTATTACCTTTTTTTAAGCTTCTATGGAGCTAAGGCATTAGCCCTGACCTTGTTATATCAGGGATTTTAGAACCGAACCGGAGATCAAGCCGATCAAGTGATCAGTTCATAGTCTGACCAGTTAAACCGCGGGTTCAACTGGATGATCTCATGATTATATCATAGATATTTTTAATTCTATCAATGTTATGAATCATATTTAAAAAAATTAAAGTTAATCTGGAAATAGAACAATAAATAGAAAAATCTAAAGAAAAAATTAATACTTCCAACTATTATTCAATTGGCTATCTTTAAATAGTACAAATATAAACTTGACTTTATTAATTTACACAAATAATCAAATTGATTAAGTTGGGAGAATATAAAAAGTAAATAAGCACCTATCAGCTTTTCTGCCGATTCATCTGGTTCAATGGTCGGAACGGTTTTTATCCAGTTCAATTCGATTGATATGTTGTCCCAATTTTACAGGTAAAATCAGATCGGTATAACGGTTGGTCCAGTTCTAAAATTTTTGTGTTATATTAGGTGAATTTCTTTCATACAGCATTGGTCTTCTTTTTGACTCATTTTCATTCTGATTCTTGAATTTGCTTTTTATTTTCATGCAGTTCCCTTAAATTTATCATTCAATAAAAAAAAACTCTTATTCTTTTCATCACCCCTATCTCCATCTCTTCATCTCTTCACTCTGATTCTTGAATTTCAGCATACTACGAATTAGTTAGCGATAATTATTGAAATTTAAAATTATCTTGTACAATTGTTCACTGTTATAATTTGATACCTTTAATAACAGCTCTAGGAGCAGTTGTGGAGGTTGGTAAAAATTTGTTCATCCACATAAATTCTCTTACAATTAGAAGTCCCTTTATAGGATGTTTTTTTTAAATTAGGCTTTTTTTCATTAATTAATTAATTAATAATTTAAGCATAATTAAGAAAAAATTAACAAATAGAGCATATTTTGGACGGCATTCGTAGGCCGTTGTTAAATTCAAGTCGCCCTGTGCGAAGGCAACATCTGTTCGCGCGGGTAACTTCTTTTTTTACTTTTTAACAAAAGTCACTGGTGCGCGGGCAACTTCTTTTTTTTTTTTTTTGGAAGCTAGCAAGCTTGAGTTAAACTTTTAATTGCATTTAAGTAGCAGCTAACATTGCTCAAGTTCAAGTCATTATACAATGATGATTATCAACATAGCATCATTTTTAGAAATATTATAATTTTTTTATAATTTAGTACATAATAAGTATTCACAATGAAGTTATATTTTTTTATGGAAATATTATTTGTAAATTTAGAAATAAATTGAGTATGTATTGTATCTCATTCTTCAATTGTGAGTTTTGTATTTCATGATTTCTTGGTAGGCTGAAAATGTTGAAACGCGATATTGTTATACTGAAAATATAAATACGTGTCTTCTATTTTTTGTCCATATTTTGTCATGTATATTTTCTATATTGATCATGTCACATTTAAATTATTTTTCTACATTCGTTACATCTGCCCACTCTTTTGATCTTGAGCATTGACACTTACATTTAGATATGCTTCAAAAATAAAAGAGAACACAATGAAAAATATAAAATATAAATAAAATAGAAGATATACATACAGCATAACTTAATGATGCATTAGAGCCAATTTTTTTGAATGATATTATATTCAATATAATTAAAAATATTATAATAGTATATTATATAAAATCTGTACACTGTATCCCACTCCTACATGGTATCGCGCCACTTCCGGGCGTGTATGGATCGGGTGCTCGACGGCGTCGCCGGTGGAGTGCATGCATATCTGCGCCACCATCATCATCACAATCATCGACCGACTTATCATGTGCCTGATCTTGGTCGATCGGTGGAGCCGAAGGACCGACATCAAACTGTGTCTAATTAAAATCATAATGGTAACTAGCACTCGAACCACTTGGATCGTACTGTGATGTATGAAATATAGGATCCGATGGCGAATGCTCAACGAGCTCTACTAAAGTGAACAGCTCCTGCTCCTGTGGAGTGTAGGTCTCAGTCGGAGCACGGGTATGCCTACGCACTAGAGGGAAGTGAAGCTGCGAGCGAAACTGATCATATAATGATAATAGCTGATCCCGGGAGTTCATCTATATGCCTGGACTGCTGCTCTCCGTACATCTCTCGGTATTGAACAGTGAATATGTTGCGTCTATCATCTCATCCTGACATAAAAAAATTAAAGTACATATGAAATACATATTATTTCATGCTGTCTTATAAAAAAATTAAAATATATAATAAAAACTACAGAACTCACAAATCCTCTGACAATCGGTGTTGTAGAAAAATATGAAGTAGACGGCTCCACTTCAGCGAATACAAGTGAAAGACTTGCCGAGAAACTGTACCAATTCATGTACAGTCTCAGCGCATCAGCATTGTCCTCACTGACTATTTGAGGCTGCTGAACATAGTCCAAACGTCCTCTCCATAAATTCATGTACAATGAATGCTCAACAAACCAATCTGTTGATGTTCATCCTCGTGCATCAATTCTCTTGAACTTTGGATCAGCCGCCTCCAGCGGGAAATGCTGCTGGTATCCAAACTGACGCATGACATGAACGGGGAGATGCTACTCAATAACTACCCAAGTTATAAGTGGCACCTATGATAAATAAACAACTAATCCTGCAATACAAATAGGTGATAGAATACTGAAAAGATCAGCAATATACGATGTCCATAGCACCTGATTCTACCATAACATATCTATCTCATTACGAAAAAATGAGGGTGTATGATACGGTGGGTTACCAATAACACACCACTTGCCAATGTAGCATATCACATGAGAATACAAATTGCCAATCTCAGAGTTTATTCACCTTTTTTCTCCGGAAAAAATGGACAAAGCTGTACAGTACAACTCCTACAAATACCCTTGAACAGTCTTCAGCAAAAAGGAGGTAGAGAAGGGAGAACAACTATCAGAACATAGACGATTCTCTGGTCCCCTTGTTCACACTGTATGAGAGCCCCAACTGAGGAGCTTTCTCTCTCTCCTTCTCTTTCTTTCTTTCTAAGCATTGTATGAGCCCTTACGGCTATCCTTTTTTCATAGTGAAATTCTTCAGTTGATCGTTCGGTGGACGTAGGGGAACTCTTCCCTGAACCACCTTAAGCCTCTATGTGCTGCTCTGGGTGTTTCTTTCTCTCTTCTTTAAGCCTTGACTAACAGGTTTACCTCTCTACGCGCCGCCGTCTCTCAGGACTCTCTCTCTCTTTTTCGGTATTTCTTGGGATCTCCTACATCTCATGTCAACATCTTCTGTTGCTTTCATTGAGACTCTGGGAAGATGGTGGCTAAAATGCGCAGAACCAACTCTATTGCCCCGCAGCGCGCATGCGGGCAAACCATTTGTTCGGGCGCCGGACGATAGGGTTTCAGCTTCAACCTCCCGCCACCGGGCGGAATCTGCCTCTTCCTCCAGAGGTACCCGCGTTTTAGAGCTTCAGGGGATGCTGACGAACCTCACTGACCTGGTCACTGGCCTCACACCCCAACAGGCCGTGATTTTCAGACAAACCCAGCCAGTCTGTGCAACAGTACTTCCTCCTCCGCCGGCCGCGGCGGCTCCTGCACCTCTTCCGCCGGTTGAGGTGGCTCGTGATCTTCTCCCGCCAGTAGCAGCGGTGCCTGCCGCTCTTCCTCCGGTTGCGGCGGCTCTTGCTCCTCCTGTCCCGCCGGTCGCGGCGGCTCCTCCGCCTCTCCATTCAGTCGTCTGGTTCTTCCCAGCCGCCCGGACGCCCTCTTCATCAGGAAGTTCGCCAAAACCCTCTTCCACCATGTCCTCTACCACAACCTACCTACCTTCCACCTGCTTTCCCTAGAAGTATGGGCGCAGCTTCCTTGCCGCCATCAGGAGAGCTAGAGCAAGCTTTTCCAGAGTGGGGTATCGAGTCTCAGCGTCAAGAAGTATGTGGCTGATGTAGAATATAGGGTGTTGTACCCCCTATCATCGTTGAAGAGGACAGCTGAGACCGCAGCGTCAGATACGCCCAGATACAAAGATAAAACCGCCCCTTCCTCGGGTGCTACCAGTATCGGTGCCGAGATGAGATATCTCTTCAGCTCTGTGAAAGCAGTTTCACACTCATTAGTCCACTGGCCCCTTTTATTGTTACGCAAACATCGAAAAAAGGGTGAACAGCGGTCTCCAACTTTTGAAATGAACCTGCCCAGGCTATTGATTCGTCCTACCAGCTTCTGAATTTCTTTTGTCGTTTTAGGAGAGGGTATGCTCAGGATAGCCGAGATTTTATCTGGGTTGGCCTCTATCCCTCTGGCTGAGATTAGATAGCCCAGAAACTTCCCTGAGACTGCGCCGAAGGTGCACTTGGCGGGATTAAGCTTACGGTTAAACCTTCGGCGGGTGTCGAGTGTCTCCATGAGGTGGGTGAGGTGCCCCTCCATGCTTCTACTTTTCACCAGGATGTCATCGACGTATGCCTCAAGATTTCTGCCTCTCTAACTTTTGAATACGGCGTCAATCATGCGCTGGTGAGTGGCGCCAGCGTTTTTTAGGTCAAAGGGCATGACGTTGTAACAATATGTGCCGAAGTCGGTGATGAAGGCAGTCTTTTCTTCGTCTCCCTTAGTCATCCGGAGAAAGCATCCAGGAAACTCATAACCTCGTATCCGAAAATACGATCCACCATCGTGTCGATGCGTGGGAGAGGATAAGTATCTTTGGGGCAGGCCTGGTTCAATGTGCGAAAGTCCACGCACATTCTCCACTTCCCGTTGGCCTTCTTCACCATGACGACGTTGGTGAGCCACTGGGGGTATTGAACTTCCCTGATGTAGCCTGCTCTGAGCAATTTATTGACTTCTTCTTTGATAGCACTATGCCTTTCTCCTGCCATAATCCTCTTCTTTTGTTTTAGGGAGTGGCGGTATCGGGCACATTCAGATGGTGTTCGTAGACGGCTCTGTCAACACCTGAAATATCCTCGGGAGACCAAGCAAAGACGTTGATGTACCCAAAAAGCAAGACAGTGATCTCCGCCTGCTGCTTGTCATTCATAGAAGAGGATAAATTTACAATTTTAGAAGTGTCTCCCCCCAAGGTTACATTGATGACCCCCTCCTGTGGCACAACTGGTTGAGATTCCCTGGGGTCTAGTTGATCAACGACGAGTTGTGCGGCGATCTGGAAGCACCGGGTAGCCTGCCTGACATATCCCCTGATGGTGACGCCGCACTTGGAGGTGGGGAACTTCGCGCAGAGGTATGGCGTGGAGATCACCATCCTGAAGGAATTAAGAGTCGTCCTTCCAAGGATGGCGTTGTAGCCAGATTTAGTTCTGATGACCGCGAAGTTCACCATGCTCATGGCATAGCCGTTATCATCGCAGAAGGAGACGGGCAAAGAGATGAAACCCAGCGGCTGTACTCTTTTTCCGGAGAAACCAAGTAAGGTGGTTCCTGCACGGAGGAGGTTTGCTTCCTTGAGCCCCATCTGGAGGAAGGCAGACTCGAACAAGATGTCAGCGACACTCCCAGAGTCAAGGAGCACCCGCCGAACATCAAAATCGGCGATGCGGGCGGTAACCACGATCGGTTCGTTGTAGAGGTTGCCCTGTTGAGGGAGATCTTCTCGGCAGAAGGTGAGTGAGATGGAGGAGGCATGCTGCTGAGAGATGCAGCCGACCTCGACCACCTGGCGATGGCGGTCTGGAGATGGCAGGGCTTTAGCAGGAGCCCCAGTATCTTCGGGGGCTTTCTCTTTCTGGGCAACGTTGAAGGTCGGTGCCATCTGCATGACCTCGAGCTTGCCCTGATCCGCTAGTTTATCGAGCAGAGCTCTGAGGCCTCGGCACTTGTGAAGCCTGTGCTCGTAGTTCCCGTGGAACTCACAATAATTGTCAGGGTTCACTCCGGCTGGAGGTGTTGGCTTGGGTCCGGCCTGCCGAACCCAACCTTGTTTTATGGCCGCTGCATAGACTTCAGGAAGCGGCCGAGAGAAGAAGTGCTTCTGGTGCTGGATGCGTCGCGGTTTCCCCTCATCTCGACCACGACCTTTGGCCATATGCATCATCATGGCCGGGGGTTCGTTGCCCCGATGTTTCCTCTTCTTCTCCTTTGCTCGAGAGATGCCCGGGGGAGAGGACTCAGCATCCTCGAGGAGCATGAATTGACTGGCCCTGGCCACCAGCTCTGGGTAGCTCCGAGGTTTGGCCACTTGCAGGGATTTAGACAGATCCCCAATCTTGAGTCCCCTCCGAAAATTATGCATGGCCACTGCAGGGTCGACATCTTCAGCTTTTGCCGCGGCGGCGAAGAAGCGGTTAGTGTAATCCCGGAGGCTTTCCTTCTCGCCTTGCTTGATGTTGACGAGCACCATGTCGGAAACGACCATTCGGGTTCGGCCAATGAAACAGGCGACCAGCTCCCATTTCAGATGTTCATAGGAGGAGATGTGACCCCTGGGGAGCTTGATGAACCAGCTAAATGTCGTCCCTTTCAGAGTGTTTGCCAAGAGGTGGCACTTGGTAGCCTCATCTGGCTAGCGATAACGGACCGCGACTTCAAACCCTTGTATATGCTCGCGGGGGTCAGTTGCTCCTTTGTAAGCTCCAAGCCGCGGAGGTCTGAAGTCCTCTGGGATTGGGGCCTGACGGATGGCATCGGCCTCCTGAAGATACTGCACACTCCCAAAATCTCAGGGGGGCTTCTCAAATGGTCCATCGAGCTGGGCGAGTACGACATCAAATACATCCCACGAACAGCAATCAAGGCTCAGGCATTGGCAGACTTCGTCGCCGAGCTTTCTACTTCAGAACCATCGCCTGCCAAGCATCGGGTCGTGCCATGGTCCCTCCATGTTGATGGTGCATCTGGATCGCAATCTCAGGGGGCTGGAATCCTCCTGACCAGTCCAATGGGAGCCACTTTACACCAGGCAGTAACCCTCCAGTTCAGAGCTACTAACAACCAAGCAGAATATGAAGCTCTCATCGCAGGACTGAACTTCGCACTCAGCATGGCCGTAAGGTGCATACAAGTGTTCAGCGACTCGCAACTGGTTGTCAACCAGGTGAACCGCGCCTGCGAAACAAAGGACGAAGTTCTGAAAAAGTACCTGCAAAAAGCCCAGTCCTTAATCTCTCAGTTTGAAGAATTCTCCTTGATGCATATCCCCAGAGAAGAGAACCAAGTGGCAGATCGGCTCGCAAAAGAGGGGCTCCCCGACCTTCGCCGAACTCAAGTATTTGACAAACCCAGTTTTGAATGCGCGTGAGTCCACTCTAAGGAGCATCCGCCTTGCTGGATGGACAAGATCCTCAGTTACTTAAAAGATGGGACACAACCTAACAACAGGCGGGAGGCGAGAAAATTGAAGCTCGAATGCGCCAAGTACGTCCTCATTGATGGAGAACTTTATAGAAGGTCTTATGCCAGACCCTTCACCAAATGCTTGAGGCCTGAAGAAGCTCAAGAAGTTATGGAGGCTGTTCACAAAAGGGAATGTGGAACCCATGCTCGTGGCCGAAGCTTGGCCATGCGAATCCTACGCCAAGAATTCTTCTGGCCCAACATCTACAAAGACTCTCAGTCGTTCGTGGAGAAGTGCTCTCAGTGCCAGTACTATGCTGACATGGCCTATCAACTCGTCTTGTCCCTTCGCTGTTTGAGGGCTGGACTTTGTAGGCCCAATGCCTACTGCTATGAGAAGCTACAGGTGGATTCTGGTTGTCGTCGACTATTTCACAAAGTGGATTGAAGCTAAACCACTTACTCAACCTTCTGCTCAGAATGTCGAGAACTTCTTATGGGCTAATATTATCTGCAGATATGGCGTGCCGATGGCGATCATCACAGACAACGGCACTCCATTTGTCAACCAGCGAATTTACGACTTCTGTGCCTAACATCAGATCGACCTCAAGTATGCGTCCGTCTGGCACCCTCATATTAATGAGTAGGCAGAAGCTGCTAACAAAAACATTCTGAATATTTTGAAGCGTCTCGACAGCGCCAAAGCTCGCTGGCCAGACGAGCTACCAGGCGCTTTTTGGGCTTACAATACTGCTCCCTCCGAAGTCACTCAAGAGTCATCTTTTTCTCTATCCTTCGGAATGGAAGTTGTCATACCGGTCCAGCTGGAACACTTCTCCCCCCGAGTGGAGGCTGCGTCCAACCTCGATCTTGAAGATCTACAAGCTTGGGTGAATGAAAGCAGTGATTCACGACGGGTTGATCTAGACCTCTTGAAGCAGAAAAGACAACTGGCAGCGCTCAAGCATCTGGAGCATAAGTGCTGGATTGAACGATATTTCAACCGCAAGGTTAACCCCAGGGCCTTCGTTCAAGGAGATTTGGTGCTCAAGCGACGACTCCTCGTTGGCAGCAACTTGGGAGTTCCCAGACTTGAGCCCAATTGGGAAGGCCCTTACATCGTGCGCGAGATTGCAGGATCTAATGCATACTATCTTATGAACTCTGATGGCATTCAACTCCCCAGAACATGGAGCGGAGATGACCTGAAGAAATTTTATGCCTAGTTCAAAATGGCAGTTCATCTTTATTTTTCCGATACAGGGTTCATTTGTATAGATTCACTCAGGAATTCTTTATACAAATTCAGGGGATATTCTTTATTAATAGACATCTGGGTTCTTCCACAATATATCTGAATTTCTTTATACTCTCCCGGAGGATATATCTTGAATTCAGGAGTTCTTGTGAGGATAAATCTTTAACCTATTAATTCATATTGGGGTATTCATATCAGCCTAACGTCTGTCGCTCAGGTATGATTTCAGCCTCAAAACTCTCGACCATTGTACCCAAGGCTTCCGAGCCTCGTACACGATGGTTCGTTATACTCACCTTCCATATACGAAGGTCACCGAGCCTAGTTACGCACATTTGGAACCCTTCCATAAGCCCATCCGGCTAGCGAAAGATCCGAAGGCCTGCTCGTAACCTTAGGGCAGTCCGTCTTATCTACGCATGATACAGGTCCCCTAAGCGGAGTGTCTTCGCTTCCTACTAGGATCTGCCGCTCTAACGGGGGTCAGCTCTTGCCTCAAGTACAAACATCGGCCACTATGTTTTAGACAATCAAGTCCTTTTGACATTGGGTTAGATAACTCCTTCTAGGCAGGATCTCCACTATTATTATTACTTCTTTCCTGTGCAGGTGCGTAAAGGGGTATAATTCCAAATTCGGGAAAACTCCTAGGATCAGCCCATGTCTCAAGTACAAACATCGGCCACAATGTTTCAGACGATCTGTCCTTGTGGCATCGGGTTGGATGACTCTTCCTAGGTGGAATTTTCCCTATCATCGTTACTTCTTCTCTATGCAGGCTTATGAAGGTTTTAAAAGTTCAGACTGAAGAGGCTCCACATGATTCAAAGCCCTTTATTATTAAATTATTACAAAGGGTGGAGTTACAGTCAGAACATCTCAGACTTCATACAAAGGTACATGTTCATTTCATACACATCAAAATAAACAGGTATGCAAGACAAAATAAACTTTCATTCATTTTCAAAATTACAAAACTAAAGTTACATTTCACTCATCTTACAAGGAAGGTGGGTTAGTCTTTGCTGACCCCATCCAAAAGATCAAACACCTGTTGGATGAAATCGTCAGTCAAATCAAACCCCTCTTCCTTGTAAACAGGATCAGAGGCCATGCAAGGAAAGGGATCCACTTCTCCAAGATCGGCGGCAGTGATTTTGCCCTCTTGGATCAAAGCGGAGGCCAATCCTTCTCATGCCCGCCTGATCCCATCTAACCTCTCCTGCCTACAGGGTAAGCTCGTCTTATAGCCCTTCACAGCTGCCGCAGACCTCTCCACAGCAACAGCCTCCTGGTCTCCGGCGACTTTGTCCAGCTTCTCCCGCAGCAACAGCCTTCATCACGCCCATTGCAGACTTGTGCACTGCAAGTTCCTCTTGCAGTTTGGCCCTTTCCCCCTGCGCGACATCAAGCTGAGAAGACTTCATTGCGAGCTGGACCTTCAAGGCCTCTATTTCTTCATCCCATTGATAAAGCTGACTACCTTGTTCCAGTACTTGCTCCTTTGTCCTCAAGGCCCTATTCAAAGCCACTGGCAAGCGAGCAAGTATCTGCAACAAAAATAGAGTTAGCTCACGAGGACAATCAGAGGAGAAAGTTGAGAGAGAATCCTTACCGTAGCTACCCTGTTGGCGAAGCCTGAGTAGAGCTCTGGCGTCGAGGTTCTCTCTAACTTCTCCTCCAAGTCCTTTGACACTAGGCTGTTTCCCAGGGCCAGACCTACTTCTCCTCGGCAGATGCCGCCTTGGTTCACGGATGGCAGGGAGATGACAGTCAACCTTCTCTGATCTTCTTTTGTTCTCACCGTAATCCTTGTACCTTCGTCCCCAAAGATCCCGGTGAAATTAGTACTATAAGGGGGCTCGGTGCTTTGCTATCAATCATGACACCCCTCTGCAGCAAGACCTTCCTCCTCTGCACCTTTCCCTTTCTTCGATGAGGGCTCTAGGCTTGCGCCCTCGGAGGGACCCCTTTTCTTCTTGGGGACCTCGCTGAGATTAAGTCCAGGCAGGGGCTCCCTACATTCTCCCTTCCTTGGCCTCCTTCGGTCTTATTTCCTTCCTCCTTTTCCCCTATGACAATCCCTTTGTCACCCTTAGGGATTGTCTGGGGCTTGGCGGCTGTCACGGGTTCCTTCCACTTTCCCGTGTACCCCAGCTCAGCCAAAATTCTCCTGTCGTTTGCGGCGTCCTCAGGAGAGGACACCACATTAACGACAGTTCCGCCGCAGACCGGCTCCGGAACCTCTATCACCTCTACCTCCTCCTCTACCTCAGTAATCTCTTTACTGAGCTGAGCGACAGGAGGCTGCCCCCTCCTGGCCCTCTTCATTAGAACCGTGCTAGGAGGCAGGCTGACCTCCTTGAAGATGACATATCCCAGCGACTTGACATTCACGAGCCTGAGGAAGTCCTTCAGGGGCTAGATTTGCCCCTTCAACATCTCCAAATTCTTCTGGATGGTCATCCCAGCCATCCACTTAGCATCGTCGATGAACTCAGGAGGGCAGACTCCAGGCTTTAGGGGGATCCCCAAATCCTCTCCTACGAATAAGTAGTAGTCCCTCCAGTCTGAGTGGGAACTACTTGCCCCTGAGAACATCGCCTTCCTAGTCCTTAATCGCAGAGCCAATCATCTTCCATACCCAAGTACCGCCATCCAGTTGAACAGACTCCTGAACAGCGTCAAGCTCCATGGTATCTCCCATTCAGGAAGGAGTACATGTAAGCAACGGTGTTGGGGGAAAGTTGCGCCGGCACAATCTGGTACGAGTTCAAGACTTCCTTGAACTCCGGTTGCGGCGGCAGCATCAAACCGTACTCCACTTGGGCCCGGTATACACATATCGCTCCTTTAGGAGAACTGTTTGGTCGGAAGTCGGCGGTAGGGGGGATGATCATCAGGCTAGGATTTCCCCTAAATCCTCTTGTCGTGTTGAGCACTTCGTGCTCCATTAGGAGAGACTCCTGATAACTAGTATCCTTCTAAAACTGATCGGCCAGCTCGACTCACTCGATCTCTCCTCCTCCCATTGCTTGGTTTCGCGACGGACGGAGCGAGGGTTTCTTTTTCTCTAAGGGTTTGAAGGCGGACAAATGCTTCAGTTTTCCATTGAGAAAGGCCTTTATGGGAAACAGCTGTGACCTTCCGTCTTCTGGTCGTCTGATCTTATTGATCAACGTGTAGGCGCGATCAGGCCGTTTGTTTTTTCTGACAAGTTCGGAATTCGAAGCAACGCACGGTTATCAAAGCGCCACTTCCTCACGTTTCGTCATACGTCGTGCACGATATTTCATAATCATGCGCAATGTTTCGAAACAACGGGATGTGCTGTTCTTTTTGTTCTCTTTACTATTATCGTCTGATATTTTATGATCGTGCACGATGATAGCCACTTTCATCCTTTAACTTAGAATTTATCATTATACTTTCATACACTTATGAATTCTCATTCTTTTTCTTTTCTAAACTCATGGTGCCTCCTTCAAACACGAAAGAAAAGATAAAAATGCAAACAGAATTCATTCATAGCAAGTTTTTGAAAAGAAAAATACATTTCATTAATGATAAAACTTATTACAATTTTGTTTCTTTGTTCCCTTACATGTTTCTCTCATGGGTACAGGAAAAACAAAGAAAATACAAGGCTTCAGAACTTAGACACCTAGTGTAATAGTATCGACCTTAAATATGAGGGAACCGCCCTCTTTGAGACCAATCTATTGCACTCCTCACAATAAGAAGCAGATCACCCGGGAGCTACCAGGACTCCTCTCCTCGACTATCATTCCTTCAAACATAATGTTGATGATAAGGCTGAGGAGTCAGATCATCGCCCTTCCCGGGGAGAAGCTTGCTGCGGCGCCGCTGGGGGAACGCTCTGGCCCAGCCATCGGGCTTTGAGGGGAGTAATTTGGCCCTCTTCAGGACTCCTGCATAGGGGAGACAAATGATATCCCCAGCCGACGAAGGAATTAGCTGGAGGAACTTCCTCTGGACCATGGCTTCCAGCGTCGAAGAACTTGTTTGGTCCCTTAGGACCACAGAAGGGAAGAACCGCGGGACCTCTGATATTCTCCTGATCTAAGATACTTACATTAACCAATGTCTGCAGGAGAACTTCGAAAGCTGCCTGATTCTTCACGTGATGACCCACCGGCAAGGCACTGACGATGTTCACCGCCCTCCTCACCGCTTCTTCCAGATCCTCCATGCGTCGCCCCCGCCATCCAGAGCTGTTCTCCACCAAGGCCCGCAGAGAGCGCACCTCAGACTTCAGCAACTCCTCTCGGCGTCGAGTTTCGAAGGTCGTTTTCTTCGCCCCCGACGATACCTCCCTGGCCTTCACAACTTCACCCCTTAACCAATCTCTTTCCTCTTTCAAAGCCTCCCTTTCATTATATAGCTCCTTTATCCTCTTCTGGAAGTTTTTGACATGTGCGGAATGGGCTTGACTCACGTCCGATAGGCTGCGGTGAAACTCCCCCCTTGCAGCCTCACTCTTACCAGCCCACTCTGCGTTGCTTAGAGCTAGGGAAGCCAACTTATTTTCTAGTCTATACAACTTCCCGAGTTCCTTTCTATGATCACCTTGAGAGCGCTTCGTGACTTGCAACAAAGCGCCCTCCAGCTCCTCTATCCTCCGAAGGTGGCAAGCCTCCCCTTCCTCCTTGCCCTTCAGAGACTTTACAACCTCCAGAATTTGGGAGGTGCTCTCTAGGATCTTCTCCTCTTCTCTCCTTATTTCAAATAATCTCTTCCCCAGGTTGCTCCCTGCCCCTTCAATGCCAAGGGTGACATTGGATGCAACTGGAGGGACCCTCTCCTTCTCCTTAATCCCCTCCTTCATCTTGCCTCCTGACCCTTCAATGCCAAGGGCGGCTTCAGGAGAAACCTGCGGGGGCACCTCCTTCTTCCCCTTAGTCGCTTCCTCCATCTTACTACCCTCCTCCTTCCTTCTTTTTTCTTCCTTTTCCTCATCATTCTGGAAACTCGCCGGAGGGAGACGAGGGAAGGAGGGCTTCCTCACCTTAGCAGGAGGAGGGATTGGTACACCAAGAGGAGCAGGACTACAAATCTTCAAGGGCGTCTCCTTCACACCCTCAGCAGGAGGAACCCCGAACTTGGGGAGGAGCCGCTCAATCCCCCAGGCTCTAATCTCTCCCCCGCGAGCGTTTTGCCCACCAGAATCACCTCCTTCCGCTCTCCAAGCTTCAGACGCGGCTTGACTGGAGAATCAGAAACATTCACCACCTCTGCAGCTGCAAGCTCCTGCGCAGACTCCAGCGTCTGCGCCGGAACCGCAGCGACCTTGACAAGCGGAGCCTCCGCCTCCAGATCCACAACCGCAGCTCCCGCTCCCTCTTTTTGGAGCGCTTCAACAGGCTTCACAGCCGTTGGTTTCGGCGACCCTTCAGATGGCTCCAAAACCCTCCTCTTCTCAGGAGGAGGGCCGTCAACAAGAAGATCGTTGGCCCTCTTCTTTGAGAAGCTTGACAGAGTCGACCACTTCTTTCTCTCCGCCATCTCTTTAATGATCTACTCTCTCTTGCAGAAATTTTCAGGGGCTGGAGGAAGAGAATACAG
This sequence comes from Apostasia shenzhenica, assembly GCA_002786265.1. NCBI lineage: Eukaryota > Viridiplantae > Streptophyta > Magnoliopsida > Asparagales > Orchidaceae > Apostasia > Apostasia shenzhenica. Next base: position 4,133,312 of record KZ451908.1, on the reverse strand, counting down.
ATCGGCGGACACCGCCCCCGTTTTATCCTAACAGGTCTCGGGCAGCACCATCGCGACGGTTCGCATTCCATGACCCCATATCAATATTCGCGTCATGACAATGCGGGGGGCAGATGTTAACACGTGGTTCCAGTGCTGCTTCTCTGTCGTACACATGGCACCGAGCTGGCATTTAACCTTTATTTATTTACTAATTCACTCATCTATTCTCGCAAATCTCAAACCTCGACCACGAGGGTTCAACCAAGCCTCGTCCCCGACGAGCCAGAACATCCCTGCTAACATCGATGATGATGTTACTCAGCTGTACCTGTCACAGTCGGCGTAGCCCAACCGCGTCGTTCCTCGTACCAGACACTTTTTCCATACCCACAAATGAAGGATCTGCATGCTCCAGCTGTCACGGATCCCTAGAGGCCACACTAATACTAAAAGATCACGCTCCCCTTTTTTGCTGCTTTTGGTCCCTCCAGCGACAGGAGCTCAGAGTTTGTTCACCTCCTTTTCTCCGAAAAAACAGGACAAAGCTGTACAGTTCACCGCCTACAAATACCCTTGAACAATCTTCAGCAAAAAGGAGGTAGAGAAGGGAGAACAACTACCAGAACATAGACGATTCTCTGGTCCCCTTGTTCACACTATATGAGAGCCCCAACTGAGGAGCTCTCTCTCTCTCTTTACTTGAGCTTTCCAACAAAAAAATTATTAGCCACAATGTATCCCTATATGAAATACAAATTAGATTATATATACGGATCGGATTTTAAACGGGTCGAGTCAATGGTGATCCATATCCGATCCATTTATTTGTAAATGGATCGGGTTAGTAAACGAGGCGGATTGACGGGTCAAAAAAAAATTCATTTGGGGGTTTAATCGGATTGGAACTCTGATCAGATCGGGTCATGATCCGATCCATTGACAGGCCTAGATGCTATGCCTCGCAGTAAACCAGAATGCTTGTCGCTAATAATATAGAGATCTCGTTGTGTACGTACTGGCCCTATTAGTTCGCGCATTCTAGTTAGAAACCACTCCCATGAGTCATTACTTTCTGACTCAACCGCAGCAAATGCAAATGGAAAAACTCTATTATTAGTGTTTATGCCTACAGTAATTAATAATGTATCACGATATTTGCCTAGAACAAACGTCCTATCTCTTGGCGGAGATTGCATATAAACGTCATTTACATGGAGTAGGCTTATCCGTAGCTTGTATACAAATTAATATCATTTTTTATTTATTTGATACTATTTTCTTATGTTGCACATGATTACGAATTGCTCAATCACTCAGTGAGCTAACTCCCATTTTGAATAAAAAGCTGTGTTTACTTGAAGATGTTGTAAATCCCAAAAATTTAAATGCCTATCTAGACCACTTATGTTGCATCACCATCGATCTCTCTATCCCACTCTTGCATGTTTGTAGCAAATTAAATATATATATATATATATTATTTGTTTCAGACTGCTGCACCCATGTTGAATCTGTTGCAACAAAATTAAGCAAAAGACTATCAACATCCTGCTCTTTGAATGTTTTCTTCCTTATTAAGTTCATCATTACTGAAATCCGATTATCTTTCAGAGTGAGATGAACTACTAGTGTACATTGATTGATAATCTTCATCCTCTTTATTAATTGCGTCGTCAATTTGTACATTATAACTTGTGGATGGACCACAAGTCTCGTAAATATTACAACCCAAACTACACAATAATTTAAAAAAAATTATTTGAAAAAAACCTAACAATATATTGATACAGTTATTTGCTTAAGAAAAATTTATGGTGCATTAGAATATAGTAGTTCTTTAAATTGTGATGGAATATGTATATTTGTCAGCTCTTGCGTAACTGAGAGAGAATGATATATTTTTAAAAATTTAAAGTAGAAATGGTAAAATTGAAAATTTATTAGTAATAATTAGGAAGGAATTTCGATTACAATATTAAATAAATTGTAAAGATTTATGAGAATTTTTTAAAATTATGAATGATTATAAGAATCTTTCAATAATTAATTTATTTTTTTATCATTCTTTTGTTGTTTCTTTCTATTAGTAGTACTAGAGGAAGGGTATTGGCTATATTCCTTAACAGTTGTCATGTAACTCATAAAATATAATATTAAAACTTAATTATATTTAATATTTATACATAATTTAAAATAATTTTTTATTTTTTATATTCTATATATATTAATATAATACTTAATTTTATTTTATATTATTTATAATTTTTAATAAATAATATTTTTATTTATATTTACTTCTAAATTAATTGAAATTAATGTTTGAAGGATTATGTTAAAAAAGTAGTGTCGGGGGACGGTTGTTCGGCATTAATGTTGGAGGAGTTGCAGGGGCGGAGAGAAAGAGGGGGGAAGCGCGGAACACGATGGAGTTATTGCATATGGATCAAGGTTTTGAAAATCGGATCGGCTTCAGAACCGGTAGACTGAAAGGTTCAAGGTTCAATGGTCGAACCGGGGTCGAACTTGGATGAAGTAAAAATTAAAAAAAATTAATAAAATATAATATAAATATAGTTAAGATATATATTATTTACACATCAACACAATAATTAGATATAAAATAAATGTTTAATAATTGAATTTAACAAATAATATCTTATGTTAATAACTCAAAAAATAATTTCAAGCAAATCGCAATAACAATAACCAAACAAAATATTCACAAATCATAAATTGAATATAATATTTAGTACATTATTAAAAGATCTGAACAAATGTATGTTTTATCAATATTAAAATACTAAATTATTTCATCATTTCATATCACTAAAATACTAAATCATTTTGAAAGGATGGGGGCCGGAGAGGAGAGTGCGAGGCAAGAGAAATTGCGAGTTCGTGACTATCGCGCGAGTAGAGACCGCAGAACGGTTGACCGGTTGAACCGTGGTTTAGATCGGTTCTGGCCTGTTTTAAGCGGATTCGGTTATAAAATTAAACCGGACCGGTTGGCTGGCTGGTTCACGGTTCGACCGATTGAACCGGCCGGTCCGGTCCGGTTTTTAAAACCTTGATACCAATACTATGCTTTGATAAAATTATATATTTTATATGTTTTTTTTTTAAAATAATATATATATATATAATAAATTATGGATATATTTTCATCAATTTTATTATATTGTATGTAGTTTATAAATACATAATACAAAATTTCATTTTATTAGGTTAAATTTAAAGTAGATTTTATATATAAATAATTTATAAAAATTAAAAATTTAGAGTTTAGAGTTTATGTTTTAGAATATAGGATTTGAGGTTTACATTTAGTATTAAAATAATTTAAGGTATAAGTTTTAGTGCTTTAAATTTTAGTGGTCAAATTTTGAGCTATGTCAAAATTTTATATTAAAATAATATAAAATATATAATTTTTGTTAAATAAAGTGTTGTATATAAATTGTCTTAAAAAATAAATTTAAGGGAATTCTGTCCATTCAGTCAGAGTTGATAGAAAAAGTGGTTGTAATGTTTACGGATCCACATGTGATTTTTTGGTCTAGATCTGTTTTAGATAATTTATTCTATTTTTTTTTATTGTTGATCTTCAAAACAAATCAGATATTATAGCTTCTGAAATTATTTTTTGAAATAATTAATTTAATTTTTCACTATTGCAATATATCACACATTTTACTCTTATGTTCGCTCCTGTTTGGTTCATGCATAAAATATTTTTTTTAAATAAAATAATTTATATAATTTTCAATATATTAATTAATTTTATTTAATATTATCACAATTAATTAATTTTATTTTTTATTATGTATATATTTGCATGCACTCCACTGGCGACGACTTAGGGCACCCTGATCCTTACACGCTTGAGAGTGGCACTATACCGCATAGGAGAGGAAAGTAAAGATGATGTACACATTTTATATATTATATTATTGTAATATTTTTTATTATATCGAATGTAATATCAATTCAAAAAAATATTGCTCTGATGCATCATTGAGTTCTATTGTTTGTATTTCTTCTATTTCATTTACATTTTATATTTTTTATTAAGTAAGACTTTGTTTTTGAAGCATGTCTGGATATAAGTATCAATGCTTAAGATCAAAGGAGCGGGTGGATGTAACAAATGCAGAAAAATATTTAAAAGTGACTTGATCAATATAAAAAATCATCATGAGAAAATATGAACAAAAACAGAAGACGCATATTTACATTTTTTGTAAAGTAATGTTATGTTTCAAGATTTTTAACCTTCCAACAAACCATGAAATACAAGACTTATAATTGAAAAATGAAATGAAATATATACTCGATTTATTTCTAAATTTGCAGGTAATATTTTCATAAAAAAAATATAATTTCATTGGGAATGCTTATTATGTACTAAATTATAACCAAAATTTTGTGATATTTCTAATATAATATATATTATTTAAAAAAATTATTACATCTACAGAGTGTATCCCTAAGGTAATATATATAATTATCACTGAAATAATTCGATTACAATTCTCCAAAGGGACTCTAGGAAGGGAATAAGTCTTTGTAACCAGAGCAATTGTAATATTTCTATTATATAACTACAACAGATGTAATATTATTTTTGAAAAATATAAAAAAAAAACTAAAAGTCGCCCGCGTGGCGAGCAATTTCTGGTTAGAAATCGCCCGGCGCGTGGGCGACTTCTGTACAAAAAAAGTCGCCCGTGCGTCCCGCACGCCGGGTAACTTCTGCTTAACAGCAACCTAGTTGACACTGTCGAAAAATGCTTTCTTTATTATTATTTTTTTAATTATACTTATATTATTAATTAGTTAATATAAAATCACTAAATTAAAAAAATCGTCACTTTCTGTGTTTTTGCCTTGTAACTGCAAAGATATATATAGTAATTATGCCCAAATACATAGAATCTCAATTTAAAATTTAATCCATCTGAGATTAATTTTTCTTATAATTAATGATATATTTATTTTAAAAATTTTAGTTTAATATGATTAATACAAATTTTAAACATATGTATTTAGATTTTTTATACCATTTACAAAATAATTTTTTGTATATTTTTATTTTAAGAGGGATAGATATTAAAGATAATAGTATAGAAATGTTACCAAAGCATTTTCTATAATATATATTGTATATATATATATATATATATATATATATATGTATACATACAAAATAATAGTATAGAAATGTTAGCATAGCATTTTCTATAATATATATTGCGTATATATACGTGTATACATACAAAATGACATGTCTACAATTCTTGATAAATTAATTTTATTTAATTAGAGTTAATTATTGTTTCCTTCATCTGAAAATATTATATTTGTAATTTACTAACATGTGAGTATTACATGTGTAATTTATAAGTATTAGATATTTTGTAAATAATCAGATTTTTGTTTTTTTAATGGTAAATTAAAATTGCACTTTGCGATAACTATCCGTTAATTGAGATTATAGTTCTTCAATAGCAAAAAAATTGGCTTCTTCATTATGGAAATATTAAACGAATAAGGTCTTTGTTGGTAACTATCCAAAAATATATATATTTTTTATTAATATTTTAAATTTATTATAAATTTTAATAATTTTATTTCACATTTAACATAAAATTTTACATTAAAAATCAACATTATTTAGTATTCAATATAAATTTTAATATTAAAATTAACTTAATTTTATATCTTATATATCTCCTAATATTAAAATAATTTTTTTCCATAAATCCTATAAAATATAATTTTTTTATCTAAAAATATCTAAAATTTCTTTCATGATAAACCATTTAGGATCGCCAATAAATAATACTCCAGTAGATAGCTCATATAAAAAATCGATAATGAAGCTAAGGAGAAACCAAGATAATCGTGTATAACTCATCCCTGCATAGATCTTTGTCTTCCTTTCGCACATAAAATATTCGACATAACATAAAATATGAGTTTAGTCGATAAATCTTATGAGATATCTAGCAACATATCGTTGATACATAATGCATAAGTAATTATTCAAAGAAAAAAAATGTTCTCATTAAGTTTGATTTAACTTAAAGTTAGGTAAATTTTAATTACTTAAAATCAAATTCAACAAGGAATTTAAAATTTAGATTTGGAAATTTTTTTTTTTTGATAAAAAGTTTTGGCCTCAAAGTTGTAGGCAATTAAGACAGTCATGAGCCATGAACTACCGCTGCATTTTTTTTTTAATACCACGTGACTCTCGTGATCTTTTCTTATTTTGATTTTTTTAATACGGAGGCTTTTAGGGAACAACTAAAAGTTTGAAACTTGATCTGAATTTTTTTCGAATCGAGTTTTGAGTGATAGGATTTTGGACTTTACGAACGGCTTAATCTTCAAGTCAGCATCTCTCAATAGTGAGGTTTTTTCATAACAAAAAACTCCTTTTAGATTCTTCATCTTGCAGTGATTAACTTGTTTGAGTTTAAGCAAAGATATCGACAATCTCAATTATTTTGTTGTGCATGCGGCAGTTTTTTAAGTCATGCGGGGAAATGGAGTTTGGTGCTAGTAATTCAAAACACAAGTTGAGTTTGTCCCATGCCTTCGAAAAGTGCAGAGGAGTTATTCTCACTTGGGTTTGGCTCAAGGAAAGGGAGCTCATGATTGTTGTGAGGGCGTGAGGCGGTGAGGCAGATAAGTATCTGGAGCATATCTTAATGTCACGTAAATTTACCGTCTATCCTCTTTTGGTGATTTGCCCCATCACTAAATACCTAGATGGCCTAACAAAAACCCAATCGAAAGATCACTAGTATTATTGCCTCCACTACTACTTTTGAGTTATGATAAAATGCGTTATAAAGTTTATTCATCTGCTATCAATATGCCAAAATTATAGATAAACTAGGCATATCGTCATTCTTTTAGCACTTTTAAGGACTGGGATCCCTCTTGTCATAATTACTTAAATAACTTATAACCCAATTGTTAGGATTCCTTTCCTCCGAATTAATGAAAATTTAATTCTGACAATACTAATAGTCAAAGGAGCAGTGTTGTGATATTTGTGATTACCACGACAGGCTCCTTGGGTCAGTTAGCAATCAGCCATATGTGCTACGGGGACACCGTAGCCAAGTGCCGCTTATTATTGGAACCAACATAGTTGCAATCATTATGGCACTCGTAGTGGCATTGATTTCAAAGGCATATTACTCGACTAGCCTTCTAGTGGTGCTCGTATTTGATATTGTTTATATAATTAATTAAAGGATAAAATGCATCTAAGTTTATGAGATTGAAGAAGGCATACAAATTAGTCTAAATTTTTAAAAATTTGCAGATAAATTCTTCAAGCATGATTTGTATGAGCACATAAGTTCTCCAAACACAATTTGTATGAGCACATTGGTCTCCCAATTTAATTCCTGACAGTCAATGAGGTTTTTATTGATATAAACCATCTATATTATCCAATCATGATTATTAAAAATTTTATTTTTAGAAAAAAACATCTGAAATAAATTTATTCTTTTAGTTGACGTGAAAATTTCAAAAGTAAAATAACCATTTACTTTTATTTTAATAGAGCTATAATATTTGGGGTAAAATGTGTTAATACAAACTATGCCTAAAAGATCTATCTTAAAATTAAGATAAATTTGCAAACCTCAGGGGTCTAGATGCAATTTACCCTTAATTTAAATAAGCATAGTCATTGGCCTGAATTAAATAAAAAAAAACAATTTTTGCCAGCTAAAAATAAAAATAAAAAATATTTATAAAAATGCAATGCATATGATTACCATTAAACATAAATTAAGTCATAAAATCATATAGATCGTCATCATTGCCCTTCATCCCAGCACCGGAATCTCTCCGCCGGTGACAGCGACGGCATCGCCGGCCGCGCCAGCGTTCCCGCTGCCGCTGGCAACCCACTTCCGGACATCATCAATGAACTTCTCTATATTCAGGTCGGACGAGCCGCCGCCGGCGACCGCCGCCCGCCCCACTTCCCGCCACTCGCCGGACCTCTTCCGAATCCGCTCGGCTTCCGGCCCGTCGGTCACCGCCGCAATGCATTTGACGACCTCCGCCCTCGCCGCCGGTGCCGGCAGCCTGACTCCGACGCCGTAGACCTCGCAAAGGAACTTGGCGTCGGGGACCTGGTCACCCCACTGCGGGTAAGCGACGACCGGCACGCCGGCGGCGATGACCTCCAGCGTCGAGTTCCAGCCGCAGTGGGTCAGGAAGCAGGCCAGCGAGGGGTGAGCCAGGACCCTCTCCTGCGGGCTCCAACCCACCAGAATCCCCTTCCCCTCCGCCGCGACCTCCTTCTCGAATCCTTCGGGGAGAAGCTCCCGGAGATTCTCCCGAACCTGTCGGTGGCATGAATTGTAAATTAGATCTTGTTCTAAGGCTATGTATGTCAATTCGCTGTCAAGCGCTACACTTTTTAAAAGTTCTAGGCCTCGATCCAGTAAACTGTACTTTTATCTCGCACGTTAAATAAAATTAATATTTTTATTAAAAATTATTATGTATATAAAATAAAATAATATTTTTTATATATATATTTTTTAAATAATATTTTTAAAATTAGTACTATTTTAATTATGATTTTGATAATCGCTAAACAGGACTATGACCCGTTTAGTTCGAGTATTTTTTTTTATATAAAAAAAAAATTAATTTTTAAGTTTAATAAGAGAGAATTTTATTTTAATATTAAAAAATATGTAAAATATGAAATAATTTAAATTTTAATATTTGTATCAATATTGAATATGAAATAAATTTAATTTTTATAATCAAAATTTATGTTGAGCAAAAAAATTACCTCCAACCAAAAGGAGCCTTAAGAGACGATGTATTAATGGGGAATTTTATGCATATTTCACTGTAGAAAATTGTATTTACATTTTTATAATTTACATATAAATCACCTTTTAATATTATGTTATTACACCTTTTAACAATCAAATGGAATCATTCCATATGTCATATTTTAATTCTATAATTACTAATATACTTTTTGTCTAATTTTATTTGAATATATTTTAGAGATATTTAAAAAAATTTAAATATAATATAAAATAAAAATATTTATTATTAATTTTATCTTGACATAAAATTATTATTATTTTTAAAAATATATGTGAAATATAAAATAAATTAATTTTAAATTTAAATATATATATATATATATAAAATTTAAATATAAATATATAATATTAATAAAAATATTTTTTAAAAGAATTTAAATTTTTTCTCTCGAACCAAATAAGCCAGACAATATTTTTATAAATAATTATACTTTAAGTTGCATTTATCTAAATATAAAGCAGAAAAAATAATCTAAAAGTAAGTTATAAAAATTAGGTCATGTACAAGTAAATATTATTTTTCAAAGCCATAAAAAGGTGAGAACCTTATAAGGACAAATTAGTTTCAGGTACTTATAAATTGAGGTCAATTCTAAGTTGGTTCACGCTTATTTAATGTAATCACTCTAATATGTTGCAATGGTTTTATTGTGATTCTTCTTATTTTTTATTTCCAAAATTAGTTAGTTTAAAATTTACTTTTTTTTCCTATCTTTTACTTTCTAAATTATTTTATGTCAATTATTGAGTAAAAATTCTTAAAAATACAAAAAAATATTAAAAATCAAGGAAAATGGAAAATGATGTTTAAAAGTTTTAGTAATTTTAGCAATTTTAACTAAGCTTCATATATTATCTTGATCTAATGAAACATACATCTTAAAACAATCATTTTATTTCTAACTATCAAACAAATAATAAAATATCTCTATTATAAATTACAGGAATTTAATATATATATATATATATATATATATATATATATATACATATATCATTTTAAAGTTCATCTAAATAAAATAATAACATCAATTACAAATGAATTCAGGTTAAAAATAAATAGAATCAGATTCAGAGTTTGAAGCAGTTTTAGATAAGTGAAGCAATTTCAAACTTAAATTATGTTTGGATAAAAAGTAGCTTTAAATTAGTTTTGAATTTACTTTTATTTATTTTTGTTTGGATGAATATTAATTTAGAAATCACTTCATCTCACAATAAAATCTCAAAAATAATAAAAATAAATAAAATTTATAATAAAAGTAAATAAAAAATATTTATTTAAAATTTCATAATTTACTTGAATATTTATTAATTTAAAATTCTCATGAGATATATATCAAAATTTGAGATATTTAAGGGAGGTAGTTATGAGCCAAAAGATGATTTATTATTATTCTTTAAATTTTGAATTTATCATATTTAATTATTTCTTAATTTTAGCTTTGTGAGAAATACTGAATTTATCCCCAGATATGTTTTTATGAAAATCCGAGAAAAATGAAGAAGCGATCGTGAGTCTGAAACCACATTTTCGGTGGTTTCGACTTCGTGGCCTCGAAGTTGTTTCACGCTTCTAAAAAGAATTCAGATTTATGGGATGAACCAGAATTATTTGGCTAATTAATTTTATTAAATCGATTTCGTCCCACTTGAAACCACTTGAAACGGTCAATCAAAGAGCTCGTTGTGTCAAGACAGGATTTAATTAAAAAAAAAAGACCATGACATTTTAAGTGATAGTCAAACAATATACTTGTATTTTTTTAATTTTTTATTTTTTTTAAACAATATACTTGTATTTAAATTATATTGTATAATTATTTATTAAATTTGTGAGTGCCATGCACATCTCTAGATTTTTTAATTTGACAAAATTTTTGTCTTATTAATAAACCCACCAAACCTTACCACATTGCAAGTTTTGGGAGGCAGGACACACATAATAAAATATTTTTGGATAAATTTCTTATAGGTTCCTATATTAATAGTCACTACATATAAATCCACTAATTTTCAACCACTTACTTAGATGGAGCTAAATAGGCCACAAAATTTCTTTTAAAATATTTTTATCATGCATAAATTATACTTATAAAGAGTAATTTAGTTTCACATTTCTACGCATATTTATTTCATATTTAACATAATTTTTAATAATAAAATAATTTTATTTTATATAAAAAAATTTGTTTTCTTCTCAAATACAATCATACACCCTCCAACATTGATTCCGGTTATTTTCTACATTTTTTACCTGCATTATAAACTTTTCATTATATACACTTAAAAAGATAATAAAGGGCGTTTTAAGTAATTTTGTATGGGCATGCCACCTGTTCATGAGCAATTTAAAAAAAAAATATTTTCTTACAGATAGCAATGTAATTGTACAAAGAATAAATTAAAATAAAATTTAAAAACTCAGAAATTTACATAAAAAATATATATTTAATGAACCAAGTTTAATGTCCCAGAGATCTATATATTAATATGCTAAATTCAGAATAATCACATACATAACAGTTTTAATACATGTATATCACTACATTTAATATATCCATTATTTTAAAGTCCTTTTATTATTTTTCAAGCAAATATAAAGTTATTAATATAAATATTAATGTTAATTATTTATTTTGTAAATAGGGTATCATTAATTATATTTTAGTCCTCAATCTTTCTACTATTTGCATAAAACTACTAGTAAATGAAATATTGTGGAGGGAGAAAAGGAGATAATTACCACCCAGAGAAATGGACGGCCGGAGCTCCTCAGGCCGAAGGCGAGCTCCGTCATCTCTTCCTTCGAGAGCATGACAATGCTGCCGGCGGAGACGTAGACGACGGAGGCCGCCTCTCGGCAGTCGAGCCACTCGAGGCAGTGGTCGGCGGCCCTCCAAAGATCCGCCTTGATCTTCTCCTCCTCCTCGCTGGCACCGTCGATCAGAGGACCGACGGGGATCACGGGAGAGACTCCAGCGATCGCTGCGAAGGCCTCCTTTTCGAGCTCCTCGAAGGAGTTGGCGAAGACCCACCGGGCCTTCTGGATGTTGTGAAACTGAGCGAGGATGACGTTCTTGAGGGGCTTGTAGGGGTTGGAGGGGAGGAGGAAGGTTGGGAGGTCCGCCGGCGCTAATGGCGGAATGCCGGGGAGGTGGACGATTACGTCGGGAGCGTCGTCGGAAGGGAAGTCGGCGAGGCGGTGGTGGAAATGGTAGTATGTGGAGAAGACGGCGCAGGACTGGACCCAGAGGACAGCGGAGGGAAGGCAGAGATCGACGGCGACGTCGAGGGCCCATGGGAGGAATGGATTGTTGACGAGGCAGGAGACGGGGCGGCCGGCGGCGGACTGGCGGCGAATCAGGGCAGCGAGGGCCGGCGGGCCATTGGACTCGAGGCGGGACATGAGGGGGTCGAGGTCGTCGCGGCAGGGGTCGGAGGGGTCGGCTCCGTCGTGGAAGAACTCGAAGCGGAGGAAGCCGTGGCCGACGGGGATGGGGTCGGACTCGGAGAGGGCGGCGGTGTCGGGGGCCGCGGCTGCGCGGATGCGGCTGCCGAAGTCGAGGGTGGTGGAGAAGGTGACTAGGGGGCCCTTGGAGGCGACGCGCTTGGCGAGCCGGAGGAGGGGGTTGACGTGGCCCTGGCCGGGGAAGGAGACGAAGAGGAAGTGGAGGAGGGGCTCCGCCTCGCCCATTTCTCTTTCTCTTTCTATCTCTAGAAGCCGCTGTCTCCCCCTTTGCTTCCTCTGTTCTTCTCCCTCCTTCTCCTCCTCGGATTCCTCTGTTTATGTTCTGTTTTCACTCACCATTGAAATGAATTTATGCGGACAGGCCGAAGGAGGGAGAGGGGGAGGGGTTTGGTAGGGAGGTGGTTTTAGTTTATTTTGGGTGTGATTCGTGCCGTAGGATGAAGAAGCTCTGCACAGTTGGAGAGAGAGAGAGAGAGAGAGAGAGAGAGGAACCCCTTTTAATATGAAGATCATAAGAGGTGTTGCATTTAGGGCTTTAGAGAGGGGTAGACCTAGAAATATGGGTTGAAGTCATAAAACTTTTTTTGATGAATTTATTAGGAGGTAAAATTCAAATCAAATATGGGTATCTAACTATAAGCATTTGTTACGCAAACGTGTCATCGAGCCGACAGGCCCAACCATTTTATTATCTATTATTGAATCCGACTAGTTTTAACTCTTGATTTCAATCATTCGTATGTCTTTACTTTGAAGCAGATAGAACTACATTGAACTAGACACAACACGATGCTGATCTAAGCCTGGACAAACTGAGCCGCATCTCTTAACCAAGTGGACTGAACAATAGGTCGGGAATTATTTACTTTCAATCATATGCATAGCCCTAAAGATATCAAATTCATTTTTTTAGTTTAAATGCCAAGGCAGCTTACTCTAGCTTTTCTCCGAACCTCTTCTCGACAGGGTTTATGATCGCTTAAGCGCCTTCTCGCTGAATTTCAAATTGTAACCTTAATAAAGACACTTCCGACTCAGCTTAAGTCGGGTTTATGATCTCGTGAGATGTATGATCTCCTGAGTAATTTTGCCCACCTTGTAACTATATCAAAGTGGCCAAACTGAGTGGGACAGTTTTTTGTTTTTTTTCCTCTATGCACTCCTTTGATTCACTTTGATATTTTATTTTTATTACTTTATGCTCCACTATGATTCACCTATGCAAAAATTCGTGTAATTTCTAATGAACTTTTCCATCGGCAGTACTATTAACTCAATTCTAAATTTTAAGCTTCAGCCCCATTTGTCTGCGAGTTAAAAATTAATCTGCTTTAATTTTAACCTAACATATCATATCACACATAAAATTTAATATTAAAAATCAACTTTATTGCACATCCTATACATATTACTAAAATAATAACTAAATTATATTACATCCCTCACATATTTCAGTATAATAATTAACTTTATTTCACATCATTCACAACTTTCAATAAAAAAATATCTCTATCTAAATTTAATTAATTGCCGTTTTACATATTTCTTATTCATACTTAATAACTTATGTTACTCATATCACAAAATATATTAAAACTATAGTGTGTTTATTGTAATAATTTGTAGTAGTTTATAGTGTGTATATATATAGTATTTATTATGTATGGTAAATTTATTAAATGTAAATAGATAATATTTAAAACAGCAAATTTATTATGAAATATGGATAATTTTATATATATATATATATATATGTATATGTATATCATCTACTGGTATATTTAACAAGGTGTTAAGACATGGTTCCAGTGCTGCATCCCTGCCGTACACATGACGCCTAACTGGCTTTTGGCATTCATTTCCTTTAACTGATCCATCTCTCTGTTCTCACAGGTCAGACCTCGGTCAAACCTCGGAAACGAGGGTTCAACCAAGCCTCGTCCACGATGAGCCAGGACCATCCGTAGTAACATCGTCCTCGATGTTACAAAGCGGTGCCTGTCATAATCAGGCTTGGTCCGACCGCGTCGTTCCTCGTACAAGACGCTTTTCCCAGACCCACAAATCAAGGGTCCGCATGCCCCAGCTGTCACGGATCCCCAGAAGCAGTACTAATATTAAAAGTTAGCATCCTCCTTTTGCTGCTTTTGGTCCCTCCGGCGGCCAACAAACGGCGCGAACTCAGAGCTTGTTCACCTCCTTTTCTCCGAAAAATCAGGATAAAGCTGCACCATCCGCTGCATATAAATACCTCTGAACAATCTTCATAGATGGGACTGATCAAAGATCAGACCAAGGAGGGTCCAAGATTACAGATCAGGGTGCAAGCAGCTTCCCTGATTCCCCCATTCTCATTGTATCAGAGCCCCAATTAAGGAGCTCCATTTCTCTCTCTTTCTTACAAGCATTGTATTAAGCCTTCGCGGTTACCCTTCCTCTCCACCCGATCCCCGCGGCTGCACGACCCCGCGCGACCGCCACCAGCGTCGCACTGCTGCACGGCGACTGGTCCCTCTCTCTTCTCCCAATCCGACGCTGCCGTGGCCGCTGGCCATGCAGGGTCGCGCGGGCACCGAGATATGGTGGAGAGAGAGAGGGGGAGGTGAGAGGGAGACCTCCCCTCTCTCTCCTCCCAATCCGGCGCGTGCGACCCCGCATGGCTGTCGGCGGCTCGTGCGGCCGCGCGACGCCGCCGGCAACCTCTCGACGCCTCTGGCGGGCGCCGGATCGGGAGGAGAGAGGGAAGGGAAGGTATAATGATAATTTTAAAAAATATTTAATAATAAAAAAGGACTCATATGATTCTTTATTAAATACTAAGAATCCTGATGTTATAATTTTAAAAACATAGACCCGTATGTAAATAAGTTTTAAACTCAGGAACCTAGATATAATATCTCATAAAAAAAATTATGACAATAAAAAAATGTTAAATCAACGTTCATTTTACATTATGTTATAATATTCATCTCATGTGAAAAATGCAAATAAAAATCGTGAATATATTGATTTAGAGCAAGATTAAAGGCTCATTAATGATACTTCTACTATAATAATATAGTTTTTAATTATATGATTATGTTAATATTGATGTCTACAAATGACATATATATTATTTGTTTTCTTTCGTGATAATTCGATTTCATAATCGGTGAGTCATTTAAAAGTCCGGTTTGATTCAGATAGCTTAACGACAAATTTGTTGATGTGAAATTCTGTTCCTAAGCTCAATAATAGGCTTTGATAACGAGCGCAATTAATAGTTCGTCAACAAATTTGAAATGAACTTCAACTCGTTCTTTAGTAATAATGAATCTATTTTGATCAACATGACAGATAAAAGCTTAACTTGTTTACGAACAAGCTCAAATACTGAAATAAACGAGAACATGAATATATATAGGTCAAACTCGGTTTAACTTGATCGATCAGTTCATCCACATTCATTTTGAGAAGAGAACATTCTATATTAAAATTTGCATTTTTTTCATGAATCTAAAAAAATGTTTTTTTTATAATTATATATATTATTGCTATCGCATACTTCAAAATATATTTTTCATGAAAATAATTTCCTCTAATTGGTTGGAGGTTATATATGATAATCTAAATAATAATAATAATAATAATAATTAATTTTTTTAATTATTCTACACCAGTTCTAATATAAAAAAAATATTATTTTACTTCACATACTCAATAATTTTTAATAAAAATATCTACTTTATTTCACATCCTACACTAAAATATTCGAATTGAGAATTTTAGTCTAGGACGTAAAATAAAGTTAATTTTTTTATTAAAAATTATTAAGTATGAAAAATAAAATAATTTTTTATATTAAAATTCGTATAGAATGATAAAAAAAATTTATTGATTATTATTATTTTTTTAAATTAGTACTATTTTGGTCCTTACGTCAAACAGGACCATAGTGTTATTTAATTAAAAGTTTATTACCATAATGAAATATGCTGAGAAATGAAGGAGCAATTAGCATATTAAATGTATTACATTTATTACATAATTTAAAATTAGCTCCAACCAAGGTTTTCAGAACCGAACCGAAGATCGAACCGGTCAATCGACAGGTTCATGATTTTATCGGTTCAACCGGTTGAACCGTGGTTCAACCAGATGACTTAATAATTACATCATAATTAAATATAAATTTTTTAAATGTGAGATTAATTTTTGAAATATGATAAAAAAATATTTTGAAAAAAATAGTACAACTAATTTAAAAAATTTACTACTACAAGAAATGTATAAAAAATTTAAAATTATAAAACAAAATAAATACAATTGCTTTTCTTGTCAATTTGTCATTCAAAATACTTTGCCTCTTTTATAACAATTCAAAATAAATTTATGATAATAAAATTAATAAATTAACTAAACGTTCATTATATAAAATAATTATTATTCAAAATATAGCATCAATATTAAAATATTAATGCTTAAATATCAATGTATAAAAATAAAATAAAAAGATCAAATAATAATTCCGGTTTGTCCAGTTTGGCGGTTGGACTGGTTTTTACCGGTTCAACCCGGTTTTTCCCGGTCCAACTCGGTTTTTACCTGATTTCGGTTCTAATGTTGAACCAGACCGGACCTTGGGCCGGTTCCCGGTTGAACCGGTCGAACCGGCCGGTCCGGTCCGGTTTTGAAAACCCTGGCTCCAACTACTCATTTAAAAAGGAAAAAAAAAAACACCAATTTGTTATAAAATATCAACTTTATGACTAAATAATCCAAATTCAGAATGTTTAAGTTTACCTTAATGAAGTTATTTATGGAATTAATTACTAAAAGCTGACTCAATAGTCCATTCTAGAGTATTTTGGTCCAGAGACACTGAAATCACCATCTCCTCTGCACAAGATCACGGCCGCACGTGGTCGACGACCAGAAATCTCGGTCCGTCCATTAATAATTTATTTTCATTAACTATATATATATATTTTAATATTTTACGTTCGACATTAATTTGGAGGTAACCAAGCAGTATGGATAGCACTTGCTCGTTGATACGTATTTATAAATATTTAATCTTGATATTTGTGCGTTAAAATAAACTTACCAGTACAAAAGAATCCGCTTTTGATATTTTTAAAGAATTAATTGGTTTAATTTTAAATACACGTGTGACTATCACTTAATTAATTTATTTTATACTTTATACATCTAATAAAATAATAATTAATTTATAACAAGTTTCTCATATATTTTAATATAATAATTAATTTTATTTTATATTTTTAGCTCTCAATGTCTTAAGATCAAACTTGGCTTAAGATCACGACCGCACATGTCTCTTGGCAGGTACGTAGTTTTCAGTGTCTCTTTCACATTTTAAACTAAAATATTCAATTCTAGTATTTTGGTCTACGATATAAAATAAAATTAATATTTTTATTAAAATTTATTAAATATGAGAAATAAAATAATATTTTTAATTTTAAAATTTATGTAAAATGAATAAAAAAGTTTATTTATTTATTTATTATTATTATTATTATTATTTTCTTTTAAATTAATAATATTTTGGTCTTGATTTTAATTCTCGTGCCAAACAAGGCCTTAAGTACTGCATCCAAATGTTTAATTTTTCTAAACAAATAACTGTATAACACAATAAATTCCAAACACATATAAACCTAATATTTTCTTAAATATATTAATGTTTTAATCAATCATGAGAAAATCTCTGAGTCCATATATGGCCTTTTTTGTGTCATTAAACTTCTCTCTATATAATTTTAAAAATATTTCAAGGTATTTCAGGTAAAACAAAAAATAATTTTACATGTAAAATAAATTTATTTTATAATGAAAGATTGTATTATGACTTTGAAATAAAATTAATTATTTTTGTTGCAATGAGTAGGATATTTGAAAGTTAATTTTTAATATTAAAATTTATATATAATATAAAATAAAATTAATTTTAATATTATTTATAGTGTAAAATAAATATAAAATATAATAAATTTTTTAAAGGAATTTAATATTTTTTGATACTTTTTAAAAATAAAAATCCTTCAGAAAAAAATTCAAAAAGCTTTCCCTCCTAAATTACACTGCAAAATAAACTTTGAATTTTGGGAAATGTTTTCCCTATTTTTTTTTTGATATAAATATTTTCCCTAAATTAACACACACGCGCGCGCACTAATTTATTATTAATTAAACAACTTTAAAATGTGAGCCGTGTCAAAAACATCAATTTTTTATTCTCAAAAACGTCACATTTTATTCCCTCTCATTATCTTTATCTGTTTTATCGTTTAGATATCAATTTCTTTATTTGTTTTTTAGAATAAAATTGATAATTTTGTTAAAAATAATTAAATATATAAAATAAAAAATATTTTTTATATAGCAATTTAGGGATAATTACATACATGTTACACAATTTAGTTTTATTTATGGTTTACCCATCTATTCTTAATTAATTACACTATGCACACTCAAAATATTATAAAATCTTGCATACACACATTTGAGTTAAAAATTAATCAAAATTTATTTGAAAAAAAATATTCTGTTAGTAAATCATTAAAATTATAAAAAAAATATTCTATTAGTAAATCATTAAAATTATATTTTTATTCTTAAAGGTATATATTTTTCTCTTCCTCAATACCACACTAAAGTGTTGATTTGTCCTAAAATCAATTCACGTCGCGGATGTCTTCTTCCTTTGACGTCACCAAAACATTAAGATTTTAGGATTTTCACTCAAAATATATTTAAATATCCTTAAAATAATATGATGAACTGCTCAGATTTTTTGTAATTTAATTATAGTTAGGTCATTAAAAAATTATGATAACTCATTATAATAAAAAAAAATTAAAATGTGTGTATATAAGATTTTATAATGTTTTGAGTGTGCATGGCGTAATTAACTAAGAATGGATGGGTAAGGCATAAATAAAACTAAGTTGTGTGGCATGTAAGTAATTATCCTTAAAATTTATGTAAAATATAATAAAATTTTATTTATTTATTTATTATTATTATTATTATTATTTAATTAGTATTATTTTAATTTTGATTTTAGTTGTCACGTCAAAAAATTTATAATTGGCTTTTCCTTTTTTCAACAACTATAAATTATATCATGCTACTCTAATTTAATTTAATTATTTAGAAAATATATTATAAATTTGAAATAATCAAACTTTATTTATTTATTTATTTTTTTTAATAAAATTTATTATACCACATAGCTTACCTAATTAAAATGAGATTAACTCAGTCTAGATCATGTATTTAAATATTTATTTTGTATTTAATGAATAGATATTTATGTATTAGACTGAAAAAATTGATAAAAAATTCGTATCTCTAAATAAAATGTTAGAAAAAATTTAATTAAATTTCCTGAAATTCTAATTATTCAATGATATTATTTCTTATGTTCTCCATTTGTTCTGTATTAATTTTAGTAACAAAATAATTGTTCGGCACGCAATCTCTTTTAATTCTTTTAAGAAAACAATTTAAGATAACTTTTGTATGCTTAAAATATCTTAACTACATACTTAAAAAAATTAACGTGTTTGATTATATGCATATTGAGTTTATACGAGTTGAAATAATTCTCTTTGAATGAAATGACTTCAAATTTTATAAAAAATCAGCAGACTTCAAACTAAGAAAAATAATTCAAAATATATAGATCATGATAATATATTTTTATTCGTAAAACATCCTAACTACAAATTAAAAATGATTAATATATATGACTATATATATATATATATTAAATTAATTACAAGTTAAATTCATTCTCTTTTAAATGAATTAATTTTTTTTAATGAAAATTGGGTTGATTTTAAATTAAATCAAATATTATTATGAGTTTAGCGCAAAATATTATTGAAAGGGTGTTAGGTAGCAGAATTCATGTTTAAAACGTTGTGTTTTTTTTTTTTTTTTTTTTTAAATGTTTAAAACGTTGTTAGTTGCAGGGCTACGCCGGTGTCCGAAATGTTTGTCAAAAAATATCTTCATGCTAAAAATAGAAATTTTTCCAGTTTGCGCCTGAACTAAATATTTCAATTATCGAAGAACAAAACCGAACTCGAGCCGATCAAACCGTATTTATATGAAAAACTTTTTAATAACTCTAAAGTCGTACACATATCATAGAAATTACGTAAACATCAAGAATCAGCATTAGAGTACGCGATTAATAGTTGAATAAAATGACCACTAGCTGTTGTGCAGTCAAATTATCATGTCTTTTCGATTGTCCATGTGGATGAGATTAGGTTAAGAGCAGCTTCAATAGCTCTTAAACACAGATTATTTATCTGAGCCCAAATCGTCGAATAGTTCATTGTTGTATTTGGATCTGTACTTCTTGATCTGGATCGTCCACGTAGAAGCTTACGTGGAATCCACGTAAGCAATGCCTCCACATCGAACAGCAGACGCATCATCCCGAAGAGCGCAAGGCGAAAAGCAAGGGCCTGATCTGACAGACGCCCGACCGTTGGAAACCGTACTATTCTGGTAGAGGAAGCGGTTTTCCCGCTGACAGGTCGTACCCCCCGTACATCTTATAGCAGAGGTCAGGTAACAGCTCTCTGCAGGCATTAAATGAGCCGTCACTAAGATTATAAATTATTCGGTTGAAGTGACTAGACAGAGCAGACCAGTGTATATATACCTCATGTAAACAGCCTTCAAGGGGGCTAAGATCCAAAAAAAAAATCTTTGAGCATACTGTAACCAAAAAAGTCAATTCTAGTGATTTTTCAAGCCTCCTCGAAAAGGAGCCGTGGTTTTTCCGTCAGTCGGTTTTCCACGTAAAAAGTCTTTGATTGTTTCCCGTCATAACATTCATATAAAGGTGAGCTTGGCCTTGAGCCGAAAAGATTAACCAGACTACTCAGTATAATAGCATACTCGAGCAAGACGTTCGAATTTGTCTTTTTCTCTCCCTTTTGTTTAAGGGCAATTAACTCGACTTTGTCCAGCCTGCGGAAATAAGCCTCGACTGATGAGGTAGTCTTCTAGTTGGCCGTATTGGCTAACCTGACATTTTATTAAATACGTATTTTGATACATATTTATAATTTTTTAATATATATTTAAAATATTTTACGCATAAATGATATGCTAAATTGATGTATAATTTTTAAAATAAAATTAGAAATAAAGACACGATTCAATTCAAAAATCGACGAATTCTCGTGATCTCTACCAAACTCAACTCGAATTCAAATACGTACGTTAATGAAACTGTAAAAACTGAACTCTAAATCCTGCGCTCGAAATCGAAAGCAAAACTGGGAGAGGGCTGCTCTCGCCGGCAAAAACGAAGGCAAAACGAGGCTGCCGATAATCCTATTCCTGTTTTAACGCAGCGTTGATTGCCTGAGTGGATTCGAAGGAAGCCATTGATGGTGCTTTTCAAGCTTTTTTGGTGTCTTCAGAGGAGGAGGAAACAATTGGAGCTCATGCTTCTGACGTCTGAAAGGACGAAACCAATGACCTGAAGCTTCTGGTAAAGCTGCGTCGACCGGCGAGAATCATCAGAGAGCTCTTTGGGAATCTGTGAAGCTCATTTTAGTTTCCCCGAATTCACTCGTCTCAATTCTACTCGAATTCAAACCGACTCGTCTCAATTTCAAATTAGTCTGAATTTTAATCGAGCAAAATCAAGCTCTCATTAATAAAATTTAGGGATAATTACCTACATGCCACACAATTTAGTTTTATTTATGTCTTACCCATCCATTCTTAATTAGCTACACTATTCTATTTAAAAAAAAATATTCTTTTAGTAAATCATTAAAATTATATTTTTACTCTTAATGGTATGTATTTTTATCGTCCTCAATACCACACTAAAGTGCTGGTTTGTCCTAAAATCAATTCACGCTGCTGATGTCTTATTCCTTTGCCGCCACCTAAGCATTAAGGTTTTAAAATTTTTCACTCAAAATATATTTAAATATCCTTAAAATAGTATGATGAATGACACAAATTTTTTGTATTTTATGATTACTCATTATAATAAAAATAAGTTAAAATGTGTGTATATAAGATTTTATAATATTTTGAGTGTGTATAGCGTAATTAACTAAGAATGGATGGATAAGGCATAAATAAAATCAAATTGTGTGGCATGTAAGTAATTATTCCTAAAATTTAAAATTAAGCTGAATACGAAAAAGATAATTTAATTAATAGCTTAACTGCAATTGATATATATTCATGTACAAATAATAAATACATTATTTATCTACAATATTTAAATTAATAGTGATCGAGTGAATTAGATTCAATCAGATCATAGCTTGTTCGACAGCTCAGCTCTACGAGCTCGATTCGAGCTAAATATTGATTCAAATATTGAAGAAATTATCGATCTTTGAACCAAACTCTCACCTCTTGATGTCAAACGTGTTTCTAGTTTTGAGGTGTGAATAAACACTTTACTGAAAACAATTTTGTGATATAAAAATACAATTATTTGTCGGAATACAATAAAGTTAGTAATTAAATTGTCTGATAACAAGATGTTTAAAGTTAGATTTATGTGATATTTATAAATATTTTTTTTGATTAAATTTAATGATTAAAGAGCATGTTGGAAGCAATCTTTACTATTAGTAGACGCATCTCCTACAATTTATGATCTTGGGGAACACTTTTTCATATAATAATATTTTGAAATTTAATAATTCTAATTACAAAATAAAGTTTCTCATTTACTAAATTGCCAAGCCCAAAGATGTCGAAAGGGCCCATAAAAAACCAATAAATTTTCAATTAAGTCCGCCAAGATCAATTGGGAGAGGATCGTGAGGTTAATTCATGCGACAATTTGTGAAGTTTATCAGATAACTTTTGTTTCTTTTCTAATATGGGATAATAACACAATTAATATATTGCAAACTATATATCTAACAAGTTCCTCAGTAGCATTCGCTACGAGGTTTTGCAACCGTTTCCTTTCCTCATCAAGAAGAGACCTCTCTCACGAGCCTCTCCTTTGGCGACAACAAAAGCAATCATGTTTTTTTGACCTTGACTTTTGTCGATTCTAGATGTGAAAATCGCAAATTATGTGTAATATTTCGTGATCTAAATATAGAGCTAGTGTCCATTTTACGTTTAGAGAATTATGTGATTTGAGAAATTTCTAAGAGGTGATATTTTTCAATATTATTCCAGCTTAAGCACGTTATATAGAGTTTGAGTCTCACTATTTTGCCCTAAACTATATTTCTATTATTTGATTCTACTTTTTTTTTTTTTTGAAAACTAGCAATACCATAGAATTACAATAAAATAACTATAAGTGTGTGTCACTCAACATCCACTTTGAGAATATTGCAAAACTTATTGAGAAGGAACATATCAATTTCCAAGTAAAAAGTCGATTCTGCATGTAGCAAATTACAATAAAATATTCACAATATTATCTGGCACAAGATCTTGAAATATAAAGCTGAATTGACAAAGCCTAAGCTTTTTAAGAGTTTGAAGAAAATCCTTCCAAGAACACTTCTGCCCAATTGAACCTAACCCTCCAAGCCAAATCAGGTGCGTAGAAACTAGACCGAATTAGCCGCTCAGACTAGTCTAATCGCAAAATTGCATGTCATCCAGTCTGGTTGAATGTCAAAATTATATTGCATATTAGATTAGATCAAATTGTAATAAATTAATTTTTTAAAAAAAATATTTAGAATTTTATTTTTGTGAATTTTTAAAAAATAGTAATCTATAGGTTCAATTAATTCGATGATTGGCTTGGCTGATCAAACTATGATCCAGGTAATAGATCGATTCTTAATCCGGTTGATTTTTGGGCCAACAAGATTTTGGGGCGCTACGGGAATAATTGTGATGAGGGGCCTGTTCATTTGGACCTTTCTCAGGAGGTCCAAACTATGAATCACTCTCACGTTTCGGCTCCAGACTGTGAAACTGTGTTCAGGGAGGAGAATATTTCGCAAAGGGGGCTGCCATTATGGACTATTCCACTCAGGCCCAAGAAGAGAAACAAAGGCTGATAGCACATCAATGCATGGACCAACTTGAAACTTGTTACTATGAATCAAGATAATAAAAAGTGGGCCTTTAAATATAAAGAGTTCAAAAGTCTAAATTGTCATCGAGTTATTAATCATGAAAATACGATTGATGATATAACGATGGCCAATCTTATTTCTCAAAAGGTACTATCTCTAAATAGAGAAATTACGCCCATAAAATTTTATTATGGAGATATTACTCGATAGCAAAGATGAATTAAAAAAATATCAAGAAGCACCCGTGTGTATGTAGAGGTGGAGGAAGAGGTCGAGATAGCAGAAGAGGGAGTAGAGGAAGACGTTAGATTGTCGAGGTATTTTTTGGGTTTGAGCTCCTCAGATCTAAAAAATATTATAAATTAGTATCAATTTTTAAAAAATCTCAATTTAGTTCTTCGAGATCATAAAAGTGCTATAGTTTTGATCCCTTTTCAAATTCTCAACATTTTTATTGCTTTTTCTTGATAAAAATATGAAATTTAATTATTTTTCAATTAGTTTGAATAATTTACACATTTTAAGGATCATTACACCTTTTTATTCTCACCGTTTTTAAAAATTTAATAACAATTCAAAATTTAATTTTTCTCATATTTTATTTTTCCTGCACTAAATATTTAAAATTTAAAAAAAATAATATGTTAAAAATTATATTATAAAAAAAATTATAAAGTTAACAAAAAAAGAATAATTTTAAAATATATTAATAAAAATTAACAATTATATCTAAATTTGGGATCGAAATTATAGGTTTTTCCAACCTCAAGTGCCCAAATTAAAGTTTTCAAAAAATTAGAATTAATTTATAATACCTTTTTTATCTCAGGGGTCCAAATGCAATTTACCCATTTTTTTTTCTTTCTGATCTAAATGTGGTGTTGTATATTTTGGGCCTTGCTATTGACATTCTATATATTCTCGCATGGGCTTTTCTTTCGCTGTATTTTGTGTCCCTCTTTTGTCTCATATGACCTTATCTTTAATCCAACGAGCTAGAAAAAAATGTTCTTTTATTCAAGTACTTTTCCATAATTACCTAAAAATGAGGTTTGTATAATATTATATATATATATATATATATATTCTTTTGTAATTATATTTACATTTCAATTTTACTTGTGCTCAAATTTAGCTTGTGCGCAAAAATAATGATTCAATTAAAAATTGAGAAAAATTATGAATATAAATGCATTATAATAATTAATATAAAGGTGGTAAGTTTATAAATACAGATATAAGATTTAAAAATAAATTTATAATATTATATTTTAATATGCTTTAAAAAAATGAATTATGCTTACACTCCACTAAACTCATAGATTAATTTAAAATTGAAAAAGCATTAACAGGCTTGAATTACAGTCTGGCCTGCTCGGCCTTGACATTAACCCATTTTTTAGGTAAAAAAATATCTTAATAATATTTTAAATTTATTATAAATTTTAATAACTTTATTTCACTTCCAACACAAATTCTAATTTTAAAATCAATTTTATTTCACATCCTAACACCTCCCAATATTAAAATAAATTTCTTTACTATCACTTTATAAAATAAAATATTTTCTCTTTACTTACTTAAATTTATCCTCCAACCAAACAAACCCGTCGGTCGAAGTAACTCCGGTTAAAGGGAAAAATTATTGTGTGAGGCCACATCAGTACCAAGTGAGGCCCACTGTTGATGTGGTGCCCACTATTGGCTTGCTAAATGCAGTCCAAATTAAAAAAAAAAATTGCTTGTTGAGGGCCTCATTTGGGAAAAAATAGTGTTTGGCTCCCGAGTCGACGAATAGCGGGGTGCCATGTGGGCCTACGCACATGTCGCACTCAGCTATTTAGCGCCAATCAATTTTGGTGTTGAACCTAAAAATTGCTCCTAGGTGGTTTTTTTAGGCCTGTAAATGGGTCGGATCTTGATCCGATCCGATCTGTGATCCAAACAAATTATCTTATGAAACGGAATAATTTTTTGATCTGCACGATTATTCCGAAAAACCGACCCGCTCCATTTAAGTATTGTCGGGTCGGATCCGGGTCGATGCTGATCCGACTCGAAAAAATCCGACCCGAAATTTATGTATTTATATATTTAATATTTAATTGCATATATTAATTGTTATTTTATTTTATGAAGGCTTTGAAATGTGACTGAGGCACATAATTATTAAAGAGACTATTACAAATTATTTTAAGTGCAGTAAACAGGAAGCACTTGCATTGTGAGGTGGGATTAATAGCTACATATATTTTTTACTGTTGAGATGAAATATTTAGTATCCCTATATTTTCTACTATAATGAATTTATATTATAAGTTTTAGTGATCAAAATTTTATTTAAAAATATAAGAATATATATACAACTAATAGTTGTAGTCATTGAAAAATAGAATTAAATTATTTTAAAAAAGTTCCGAATCGACCCGAAATCCGATCCGAAAATTCGAACTGTGATGGGTCATGGAACGGATTTGGGTTAACCTCGATCCGATCTGATTTTTAATCTTATCCGGATATATTGGAATCGGATCAGGGTCGGGGTCAATCTGATCCGGATCCGATCCGTTGACAGGCCTTTTTTACTCCTGTGAATTTTAGTCTTGCACTGTGTAGATCTGTAATTAATAAATTTCACTTGGATTAAACTGCAAAATCTAGTCAAAAAGTCTGCCCGGTGCTTCCCACGTAGCTTCAGAATCACATCGCATGCAGTTTTCAAGCAGTCGCCGGCGGCCGGAGAATTCCCAGTCGCCGCTTTTACCAAACCTCTCACGTACTATTCCACGTTCATCTCCGCACTTGCCGGTGAGCCCTCTCGCACGTGCTCATCTTCTTCCTGCGCTAGCGCCTATATAAACCCCAGAAACCTCACTTCATCTCCTCCATCGATCGTGTGAACGGCCAAGATTGAGACTGATGGAGCACTTCAGGAGTTCTTGCTGTTGTTCTTCTTCGAGAGTTTTCAAGCTGTTGATCCTTCTCATTCTGGCGAGCTTCTTGTTATCGTTTGCAGCGGAGGCGCGGCCGATTAAGGACGCCGGAGAGATGGTTGCCGGAGGAGGATTAATGGCGGCGGAGATGGATGATTGGCTGAGTGGCTTGCTGCTGGGGGAGGCTAAGAACCAGGGGCCGAGCGACGGCGGCGGCCACGGCCCGGTAGAGCTCGATGAAGCCGAGGAGGGGCCGAGCCCGGGCGGCGGGCATTAGGACTTAGGAGGAGGAAGAAGAATGCAGCTCTGCCTGAGCCCTCATATTGAAGAGATTATTATTATTTTATTAATTTGTATATTTATTTTCTTCATTTTATTTAGAAGAAGAATAAGGTGCGGATGAACTTTAGATTAATTTCCTTTTAAATAATTGATTTGATTTTTCTTTTGTTTATTTAGGGGAAATTTGTGTTCAATGTTATTGTACCTAATTATAATAAATAAAAGAGGTGCGGTGGAATTGATTTTATATTACCATTCATTTTATATAATGACATCAAACTAATAAATTGACAATAATATATATATATATATATATATATATATAATAATTAGATGACATTAATATCTAAATAATATTAAGCCAGACATCTCCTTAAATAAATATATGTAAATAAGATAATATTGTTTAATTACTACTGATGAAAATTGTGCTAAAAGAAAATCGAAGAGGGTAGGGAGCAATTGCCAGATGATGTATATAATATTTTCTTTTTTTCCTAATAATAATTTTTAATATTTTTTCATACAACAACTTCTTTAAATTGACTCTAATTTCTCTTGGCTAATTAAATAGTTAGTTGATATTTTTTTGATATTTTTTATGACCTGTCATCAATATTATTTAAATTTGATTTTGGTGCATTAAGATTAGTATTTTATGCTTTGATCTCGCCCATTAAAATTTAAATATTGATATCACCTACAAATATTCATACTGAGTAGTAACTTGATTCTAAATAAATATCATTGAGGCAATTATGTAATAAATGCCATTAGATTTTAATAATAGTTGATAATTTAATTTATATATTAGAAATAAGAAATATAAAAATTATGCTCAAATGACATAATATTGCTATTAATTTTATATTTATAAATATGTTTAACTATTCATATGAATGCAGTATTTTGATCTTAACACTATGAAATAACTATTCCACCAAATTAAATATCAAAATAGTTATTTTATAAGGAATAGGAGTAGAATGAAATAATTATTTTATCTAAATAAACAAACTCTAAGTGAGTATGGCATACAGAGTAGCTTATAGATGATAGTGATAATTGTAGTTTTGTGAGTATAAGCTTAGAAGGATTATTTAAAATAAGATAATCTCAAATAATATTGCCCGAGTGGATATATAGCAATGTATGAAAAGTATAATATGAAGGAGATAATTTAAAAAAAGATTATTGTAACATCTCAACTGTAAGTAACTTGAGCTTCGCTATTATCATATTCAGATTACTAACGATCAAGATGTTAGTGCTAAAATTCTACTACTTCTAATGTTAATCTACTATAATTTCTTTTGTTGCCTATTATGCGTCACAATTTGTATTTTTATGTTTATACAAGATAACATTAGAATAAAAATAGTTTTAGAAGATCACGTAATTTATAAACTTAAGTATTACAAATATGTTCTTTATTGATGTCTCTCATTCTTTTGTGTTATGTTAAATCTATCATATTTTATGCAGGAATTCATTGGAACAGACTTAGTAGGCAAACTAGCCCTATTTGGCAATGAGCTAAAAATTATGGCTAAAATTAGTCATGGTCAAAATCTTAAATTTATTTTAAAAAAACTTAAAAAATTATTTTATATCTCATCTCACACAAATTCCAACATTAAACAATCACTTTATTTCACATCCAATACAACTCTCAATAAATCAATCAACTTTATTTCATATCCTACATAATTTTTAATATAACTAACTTACTTTATTTCACATCATACACATTTTTCAAAAATAGTTAAAAATTTTAACCAAATCTTCTTTTTTTTTTCTTATTACCAAACAGAGCTTAAGAGTTGACATACATAAAATAATAGGAAATAAATATTAACATTGAATACTCAAATAAAAATTATACAAAAACATACATCACTTAATATAATTGTCACGTCATCATAAACATCAAGTAAAAATATCAAAGTAAATATATATCAAGTAAAATTATTACTGTGACCAAGTTTGTATTTTAATTTATTTCTTGTTTAATTTCTTTTACTTTTAGGCTATAATTTTTTAGTTTAGGTCTCAATTGTCTTTTTTATACATTAAAAATTGTAATATTATAGACCTCAGCAGTAGAATAGTTATATCCTTTAATGACAGGTTGGAGATTGTCATCCCCTAAATTCAAGTTAAGGTAAGAACATAAACACAATAAAAAATATTTATTTAATATCATTGTCACATTTCAATCATCTTTATTTTAAATCACATTTTAATTTCATAGTTCAAGCTTATAGCTTGAATTACTATTATTTTATCACGAGTCCTCCAGACCAAGTGTTCTCATGAAACTCATTATATTTAAAAACGTCAATGAAGAAAAGATTTATAATACTTGAGTTTGTAAATTACGTAATCTTATAAAACTATTCTCATTCTGATGTCATTATGTATAAAAATAAAAATATAAATTACAACGTATAAGAGACAACAGAAGAAATTATAGTGGATTAATATTAGAAGTAGTAGAATTTTAACTTTAATATCTTGACCGTTAGTATATAACCTGAACACGATAATAGTGAGGCTCGAATTACTAGCAGTTAGGACGTTATAATTATCTGATATATTAATGATAAATAATAACATAATAGATCTTATGCGCTTAAATATATATATATATATATATATATCTACTAAAATCTTCTAAAACTTCACACTTAAATGGCATGATGGATTTTGCCGAATTGGGTAAAATGGTGAAAAATCAATTGCTGGAATTTAGAGCAAAGTGTACGTAGAGGCGATAGTACTACCGAAAATAACAATTTAATTACAGAAGTAACTAAGTCGATACTCAATAATAAGTCGAGGCCAAAACAGGTGATAGAAACAAACAGAATTGATAGAGTTGGGGGCTGACATCGAAAACAGCTTCGCAACTCATAAAACGAAGCAAGATTCAATGTTTAGTCGAGCATATAATTAGTGATACTCATTACTTTTTAAACCTGTAAATTATTATTCATATATAATAATGTTAGCTGCATGTTGGTAATTTATTATATACGATTTTTCTAGATGATTTTATTTAGAAGATATAAATGCTTATTCTTACTAAATTTTATAATATTCTCAACAAAGACACTTTATTTTTGATTAATCTAAGGACTTAAATATACATTTCATGAATACCTTGCACCCTAATTTAAATAAGTCAACATGAACTTTTTAAAGTCAAACATAAATATTGGAATAATACCATTTAATAGGTTAGTTTAAAAAAAAAACCATTTAATAGAAATACTCTCACGTGGAGCCCACGCATTGACTCAGGTCCACCTCACGTGCTTTGGGGACACCAAATTGTATTATGGGATAATTAAATAGATGCCACACAATTTAGTTTTATTTATGTCTTACCCATCAATTCTTAATTAATTACGCTATATATACTCAAAAATATTACAAAATCTTTCATTCACACATTTGAGTTAAAACTTAATCAAAATCTATTTGAAAAAAAATATTCTGTTAGTAAATCATTAAAATTATATTTTTACTCTTAATAGTATATATTTTTCTCTTCCTCAATACTACACTAAAGCGCTGATTTATCCTAAAATTAATTCACGTCGTGAATGTCTCCTTCCTTTGCCGCCACCTAAACATTAAGGTTTTAGAAATTTCACTCAAAATATATTTAAATATCCTTAAAATAATACGATGAACGGCTCAGATTTTTTGTAATCTAACTATAGTTAGATTATTGAAAATTTATAATTACTCATTATAATAAAAAAAAGTTAAAATGTGTGAATGTAAGATTTTATAATATTTTGAGTGTGCATAGCGTAATTAACTAAGAATGAATGGGTAAGGCATAAATAAAATTAAATTGTATGGCATATAGGTAATTATTCCTTGTATTAAATAGGATTAATAACAATTAGGTCTCTATAATTTAGGCCTATATAAAAATAAGTTTTTATAATTTCTTAGATCTTCTAATTTGAAGTAGAGTTTAAATAAGTTCTTTAATATTAATTAAAGTGCTTAATAAAGAATATTTTTTTCTAATTGATAAGTAGTTTTGGCCTTTATCTTTATCTAAAATATTAATTTTCTTTTAAATTAATCAAATTAGTCAATTAATTAGAAAAGAATATCCTCCATTAAATCTTTTTATTAATATCAAATGACTTATTAATTTACACAATAACTCAAACTAGAGGAATTATTTAGTTAATTTAAAAATTAATGGGATAAAGTTGCATATTTTTTCAAACTAGAAAGACTAAATTATTATTAATTCTATTAAATATCAACAAACATAAAACCATTAAATTCTTGTATTAGGACTTAGGATTAAGTCGAACATGCAATAACTAATTTGCAATGAGCCAGACAATACAATTTTGCTCACTAGTTTCACCAAATTTTTTTCTTTTCCGTGTCCAATTGATCCTAGGATAACGATATAACTCAAAGTATAAAAAAAAAATAATTTGGACTAAAAATAACATCGACTGTAAATGAAAATAATTTCTTCTCTTAAAAGGCATTCTCTTATTCCTTGTGAAAACTCGTTACTAAACTCGAGCAAGTACATCATGGGTTTTATCTTTTTTCTTGCATCCCAATTTATATAGCTCAATTTAAATTTAATAAGTGAAATCATAGTCGAATGCAACATCTAAATTTAAATTGAGCTATATCATAAATCATAATTTATTATGGTCTTATAAAATAAGTATCTAATTCAAATGCAATTCATAATGCCCAAGTTATCTATTTTAATCAAATCAATTTACATATTTTATATTTCTTTACGAGCATCAATTATATTCAGCAGCTAAATAAATAAAAGCTTATGTCACCCCTAAAGTAAATTTTATTATATATTTTACCCCCAAAATTATCTATTTATTTTTGTCCCCCTTAATTTTGAATGATTATTTATAAACTAAATATCTTCTCTCACTCCCGTTATTTTCCTGTGACCTTAACTTTAGGGGTGAAATATTGATTATTTTAAATATTAATCATTAATCTTGATGTAATAATTTTGAGAATAAAATGTGTAATAAAATTTACTTTAGGGAGGACAAAAGTAAATAGATAACTTTGAGAGTGAAATATATAATAAAGTTTACTTTAAGGATAATATAAGTAAATTTCTCTATATGTAATGCATAGAGAATATACGAGTACACACTATGTATGATATTCGTTCTCTATATTCTACGGGGGCATGCCGTAAAATTTAATGACTTAATATGAGTATTTTTTATATGTTAGGTCATGATTGCAGAACTAATCTTATTTTGATAAAAATTAGTTCCACCAAAACATTCCATGCTTTAATTAAAAAAAATCCTTTGCATTTAATTATTGAACAACTTAAAAAGCTGGCGATGACTTTAAAAATCTAATATTTGACTTTCTCATATATATATATACATTAATTCTATTTTAAATTTATTTTTAAATTTTTAAATATTAAAATTTTATAAGATATTTGAAATACTCATTCTCTCTCTCCTTTCTTGCTCAACCCAATATTGTCTCTCTCGCAGCCATCAGCCTCATATAATCGGAAGTAGGGGTGGCAAAATGGATCGGCGGGTCGAGTTCGGGTCAAATTCGAATTCAATCCGATCCAAATAGTTTCAGCTCGAACTCGACTCATTTATTAAATGGGTCAAAATTCATGACCCTAATCCGACTCAATTAATAAATGGGTCGTGTTGGCGGGTCGATCCGACCTGATTATAGAGTATTTTTTTGATAAATGTCCAACCCGAATATTATCCGACCTGATTATATCTAACTCCAATCTGATCTGTTTAACAAATAGGTCAAAATTTATGACCTATATCCGAAATTTACGGATCGAGTTCGAGTCTGATTCACAAGTCGGATCATATATTACCACCCCTAATTGGAAGCGGTCGCACCCTAGCTGCTCTCCCATGAGCTGCGTGTGCCCACAAAGAGAGGGAGAATGCGGACGATAGGCCTACAGAGAGAAAAGGGAGAGAGAGAAAGCAAAAGAGGAGAGACAAGAATATTTTTAGTATTTCATTATATATATATATTTGATTTAGGGATTTTGATGTTAAATTTTTAAATTATAGACCAATTAATTGTTATAATATTATAAACTCAAAGATCTTGATGTAATTTACCCTAAATTCAATCCAAAATATTTTAGATCGACTGGAATTATGCTTGAAATAAATCAATTTCTAACTAATTTAAAATCCAAATCAAATTAAATTCAGAGTATTTTAAAATATATATAAGAACATTTTAAATTTGAGCAACCTGGGAATCAAACCCTTGGCTGGCCTCTCTTTTCATAAAATTTAACACAATAATCATTTATATTACACAGTAATTATTTTATATAAAATTACATACATAT
>KZ451908.1:3994537-4088395 GCA_002786265.1 Apostasia shenzhenica | reverse complement strand
AGTATCTGATTTTCTAATTTTATTGTTGTTCGATTCATTCATCTTTCGTTAGCCTAGAATGTATATTTTATTATTAGAAGTCTAAAAAAATAAGTTATTTTAGAAGAACTATTTGATATTATATTTAGAAAAAATTGACTTATAAAATTGATTCCAAATGCTATAAGACTTGAATGATTGATGATTTAATTATTTCCCAATGATTTAGAATTTAAAACTTATATTAAATGGATTTACTGAAAGACGATTCAATTCAAATGCCAACAATATTCTTATAATCATAGAATGATATAAAAGTGAGCTTGAGATTGATCATGGTTAAATTTAATTCAATTTAATATATAACTCAAATCTGAATTATAGTTATATTATTAGCTTTAGTCACACTCTCATTAAACTTTGATTGAGATTTTACGAATTATATGTGGAGAGTTAATGATTTTTATTAATTTAGATTAAAATATCTTTGGAGATATCGTAATTGATTTTATTGGTAATTACCGAATTGTTATAGAAATTTAAGTCAAATAGAGAAGAGGACTTAAAATTAAATTATCAAAATGATGACGTGTAATGAGAATTATAAAAGTTTGATAATGTATTCTGTATGTGAATTATTATGAACTAATTGATAGCACTATTCTTTTCTTCAATGATGAGATAAATATATTATATAATGATATTTTTTTTTCTTAATTGTGATACTTATAGGACAATAAATATATAAGATTGTCATCATATTAAATAAGAATATACAGACTTGCGGTTGTAACACCTATGAGAGGACAAGTGTATGAACTTATCTCACATTCGATGAGAATATATTGACTCATGATTGTGGCACCTGTGGGAGGGCAAGTGTACGAACTTGTTGTCATACTCGATAAGAATATATATATTTCTAGCAAGTGTCCGAGCTTGCTATATAATTAAACTTATAATCAAAATTTTAATAGCGACAATAGATTAAAAGTTATATATATAATTTCTGTGAGATTATGCACTTAACTTAGCTCGAGCATATGATATTTAGCACGACATCATCCATTTCTATTTTGGGCTATTGCCTTTTTTAGGTTAGGGGGTTAAAACTTCCACAACTAATTGAGAACCTCACATTTTGCTATTATGTTCTGACTTACAGGACTAGGGGATAATGATTCCTAAATATGCAAAAGACAGCTGAAACGTAATACGAGAAATTATGAGCCTAAAAAAAATTAATTAAAATGAAACTTACTCGTCAATTATATTTTACATTGGCACTATCTTTATGCCTATATCATAATTATTAGGCAATTATGTAGTATTTGTTCATATTTAGTATTTATATTATGCTAAATTATTATTTATCTTGCATATACACTACTCATTTATTTTTAAGATCCATGAAGTACATGCTCATTTATTTGATAGTATTTATAATATAAATTCTTATTTGATATATTTTGTTATATGATATAAGTACGTATAATTATTATAATTATTTCTATCACATTATTTGCTCACTTGATATAAATCTATGCATGTTGCTATGTTCTCATGTAATAATTTTCTCAAATTTTAATATAATAAATTTGTGATTACGAAAGTTAATTAAATATTTTATGTAATCCATTACTAGTTGATATATCCTATTGAATCCTGTGAGCAGACTAATGTCATTTTAGGCAATATTATTTTTTTACAAATTTAGCATAAGTATAAGAGGCATAAACGAGAGACATAGGA
The DNA here is from genome assembly GCA_002786265.1 of Apostasia shenzhenica. Classification (NCBI taxonomy): domain Eukaryota; kingdom Viridiplantae; phylum Streptophyta; class Magnoliopsida; order Asparagales; family Orchidaceae; genus Apostasia; species Apostasia shenzhenica. Next base: position 4,086,664 of record KZ451908.1, on the reverse strand, counting down.
TTATTTTAAATTATTTATGTTTAAAATCTTACATTTATTTATGATATAATGTAATAATTATATATTGAGAATAGATTATATTAAGATATGATAGAGTTACTTGTAAAAAAAAATATTATATATAACGATTGAGATAATAGCTGAGATCGTTATAGTATTATTGTAATATTCTATGATCCAAATGTAGAATATTGTCCGCTTTAGTCTTAGAAAAGTAATTTTAACTACAAAGTTTTCTATTATTAGCCTCACAGTTTTTCTCAAAAGGCGCTTCTATCATTTGGGATCACATTATATACTTATATAGTTCATGATCTTTCATCTTTTTTTAATGTGAGACGATTTATTTCTGTGCCTATTTTATTACTATTTATTGATCACCTAGAAGCCTGTTAGGAGTCGCACTTTCTCTTAGTGATTCCCTTCTCTTGGGATATCACTTGGCGATTACTCCCAGTCTTTTTCGGCCGACCAAATTCTACCTGGTTCGTTCTCTAGTTCATCCTCGAACTATATCATACTAGGGGAGTTTAACTCTGATAGCACATTATGATATCCTGTGATTTAAATGTGAAAGTATTATTCTCTTTGACTTTAAGGAATTATGTGACTTAAGTACTTCCAAAAAAGTTACCCATCCTAGTAATGCATGCTCCATCCAAAGTACGCCTAACTGCAAAATTTTTTATCATTAGCCTCACATTTTTTTTTTCAAAAAGGTATTTCTACCATTTAAGATCACATTATATACTTATATAGTTTAAGATATTCCCTCTCTTTTGATATGAGACGATTTATTTTTATGTCCCTCTTACTAGTATTTATCGGCTTCGAAGCTTGCTAGGAGCTTCACTTTGCCCCGGTGATTTTTTTCTTTTAGAACATCACCCGATACTTTTCGCTCACGGGCATCACATAAATAGATATATAACATACACTATTGATTAATAAATAGGAAAATTCATAAAAAATATTTTTTAAAATTAAAGAATATTTATGTACAGAACATATAATTTTAAAAAAATTACAGATTTTACACTAATTTTAAAAAAAATTAATTAAAGTCTTATTAAAATCTAAATCCTAAGCCTAAAAGTTCAAAATTAAAACTTAAAATTACTTTAACACTAAACTTTGAACTCTAAATTTTAAATATTAAAATGTAAATCCTTAAAATAAAATTTTACTTATTGATGTCTAAGTTTATATAATTCACTTTAAATTTAATTTAATAATATAGAAGTTTTTATTATGGAGTCATGAACTATTCAAAAAAATTTAGTAAAAATTTTCAAAAATTAGTATGAAATATGTAAAATTTTCAAAATTTTGTATCTTGTATTTAATTATCTGAAAGTTTAAATTACTGACATATATCTATAAATATTACTTTTAATAATATTATTATACATAAAGCCCACGATACTTAAAACATAATATTTTAACTACGAAAAGATGGTGAATTGGCACAAATAAACTCAAAATTATGTAAGAACACGAATAATTGCAACTCATTTTAATCGAAATTCAAGTTGAACTCAAAAAACATAAAACTCGAAATGAAATCAGCACACTAGAATTCAACTGATTTACAGCACTTCAATCAAACTCTAGTTAACTAGACTGTAATTCAGAATCAATCCTCCATGAGTGAAATATAAATGGTGGAAAATAAAATAAAAAGAAAATTATTTAAGGGAGAATATCTCGAAGAACAAGGACTCGACGTGACATCTGACCGTTGGGAGATTGTACTTCTCTGAGGGAGATGCGGTTTTCCCGCCGACGGGCTGTACCCGCTGACACACCGTACAGGAGTCGCATACTAGCCATCCGCAGGCATTAATTGAGCTGTCACTAGGACCATAGATTATTCGGTTGAAAATGACTAGACAGAACAGGCCGAGGGTATATATACATCCTGTGTACAGCCTTGAAAGGAGGTTAGAAAAAGAAAGCCACTCTGTAACCAAAAGGAAAAATATTTTCTAGTGATCTTTCAAGCCTCCTCGAAAAGGAGCCGTGGTTTTTCCGCCAGTCGGTTTTCCACGTAAAAATCTTTGATTGTTTCCCGTCGTAACATTGGCTATATATGTAATGATCTCCAAGGCTAACGCTGTAAATGAACCGATGTAATAAAAGTTCATTCATGCTCAATTTATTAAACTTAACGAACAAGCTTGAATATGAATTTCATGAACTCTTTTGCTAACAAACTATAAAGCTTGTTTGCAAACTAAACACGAACATTTCTCAAACTGAACACGAAACAAGTCTGAGCTCAATGCTAATAAACGAATACGAACTTAAACGTAACACTACTCAATTTAGATTGATTCTTAAATTTGTATGGCTTTAATTCTTTCTAGATTCTTCATACTAAAAAAAAAAATAATTCCATTGAACTCAAATAAAGCCCTCACCTTTGTCCTCTCTTGAACCACGGAGCTCAGATTCCCTACTTTTTCTTCTTTCCAGCCCCAAAACTGCTTTAAAAGAAGAAGAAAATGGCAACAGAGCATTTCTGCTTGTTCCCGTTTTTAATCATTCTTCTCTCAGAGCCCCAGGTTAAAATTTAATGGCGGCCTCAGCCCTCTAGCTGTTCTCCATCTCTGTCTCTCTCTCTCTCTCTCTCTCTCTCTCTCTCCCTCCTTGCACATGTTCTGCTCCTCTGCTGAACTCATTTATTTTGGGGTAAATTACTTTAGGGTTCCACTGATTTGAGGACTCTTCAATGCAAGTCCTGTTTTTAATTGGGTACTGCGGTCACATGCATTGATTGTTTAAAGCAGCTGAAGTTCCTGAAATGCCCTTCCATTGGGTTCCATAATTCCAAGTGGTGCCAATATATTATCTGATCTAAAAATTTTGGGTACGAATCAAAAGTTGTATATAATTGAGTTCAATCGAGTTCATGTTACTCGTTTATATTTAATTGTTTTATAAATAGGTTAGGTTGGCGGTGGCCCTATTCATTTATTAATCGAGTTAAATTCAAGTCATTGATTTTAATCAGTTTATTAATTGGGTCGAGTCCAAGTTGAGCTATTCGGGTTGGATGGAATTTGAGTTTGAGTAGAATCCAACCTGCCAGCTTATTTTGTCACTCCTAATTCTACACACTTGCTTTGTAAGAGGGTAGAGATGAATGACGTTCCTGAAAGATTTACATAATGTTGTAAGAAATAAAGAACCATAAAAAAATTTTCAAACATATGATCATGAAATGTGTAAGAAGAATAAGCAAATGAACCCCCAATGTGGTGTTAAGAAGACTAATGGGTGAGGAATTTGGATAAAGGTTGGTTCAAAATTTTAGCCTATTGAGGAGTGATCTCGATCATAATGAAGGAGCGAGCCTTAGTTCTATCACAGGTTGAGCTTTCTCTTGAATGCTTGAGCTTTGTTGTGAGGTGTTAACACGTGGTTCCTGCGCTGCATCCCGGCCGTACACGTGACGCTTGGCTGGCCTCCAGCCACTTTCATTCATTTACTAACTCCTCTATTCTCGCAGATTCTTGACCAGGTCAAACCGCGGCCACGAGGGTCAACCTAACCTCGTCCACGATGAGCCAGGATCATCTTTGGTAACGTTGGGCACGACGTTATAGAGCGGTGCCTGTCACAATCAGCTTGACCCGACCGTACCGTTTCCCGTACAAAGCACCTTTTTCTAGACCCACAAACCAAGGATCCGCATGCTACAACCGTCACTGATTCCCAGAAGAAGTACCAAATATTAAAGGATAGCACCCTTCTCTCGCGGCTTCCGGTCCCTCCAGCGGCCAGCAAGCGGCGCAAGCCCAGAGTTCTTTCACCTCCTTTTCTCCGAAAAGTCAGGATGAAGCTGGATCACCCACTGCCTACAAATACCTCTAAACAGTCCTCAGAAAAGGAGGACAGACCATAAAGAGCACAACAAATGAGATCAGAGAAAAAAGCAAACCTCTCAGATTCTTCCACTCTCATTGTATTAGAATCCCAATTGAGGAGCTCTCCCTTTTTTTTCTCTCTCTCAGAAGTATTGTATTAGCCTTCGCGGCTACTTTCTTCCATTAGTAAATCTTCTTCGTTGATCGCTCGGTGGACGTAGGAGATTTTCTCCCTGAACCACCTTAAATTTGTGTTCTTCTGGATGCCCCGAACTCTTTCTCTCTCTTCCTTGAGCTTCCTTTAACAGGCTCACCCCCCTGCGTGACGTCGTCTCCCGGAACTCTTTCTTTTTTGGTGTTCCTTGAGGTCTCCTACATCCTACGTCAACATCTTCTGGGGATTACTATTTTTGTTAAGGGAGAAGATATAAGAACCAATAAAGTGCTGTATAGGGAGGGGATTGCTATTTTTGTTAGATAAATCTCGTGCAACAATCACATTTAAATGAAAAATAATGAACTTCTCTGTTTTTGTTCTCCTTCTTATCTGGTAATGACCACAGTGATGATATTGATAGATCTCTAGAGATTAAATCATTTTTGCTTTAGATTAGCAATAAAATTATCCTCTTGATAAATACCTCCTTGAAGCTATCTAAATTCACTTGGGTAGAGTCTTGTCTCAACAATAACATCACACTAACGCTCTTATAAAGCAGAGAATAGGGCAAAAAATTTTAGTATGATCTTTTAAACTTGACAGATTAGTGATAGGCTAATGTGACCTTTACTTTATAATTGTCTGTATGTCCATATAACTACTCCCCCTAGAGTCATTAGAGATTATCTTCTTATCAAAATTTGAATAGGCGATTCTTTTAAATTAAAGGATTTGTACGAAGAGAGATGCCACACTTTAAAATCATTTCACAGATGAGATTTGGTAGAACCTTGCTCTGGTCATAATTACCCTACTTGATGTTTGCTTTCAAGTGCAACAAAACCTCAATCAAATCGAGCTTGCCCTTCACTTGAGGAATCCATCTTCTAGCCTTGGTTTTCATTGAAACTACGGTTTGTAGACCTTCTTCACTTTTGAGGTTCAAAATATCCTTTAAGATGTTGCATTAAACCCTACAAACAATATTTTTGTTTGCTACTAGTCTTCTACCATACTTTTTTCAATGACAACTACTCTAGAGAAGCTTTGTTCAAAGTTTCTCCTTGTATCCTTGTTAGTCCTCTTAAAGAGATGATATATGGAAACTCGAAAATAATGAAAAAAACCTACAATGCTTGCTCTAGTCATGTTGGCTTAAAGAAATAAATACTCTAGTGATATGAACATATAAAGAAGACTGAATGTACAAAGTTTTTCAGTGCAAGATTGTCGGATATATAAATCCTTCTTTTTTGAACGAGGGGTTACAACTATTTATAGGTTTTTAGAAATGACAATTCTAATTACGATGATCTTTCACTTAATTCTTGACGTACTAGAAAGGCATGGGAGTATAGCCTACGCGACATTCATTCACGGGTGACACTATGCTAACTAAGTGCAACTAGTGCAATTGAGAAACTGAGGTGAGGGATCAAACTTGATTTGAAATAATATATGGTCCCATTTGACCAATTAAAAAGTTAGGACCTATATCCGAGGAGATACAACTTTTTGGACTCTTATGTAATTTTACTTCTTCTCCTTTTTCTTTCCTCTTTGCTTTCTTTCCATCATTTATTAGTTTTTATCCTGCAGTCACAGATTTGGTAAACAACTCTTCATACAGAAGTGCTGCAGAGAGAGAGAGAGAGATTTAATGTTCACCTCCCCCTTCTTCCTCTTCACCTCTGCTTCTCGGAGACATGAGCTGCACGGTAAGCCTTCTCCGTCCCCAAAGGCGATTTCATCTTCCAGTTCTAGCCGGACTCTTGCTTCTCCTCGGTAGCTCATCGTCTCGTTCAATGGGTTTGAACCAAGATGGAATCTTGCTGCTCTCCTTCAAGTATTCCGTGCTCAGCGACCCTTTCTCTGTTCTGGCCGGCTGGAACTACGACGACGAGACCCCTTGCTCGTGGAACGGCGTCATGTGCATGGGTTTTCCGGCGGACGCCGGCGGCAATAACGGGTCTGCTTGGAACTGGGAGCCCAACACAAATGTTACTGTTTCGAGAGTCATCAGCTTGGTTCTTCCCGGAGCCAAGCTTCTGGGCCCCATATCCAGCGACCTCGGCCTCATAGAGCACCTCCGGCATCTCGATCTCTCCAGCAATGTCCTCAATGGAAGCCTTCCACCGGCGCTTTTCAACGCCTCGGAGCTCCGACATCTTTCCCTCGCTGACAACGAGATCTCCGGCGAGCTTCCGGCGAGTTTCGGAGAGCTCCGGAACCTCCAAATCCTCAACTTATCGGATAACGCCTTGATGGGTAGCCTTCCCAAAAACCTCACCTTACTTCCCAACCTCACCGTCGTCTCCCTCAGCAACAACTACCTCTCCGGCGAACTACCGGGCGGCGGATTCAAGAAGCTCGAGGTACTGGATCTGAGCTCGAACCTTGTGAACGGCTCCATCCCGACTGATCTCCTTGGAGAAAATCTCCGATACTTGAATCTTTCGTACAACCGGCTTGCCGGTGAAATCCCGCCAGAGCTGGGTTTGAGGATTCCGGCCAACTCCACGGTCGACTTTTCCTTTAACAATCTCACCGGAGAGATACCCCAGTCCAAGGCTTTCCTCGAGCAGAAGGAGGCAGCCTTCGCCGGAAATCAAGATCTCTGCGGCCAGCCGCTGAAGAACCTCTGCACGATCCCGTCCACCCTCTCAAATCCACCAAACGACTCTACGACGGCGGCCAAGTCCCCGCCGGCCTTCGCGGCGATACCCAAAACCCCGCAAGGGGATTCGCGGGCGACGGATGCCGGCGGCGGCGAGGGGTCTCAGAGTTCAGCTGGGCTTAAACCGGCAATGATCGCAGCTATCACTATAGGAGATCTTGCTGGCGTCGGGCTTCTATTCATCGTCTTCCTTTATGTGTACCAAACCAAGAAGAAGAAGCAGCAGCAACAGCACAGAGAGAGGAAAGGAATGGGAGCAACGAAGCAAGATCTTGGGATGATTAATGAGAGGCCGCTGCCTCAGGCATCGCCGGAGCCCAGAGGGCTCGGCGGCTTCTCCTGGTGCTTAGGGAAGAAATCTGGCGACGGTGAGGATGACACGGAAGAGACATCAGACAGCACCGCTTCCTCTGAAGCAGAGACAGAGGAAGACAGAGAAAGGAACGATGGCGGCGGCAAATCCAATACCCAGCCGAAGCCCCAAGGAGGCATTCTCGTCGCCGTCGATGACGAAACAGAGCTCGAGCTTGACACGCTCCTGAAAGCCTCCGCCTACATTCTCGGCGCCTCCGGAGCCACAATCGTTTACAAAGCCGTGCTCGCCGGAGGCACCACCTTCGCCGTACGGCGCATCGGAGAAAGCACCTCCAGCGACAAGCTAAAGGATTTCGAAACCCAGGTCCGCGCCATTGCCAAGCTCCGCCACCACAACGTGCTTCCCGTCCGCGGCTTCTACTGGGGCGCCGATGAGAAGCTCCTCATCCACGACTACGCCACCAATGGCAGCCTCGCCAACATCTCCTTCAACAGTAATATTCTCTTTCTCCTTCCTCCCACCCTTCCCCCAAATCTGCAATTTTTCTTTCAGGCATTTCATCAGACACATTCATCGCAGAGAAGCTAGGCTCGTCGCCGTTCCACCTGAGCTGGGACTCTCGCCTCCGAATTGCTAGAGGGGTGGCGAGGGGCTTAGCTTTTCTCCATGAAAAGAAGTGCGTCCATGGAAACCTCAAGCCCAGCAACATCCTGCTCACAGCCGACATGGAACCGATGATCGGAGATCTGGGTCTCGATCGCCTCCTCTCCGGCGCCTCCGCCGACCACAAACCCGGCGCGTCTGCGAGGCAGTTTGGGAGCAAAAGGTCGACGCTTTCACAGGGAAGCCTGCCGGAATTTTCTCCCGTGGCCGGAGCCAGCCCAATTGGCGCCGCCTCCTCCTCCTCCAGCTGCCTCTCCCCGCATCCTTACCAAGCGCCCGAATCGCTGAAGAACCTGAAACCTAATGCCAAATGGGACGTCTTCTCCTTCGGCGTCGTGCTCCTGGAGCTGATGGCCGGGAGGGTGTTCTTGGAGGTGGAGCTCATTCAGTGGAACGCTGGGTTCATCGTGGAGGAGAAGAACAGGTTGCTGAGAATGGCCGATGCCGCCATAAGAGGGGAAGTGGAGGGGAAGGAGGAAGCTCTGCTCAGCTGCTTCAAGCTGGGGTTTTCCTGTGCTTCCATGGCTCCCCAGCGGAGGCCTTCCATGAAGGAAGCCGCGCAGTTGCTTGACAGATTAGTCTTCTCCTCTGAGAGTTCATCTTGAGGGGAAGATGACGTTGCAGTCAAAGGAAAGAGACCTTCCATCCTCTGTTCATGTTTTATCTATAAATACTTTATTTGGTATTCTAATTGATTTTCATTGCTGCACGACTTCAAAATAAGAACAATCGAATTTGGTCCTTCAACTAGTCTCTTAAAAAATCATATTCCAGATGATTTATTCTTCATAACTTTAAAATAATTTTAAATTTACTTTACTATTAAATAAAAAAAAATTAAAGTTTCACTTGAATTTGGCTTTATTCGATGAAAAAAATCCGTCTAACTGCTTCACTAAATGAATCGATTTTTGGAAGAATTGAAGCCGGCTTTAATCCATCCTCCCATCAAATATGCCCTTAAGCTTTGATTCTATATACTAATGAATTTTGTTCTTTGTCATTATAATTATTGTTTAATTATACTGCTAATATTACATTATAGTTTGATTAAAATTATTGCAAATAAAGTATTAGTACAACAAATCCTATGACAATTTAAAATGGACCAACTCAATTTTATTAGGGTGAGCTTTTGTCCCTCTCAAAGATGTGTTTATAAAATATATTGCTCTCATCTTATGGGTCCCAAGCGAGATATTTTGTACCCATTTGGGCCATTTTTGGGTTAGCGATGATATTTACGCCAACGCTTAAAGTTCAATATCCGCCCATAATCGCTACCTCACTGTCTCTTCCAGTGCCCTTTCATCAAGCTCCTCTTCTTTCTTCATCGTGTCTCATAGTTTCATTCAATGATTTTTCCTGCTACATCGCCCCACGCATCGGACTCCACTTCCCACTGTTCTATCGATTAAATTTTTGGACGACTATATCTCCACAATGGTTGGATATGGTGGGGCTTACAACAAAGGATTAGATTTATTCAAGGTTAGCTTAACAGAAAGGAGGTTCAATCAAGCTGAGGTTTAATAATTTTTTTTAATTTTGATATTTAAATATTTTGTCTCAAACAAATGGTAAAACTAGGTTAAGTATATAGATCAACCTAAGAAACACTAAAAATTAATTAATTTTTAATTAACTTAAATTTCGGCGGAAAGAACTTTGACATTAATAGCATTGTAGAAAGATTAGTCAAGTGTTCAATAAAAGAACTTTTATGATGGGGTCTACTATAGCGATGTGGCATGCCACCATTGGCCCCCGAACAAATGAGATGGTCAGGTCCCAAATAGAATAATTATTTATTTGAGAGAAATATTAAGATACTTAATGCTTCCAACTCTCATAAAAGTTTAAAGTAGTAGAAATAATGTAACTAATTCATTAATTATATTGTGCATCCAGTGCCCATGAGTTAAATCTAATCTTTTTTTTTATAGTAGCACGCCACTCAAAATTATGTCAGATAGGATGATAGTACTAAGCAAGTGACAAATACACTCAGACTATTTTTCTCAATAATCTCCCCTTACAACGCACTGCTAGGATTCTAACCAGAGGCCTATTCTGATATTAATTATTAGGATTTTTGGCTCTTCTAATTCTTTTAAAAGCTTATGTTAGTAGGAATAGCGCAACTAATTTACTTATTATATTATGCGCTTAATGCCCATGAGTCGAATTTAATTCCTTTTCAACAGTGGTATACCGCCCAAAAATTATGTCAGGCAGGGCAATGACACTAAGCCAGTGATAGTCACACCCAGGCTATTCAGTCATTGCTTTTCCCAACAAGAATCAAAAGAAAAGGTGACAGAGATAATTTACTTCCTTTTCAATGTTTGATAGAAAGCTTAATGGAAAGGTCTATAATTAGCAATGAGTATTAAACTTGAGACTTAAATTTTATCATTTAAAATTTTGAGACCTACTTGTAATGAGGCTCAAATCCAAAGCATCCTGATGCAATTTACCCTAACTAATATTAGTTTATATATTAGCATAAAATTAATTATTGGCTTATGACCATAAGTTAACTGTTTCATATGAACCAGCATTGTCCCATGCAAAATTTGCATGAAAATATTTTCATAGTTTTTTATTTAAATAAAAAATTATTTAAATTAAAAATAATAAATGATTAATAAATCATATTTTACATATTTAAAGTATTTAATATTTTTATTAAATTTTTAAAAATAAAGATTAAATATAATAATTACATAAATAAAAAATAATTTAACAAAAAAAATTTAAAATTAAAAAAAGAAGATCATTTATTTTCTATATAAATAAATTTGTCAAATATATATTTTAAATAAACTTATTATAAAAAAAACATATGTAATAAAAAAAATTTAACAAATTATTTGCATATATTTATTAAATTAATTTTATAGTAATTAAATTTAAATTTATATTAAAAGGCAACAAAAAGTTAATTGACCAAATTAGTTTTTACGTAAAAAGTAGTTTTTTTATATAAAATGGTAAAAATATAAATCATAAATTTTAAAATGGGCAAAAATAAAAAAAAAGAAAATTCAGCATATGAACTATCTTCAACAACAAAAAATAATTGACCAAAATATAATTATGAAAGATAAATTTAATTAATGTGATTAAATTTGAAAATTAATTTTAAATTTAAAAATTAATTAATTTAAATAAATTAAATTTAACTCACAATTAAATATTTTAATTTATAATTAATCGATTGAATTAACTTTAAAATTTTATGTGTTTAAAATTATATTAAAAATATAAAAATAAAAAAATATAAATTATTTTTTAAAATTATACAACATAAAATTTAAATATTATTTTGTTATTGAAATTAGTAATTAAAAATTTTATAAAATTTGATTATGAGTACCAGCTTCAATTAAATTTTTAAAATTTTATCAAATTAAAAGCGTGTATCATCATCCAAATTTAAACTTTATTTTAAATTCACTCATATATTTTCATTTTTTTAAATATAAATATATTTATTATAAAATTTAAATAAAAATTACGAATAATATATTTCAATTTTTTATTTTTTGTATATAAATATTTTATGATTAAAATATAAATTATTAAAATATTAATTTACAATTAATTATCATAAATAAATTTCTAATTTTATATATAAATATTTATATCTAAGTAAAATTAATAAAATTTAATGATTAAATAATATAAATTAAATATTTGATAAAGTAATTATATATTTAATTTAAATTAAATATTAATTGAGATTAAATAATTTAATTAATTCAAATTTCGTTCAACTTGTTACAAATTAATTCAATTAAATTAATTTAAAATTTAATTTAGACTTAATTTTTTTTATTTTAAAAAGTAAAATACCAGCAAAAAATATAATAAATATTTAAAACTAATAAAATAAAATTAATTTTTAAAATTTATATATTAAATAATATTTTTTTACTGCAAAAATATGTTTATCTATGAACTATTATTTTTGAATCGAAATAATAAATATTTAAAATTAAAAAAAGTTTTTTTGAGAAAAGAATGAACTGATGGAGACAGTGGAGAGAGAAGAGGGAGAAGAGGGAGGGGCGGTGGGAGAGAGCAAAGAGAGCGAAAAAAAGATAAAGATAAATAAAAATAATATTATTTATGAAAAATAAAATTAAAATTAAAACTAATTTTTTAATAATAATTTAAATAAATATAAAAGATTAAATAGAAATTTTAAAATTCAGCCGCTCGTGCAACTCAAATATAATAAATTATATAATAAAGTATTTTGAATATTATTTTTATTATTAATATTGGTATTTAAAATTTTTATAAAATTTAATTATTAATATTTATTTTAATAATTTTTTTTAAATTTTTATCAAATTAAAACTATGCATTAGTATTTAAATTTAAAATTTACTCTAAATTTACTCTTATTATATTTAATTTGAATTCAAGTTAATTTTTTTATTTAAAATTAATTTACTTGATTTAATTAAAATATATATTTAATTTTACATTTATAATATAACTAAATTAAAATTTTATTATATTTTAGGAGGCGTTTGGTTCGATGTTATCTTGGTATTATATTATATAATTTAGATGTTATCTTTTGACTTATAATTTTATAATCTAATAGAAGATTTTTTGTAGATGTCATTAAATTAAACAATTGCTTTCTCTAAATAACATAGTATAACATCAAAATAACATTGAAGTAAACGTCCCCTCAATATTTTAAACAGATAGAGGAGTGAGAGGGAGAGGCTCAGGAGAGAGAGGAGAGAGATCTAGAGGAGAGAGAGAGGAGAGAGAAGGAGGCTGGGGGCGGAGAGAGAGAGAGGAGAGAGACTGAGGCGGTGGGCGGCAGGAGAGAAAAAGTTGAGAGCAATTTTTTTAATAAAAATTAAAAAATAGATAATAAAAGATAAAATTAAAATTTTTAATTTTTAATAAGGTTAAAATTGAGAAGTCACAATTTCAGCAGCTTAGTATCATCTTTAATAGTATAGTATAAAATTATAATGATAAAACGATAATTTAAATATTCTGAAAGGCTATTCAAAAGCCAAAATTTCCCTTGTGTGAATAATTGAAGCTGATTCAAATAGATTAGGTTTTTCATATTGAACCAATTTTAAGTTAAATGAAACTTAATTATAAATCATTTTTATTAGAACATTTATGAGACATATTACGTATGTTAATAAATAATAGAGTAAATTACACTCAGGCATTTAAATTTAGAGCTTAATAAATTAGGTATATTTATGATTTTAAGATTTAACATTTAGGTCCCTAAATTTTAATATAATTATTAAATAGACTTTTTCTTATTTTTTTTTAAATTTTTTTAATTACTATTATATCCCTGTCCCTCTCTTTCATTTAACTTGAGCGCATCGGATGAGGCCGCTGCACTCATCGTGCGCACTAGGTTGCACGGTCGGCACAACGCTCAGGCCCGTTGCGCGAGGCTGGGTAGCATAACCGCTGGCCATGCCACACCGTGACGACACGCGGCCTTGCTCGTCTCCAGCGAGGTCTGCGCCTGCGTCCCTTTGTGCCGGCAGCACGGCCGCGGGCGGCGTTCGCACTGGTAGTCTTTCCATCATCGACACCGCAACAGGAAGACAGCAGGGATGAGAGAGGTGGAAGAGGTATAATGATAATTGTTAAGATTTTTTATAATAAAAAAATTAGAAAAAAACCTATTTGATATTTATATTAAAACTCACAAACTCTATGTTATAACTTTAAAAATATAAATCTACACATTATTAAATTCTAAATTCAAGTACCTCAGTGTAATTTACCTTAAATTATATTATAAATTCATTGTCTCTATACTTAATCTTTTTATATAAACTATCGTGATTTAATAATTAAAAAGTAGCCTAAATATATGTTGAAAAATGAGTATAATTATATAAATGCAAAAAAATCAAATCAACTTTAATTTGATTAACATGCCGGTCGACTTTCGATCAAAATTATCATCCCAAATTTGCATCACCAAATTTTTATAATATTAAAAAGGTAAATTGCACGGGAGCTCCTGAAATTAGAATGATACTGAAAATAGGTCTTATATTTTAAAAAGTCTAGATTTGAGTTCCTGAATTTATATTTACGCTGCCGTTTGGTCCCACGTCTTAAATTTGCTAGTTTTTTACTATTTTATCCTCAAATTTTTTACTCATTCTCTATATTATTCTGAAGAATTTCGAGAGAATTATAAGGGTGTTTTGATCCATATAAATATGATTAACAGTCGAAATTTAATCGTTACTGTCTAATTGAACCATCAAAAAAAATAATATTTAAACTAAGGGACCAAATGACAGCACAAACACAAACTCGGGACTCAAATTTAGATTTTTTAAAACATAGGACCTATTTGCAGCGTCATTTCAACCTAAGAGGCCCTGTGCAATTTACCCTATAAAAAATTAAGTATATAATTATATCAGTGCATTTGATTTATTTTTAATCTTTTATACGCACCTTCAGTCTTCACTCGCCAGATATAACGACAATACCCAGTCCTATTAACATTTTTTATTTCTCATTTTATTATTTACTCTATTTGCTTCCAGAAACTCTGCAATACTAGCACAGGGTTCTATATAAAACTATAATTAGATTGTGATTTTTTAATTCTTTCTTGATAATAATTTATTAAATTAAAATTTGTATAACAGCGAACAAATTTCAAATTTGTTGGATATATTTGGTTTTATACAGTACAAGAAATAAAATAAGTTTTTAAGAACATAGATCATATGAAATGTGATATAAATAATTCAATATTATCAATGTATTATTTTTCTTTTTGATACTCTTTATTTGCGTTAACTTTTTAGTCATTTAATTCATTCTTCTTTTATAACATGTACATTTCACATTATACTGTTTTTATGTACAATATTAAAATTTAATTCCATAGTTATTATGATATTACAATTATTAAATGAAGAATAACATATAGCATATCATATTTATCATGCACGATATGATCATTCTTCATATCTAAAAATAAATATAAAGCTTGTAAAGGCAATATATACCACATAAAAATTTCAAACTTCATAATATAATAGAAATTCATTTCACATGATCTTATTGATTAAATGCAAAAATCTATATATATTATTTTATTATATCCCATCAATTTATTTCTCTACTTGTTTTAGCAACTTATAAAGATCAACCTTAATAATGTTCACCTTTACAATAAAAAAAAGATTACCTACATATCTTATTTCAGTTGTGATTTTTGCTTCCTCCTTGCTCTTTTACTTTCAATTTTTTTCTCTTTTCCAATCTATTGCAGACATATTAAAAAGAAGAATGTAACTTTCTTTTTCATTCAGCTCACATCAATATATTGTTTTGCTTATGAAATATTAATTTTTAAAGTTAAATATTTGCTGATATCACTCTGTATTTTAAATACATAATTACAAACTACTCCCCCTTCATTAAATTGAAAAAGATGTAGCCATTTATCTTACTTAAGGAAAAGAAGATCCAATTATTCATTAATATGAGGTGTTATTCGTAATTAAATATTCAAAATATGTGATAATATACGTAAATATCTAACTTTGAAATTATTACTAACCAAAAATCCTCTCAGAACAACACTTAAATGAGCTGAGCAAGACCTCATTTTAAGATGAAATACCTTAAATTACTAAAAATATAAAAAATTCTAGAGTTATAGGAGACCTTCAAGTCACAAATATCACTCACATTATTATATTAATTTCACATATTCATCTTTATCGTATTACTAATATAAATAAAAACACTAATAATATTATTGACTACCTTTCACACACAATGATATTAGGTAATTTTTATTGAAAGAAGAGAATATCCTCTTCTTTAATATTTATAATATCCTTAAAGAGAATGTAAATATATCTTTTTACACCTTTTTTATGACCTAATCCATGGCTTAGTCCACAAATTTAAAAGAACTTTAGGGCTTACTGTGTAAAAAATTATTCTTTAAAGTTGATATAATTCTCCCAAAAAAAAAAGTAAAAAAAAAAAAACTTTTGACTTTTGTTGCATAGCTGCCAAACAAAATATTAATTCCAGCATCACAACAACAACAACAACAACAACAACAACCAAGCCTTAATTCCACTAGGTGGGGTCGGCTACATGAATCCTTTGTTTCCATTGTGTTCTATCAGTTACCAAATTCTTATCTAAATTTAAGTAACTAAGATCACTCCTTATAGTTTCTTGCTATGTCTTCTTTGGCCTCCCTCTTCCTCTTTGTACATGGGCAAAATCCAGTAACTCAATTTTTCTAACTGGAGCTTCAATTGGCCTGCGATTTAGATGTCCAAACCAT
Organism: Apostasia shenzhenica; assembly: GCA_002786265.1. NCBI lineage: Eukaryota > Viridiplantae > Streptophyta > Magnoliopsida > Asparagales > Orchidaceae > Apostasia > Apostasia shenzhenica. The sequence goes on along the minus strand of KZ451908.1, from coordinate 4,070,617 downwards.
CGAAGCCGACTTTCTCTAAGTTTATCCTCAATTGGTGCAACACCAACTTTCTTTCGGATATACTCATTTCTCATTCTATCCTTTCGTGTATATCCACACATCCACCTTAACATCCTCATTTCTGCAATATTTATTTTGTTTGTATGTTTCTTCTTTGCAGGCCAGCATTCAGCACCATATATCATCGCTGATCTTACTACAGTTTTATAAAATTTACCCTTAATTTTGGATGAGATTTTTCTATCGCATAACACTCCAGAAGCATTTCTCCATTTTACCCAGCCTGCTTGAATCCTGCTAATAACGTCATTATCTATTTCGCCATCATTTTGTATAATTGATCCAAGGTATCTAAAGCGCTCACTCTTCTTGACAATTTGATCACCAATTGTCATATCTCCAATATAAGTGTCTTTTGTTTTTGGATTGTGGCTGTAAACACTCTTTAGCATCAGTTGCATTAGTGCATGAAAATTAATTGAAGAGAATATCAACAAGAAAAACAACAAACCAACATTACAACAACAACAACAACAACAACAACAACAATAACAAAATCATAAGTCCAAGCTAACAAATAGTATTAGCATGTAAAATTTACACTTAATAGATGATCAATCTCTGGTAGCAGACTGGAATATAAAAACCGCTGTCAAAATTCCAATGAGTGTTGTAATCACCAACGCCAAACCGGGGAGTGGTGTGACGAATCCGAAATTCTGCACAAGAAAAAAAAAAGACTTTTAGGTCAATCATAAACATTTGAAGAAACTAGGTGTGAAAACATCAGGTGGAGATTGAAATTCACTCGAATATTAACATAATTCGAGTTATTTCACTTAAAATTATAAATGAAAAAAATTGCAATCTCAATAATTGACCAACACCAATCATAATTTTGAGTTTTAACTCTGCATATAATCTGTGGTTTCATAGGTAACTCTTTAAAGAGTCAATTACATAAATGCCACTATTAAATATTATATTGAAAATTATAAAAAGACATGAGAATAAAATTTAAAATGTGATTAATATGTAAATAAAATCTTATAAAGAAATATGCATGTAATTTTTTCTTTATTAAATAAAGGCAGTAAATTTATAATTCACAAATATTTGATATGTTTGTAGAAAATTTCTCATAAATAACTATATTTAGTTTTAGTGTTACCTCTAGTAGCCCCTTCCCTGTCACTATTTCAACAGTGATTGCAGTAGCAAAGCCAACCATTGCCAGGCGACCCAGCCACAGACCCAATTCCCTACTCTCCTTCGCACCCTGCTCGCACCTTATGGGGACCCAGATCCGCCGACATTCACATGTTCTCCTTGTAGTTAAATCATGAGCTACATGAAAAAATAGCAGTAGCTGAACATGAAATAACTGCATACATACCACAAATAAATTATAATATTATAATTTAAATACTAAATGCTCACCTTTTCACAAATAAAAACACTAAATTCTCACTAAAACTAACAAGAAGAATCCAAAACTCGCTCAAATTTTGAATCAAGTTCTAAGACATCTGCGGCAAAAAATTTGAGTCAAATGAGTCAAGGGCAACCACTAAAAATTATTCTCGAATTGTATCTGCAATGTTGTGTTTTTGAATTGTATCTAAGAGGATGATATAGTACTGGTTTATATATATAAATATATTATCAATTTGAACTCGAAGTGAGTTAGAATATCAGGAATCGAATTTGAGTTGATTAAAACTTGCTCTCACTCTTTACCATTACAAATTGTTACACTTCAAATGCAACACAATCATATTTTAACTACTACAGAAGTAACATCTCAATTAATTTTCATGAGAGGAATTGGGAAAATCAACGATTGAATTACCTAGTTGTGGCTATCATTGACTTAGTACCATCATCTTACCAGACATAACTCTATGTAGGTGTGTCACTGTCAAAAAAAAGATTAAATTTGACCCATGTGCATTGGGTACATAATATAATAAATAAATTGGTTGCACTTTTTCTACAAGCTTAAAATTTTAGGAGAGCTGATGGCACTAAGAATTTGAAAAACTGGTATCAAAATAGGTCTCGAGTTCGAACATCGACAGTGCGTTGAGGTGGTGATTACTAAGAAAAGCAATGACAGGATTGCTGGGTGTGAATGTCATTAGTTTAGTACTATCATCCTGCCTAACAAACTCTAGATGGGCGTGCTATTGTTGAAAGAAAAATTAAATTCGACGATAGACGTTGGGTGCACAATATAACAAATAAATTGGTTGTGCGTTTCTTACAAATTTAAGCTTTTAGGAGAGTTGACAGAGCCAAAGATACTAACAAAAGGCAATAGCAATATTTTTGATATGTATTAAATTCATCAAGCTAATTAAAATATTTTCAAAATTTAAATACACATTAGTATTATTGCAAAGACAATTATTTATGAAGAATACATAAATATTAAAAATGATGAACAATCAACCATAGTTTGCAAAATATAACGATTTACATCTAATATATGTTGAATAAAAAAGGAAAAATTACATCTGCAGCCCTGAGGTTTGAACCTAGTCGAACATAAGGTTTTAAGAAGCAGAAATCTGATTAGGGATTTCGAATGAGAATACCAAGAGAAAGCGCAAAATATATGCAGAAAAATCCCGATTCTTGAGAGAGGAGAAAGGGATTAACCTAGAGGAGAGCCGACTTTGAAGGAAGTGGCGCACAGGGATTTAGAACATGGAGGAAGGCGATTAGCGGCCCGAGGGACTGCGGATCTGGCGGCAGAAGCGTCTGCATACATTTGAAGATGATCAGCTCAATCCATTGCGAGATTAGCGAAGAAGAAGAAGAAGAAGAAGAAGAAGAAGAAGAAGAGGATGACGAAGAGAAGGCAGGAGAGTGAGAGAGACAAAGAAGGAAGGCGGAGGACGGCGAGGCGACATGAGCCTGAGCCATTCAGAACCGGAGGCTGAAGGGTTCGCGGTTGAAAACCCCTTCGCCTCTTATCCTCCGAACTCGATCTTTTAATTATTTGGGTTAGGAATGGCAACGGGGCGAGTTTGGGGCGGGTTTGGGTCGGGTTTATAAATACCCATACCCGCCCCGCTATATATTATTCATTACTCATACCCGCCCCATACCTGTTTCCGCCCCGCCCCTAGTTTTCACAAACCCGTTACCCGCCCCGCCCCGCCCCGTTTCCTCACTAATGTAAATGAAATTGAATTATTTATTTTTTTTGAAAACAACAAAAATCGTAACCATATGGTGAATATTAGTGACATTTTCTATAAAAACCATTCCATGTATATAAATATATGTAATAAGATCATGAAATAATCAATAACCTTCATACAAATTTCTTCAGATTTACCAAACTTTCTTAGCATGGATTCTTATATAAAGTAAACATTGGACAATTAAAAAGAACCAAATATGAGGCAGTTATAAGACCCTTGCAGGCAACAGGTATCAATTGATTTATGAACCAAAAATATTAATATCATATGTTAGCGTGAACATTGTTTCTAATAATAGTATACTAAACATTGGCATATAACCAAAACAGAGAAAATGATCCGGACACTATTATATATTAGTTTGTTCACTCTGATTAATCACCTCAACATAGGCCGAGGCACCGGTTGGTCCGGTTCCGAGTAATTTTTTTATTTAGAAATTAATTTTTAAAATTTTTAAATTATATTGAATCGGGCACGGGGCGGGGCGGGTCTAGATGATTCATACCCAAACCCGCCTTAAATTTTGAATACCCATATGGGGCGGGTCGGGGCAGGTTAATCGGGTACGGGTACAAATTGTCATCTCTAATTTGGGTGGTAATTTTTGGTTTGATTCGAGAACTCGACTCAAATTCGACTCAATTTAATTTGAAAATAAATCAATTTTATATAATTCTAAATTATAAATAGGTTGATATGATTATAACCTATATAAAAGACTCAAATATAAGTTAGCGGGTCAATGACTTTGTGTATTGTCGGATTTGATTTTAGGGAAAATATGTGACTAAAGTATTTCTAAGAAAAATCACCCATTTTACAATTTGAGATTAAGTTATCTATTTATATAACTCAAAATTTTCTTTTCTTTTCGATATAGAATGATTATTTCTATACCTCTCTCACTGTTATCTATTAGCAAGCTTGTCAAAAGGTGCACTTTAATTTAGTAATTCTTTTCTCTTAGGACATCACCTGATGATTAGTCTCTGTCTACTTTAACTAGTTATATACCTGCTTAATAAAATTAATATTTATTATGTAATTTTAATTAGGCTGAGTGTTCACGTTTTAGTCAGTTTTGTTAAGCATGATATTGAATTTTTTAATTTCAAATTGAATGTCATTAGAATGGACGAAGTTTCTTTCAATTTCTTGGTGATTTTCGGATTAAAATTAAATCAAATTTAACTATAAGGCATATTTTTAAAATTATTTTTTTTTAAATTATTATATTTATATAAAACATTTATGTATTAGAATATAATATTATGAAAATAATTATATATATATGTTACTTTCATAACATATTTATATAAATAAAATTTCTTAAATTTACTAATAAATTTGTTAAATATGTATATACATGTATTGTGCAGATTAAGAGTTCAATCAATTCTATTTCGACTAAGTTAAGATTAAGATATAAAACATTTGAATTGATTTCTAATTGAGTAAAAGATCACTTTAAGCAATTTTCAAGTTTCGAATAAAATTATCAACCCCCCTAACTACAAGTCTAGATATGTCATTAAAAAAAAAACCCACTTAAACGTTGAATCCCTAAAAATCATTAATAAAATCATCTTAGTTATTATTTGAATCCCTAAAAATAAATTGTATATTTGTCCGCTTAAACTTTAATGAATTTTACTCGCACACTATAGTTACTTTTGTTTAGAGTGTCCAAAAATATTTGAAGAAATTTGACTCGATTCTAATTGGAACCAAAGAGTTGGATTCTGTTCTTAGTTCTGGTCTACGAGTAAATCAGAATCAAGCTAAACTGATTGTTTTGAATCACAGTTTTTCATAGAATTAGAATCCAACTAATTTGTGTTACATGTACCATAATTCATGAACTATTGACATTCAATTTCAATTGAAATTTAAAATAAAACTAGCACGGAACATTCTATAAAAAAAGAGATCCGAATCCAATATGAAGTTTTTGATTTGGTTCCGATTCGAGTTTACTTGATCTCAGTTTAATTCTAGTTCCAAAGTTGTGGATTAAACAATCTAGGATAGTTGAAGTCCAATATTTGTATGAAACTAAGCCAATCTGGTTTAGGGATGAAAGTATATATGCATGTTAAGTTTGAGATTAAATTGTAATTATTCATTAGATTTGGAAATAACAAATACAACTATTTATTTTTAGAAGTTAATATGATTAATTTTGGAAGTGACAGCTATAAATCCTATATTTATTTTCATGAGTTCAAAATAGGGGCAATTACTTTGGGGTCCATGATAGAAATCATCTCTCAACAAATTTTTAAGGACTAGTTAAAGAAGACAACTTTTCGACATTACGACTTTATAGACGAATGATAGTTTTTTGACTGGATAGCTGAGAAGATCAACTTGCAAAAATATTGTTCTTCTGCTGGACTTTGCATAAATTTGTAAATAGACACGTTAAAAGGTTTTTAAGTGCGAGGCTATAGTCCCACAGTTGCAAAAGCTATACAATTAATTAATGTGTTTGAAGATTCTTCCCCTATGATTTAGTCGAGAACTGCGTGAGATCTTCATGTAGAGGTACTTAATTCTAGATGACAAATAGAGAAGAGAGATTTTCTCTTTTGCTTCTTTTCTTAAAGGCTTTTAAGGTGTGTTTGTTTGTAAGGTTAAATTTAAGAAGGTTAAAATTAAATTTAGATAGAGACATTTTTTATTAAAAATTGTGAATGATGTGAAATAAAATTAATTATTATGTTGGGATATGTGATGGATGTGATATAAGTTAATTATTATGTTAGAATATGTGAAGGATGTGATATAAGTTAGTTATTATTTTAGTAATATGTGTAGGATGTGAAATAAATTTAATTTTTAATATTAAATTTTATATGTGATGTGATATGCCTGGTTAAAATTAAACCAAATTAATTTTAAACCGGCAAACAAATGAGGCTTAATAGAGGTTAAACTTCCCTGAATTATGAGTTACTATTAGCCTATTGAATGCTTTTTCAATAGATATATATATATATATATATATATATATAATATTATATATATATATAATTATTTTATTGGCAATAGTATCACAATCCTTTAACATTATGTTCTGACTCTTCATTATTTAGGTATATCCACTGCTACATAATTGCTTGACGAAAGGTTAAAATAGCCATTATTTAATATTTTTCTAAGATTCGCCGAACTATCTACAGCATATTCTATTCTATGCCGAAGTCACTTCTCAAAAAATTGATGAAAGAGTAGAACTTCGAGCTCATGCACACCTCCTTAAGGATTACTTCCTTAAAGGCATTCCCAGCAAGGAGCACCAATCTTCGTTCATGAAATGCAATCTCTTCATTAAAGGCGTTATCTCTTGATCTTTTCCTTTATTAAGGACTCTCTTCATCAAGGGCTAAAACATTGAGTTTAATAACTTCATTAAGAACTAATTTGTTCGATAAAAACTTTTCTTCGTAGATTTACGATAAGTCTTTTGACAAGCTTTCTTCCGTTAGACTTTTCAATTTCTTTGTTTGTCTTTCTCGTAAGGAGGAATACTATAATATTATGTTAATCTGTATTGAAATACTTCAATCAGTCATATTCGAGATAAGTAAAAAAATAAAAAACTCTTGACGTAAAACTAAAATATTACAACAATAACTAGAAAGTAACTTGTTCTTTAAGGTACTTTGGTTGAGTTTCTTGGTTGGCAATTCCCCATGAATTACAGTTAGTGATTGAAAAAGAAAAGGAACTCCATTTTCCAACTTACAAAAAAAGAGACAACATTTATGTCTTGATACATCCTTTTTGCAAAGGTTAACCAAAAATAAATAAATATTATCCACACCGATGAGATTTGGTGATATTATCGAGCGATCCATGATTTCAAAAATTTGAGGTCCTTAAAGTCGATATTAATGTTTCAATCAGATTTTTTTTATTCAATAAATTTTTTTATTTTTTAATCAAAATTTATATTTTAATTTAAAATGACAAAAAATATCCTCCTCCCTCACCTTCCATCTCAGGTACGGTTGGTTGCTGCAGCGTGCGCAGTCATTCAGGGTCACCGAGTGTTGCTGCCATGAGTGTGGCTGCATAGAGCCCCCGCACGTTGGTTATGCGCACGCATGTGGTAGTGCAAAACACGTGCTCGATGGCCAGTGCAAGTGGCCTCCTTTGCCTCGTGGCTGCCTAAATGAGCGGCCAGTGCACATGCGGTGGCCTGAGCATGTGTGTAGAGCTAGCGGTGTGGCTGTGCACTTGCAGCGGTGGAGTGCGGTGGCCCTGTGCCGCCTCGTCTTGTCGCGACACCAGCTTAAGATGAGAGGTGGGAGGGGAGGCTATTTTTATCATTTTATATTTAAATATTTAATTTATATATAAATTTTATTTTAAATTTTTGAAATTATAAACCTACTTGATATTACCTTCAAATTTGAGAGATCCAGATGATATTTAGCCAAAAAATTCATGGCTTGGGAGTTGATTGAGGTTGATTGATGAATCTGGGGACCGAATTAAAATTTCATACAAATCAAATTATAGAATTTTGAATCTCTTATTCTGAAAGCAAGAGATGCAGGAATTACAAATATGTATATCTTCCCTCTTGGTTTAACTTCTCTTGTAATTTTTTTTTTAAAATTAGTGAAGTTTTTTTTTTGCTGTTCGTTGTCATGCAAGAATTTCTTCACAAAAATTTGAGTATTCATCATTTTTTTTAGTCCTGCTTTTTAAACTTTTTTAGCTCTCTAGTTGTTACGTCGGATTTTATAAGTCGAGAGATTGACGCCGTTGAATTTAGCACTGATATTAATTGCTACAAGAAAATTATTATTATTTTTTAAATGAAAAATATAAAGAAATAACTTGAAGACCCCAAATTATTCCCAGTATGCAATTACTGATACTCATTAATTGAAAACTTAAGCTAATAGATTATAACCATCATCTATATATTAACACACAACTTAATGATAGTATAACAAATTTCTCTCCATATATTCCCATAATATGTTACTTGATGTAGGGGTGGCATCGAGTCGAGTTCGAGGGAGTTTCAGTATGCTCGAACTTGAAAAATTCGATTTCAATGAGACTCGAAATCGACTCAAACTCGAATCATTTCGAGTCGAGTCAGCTCCACTCGATTTAACTCGAGCTCGAGTCGATTTCGAATCGATTTCAGTTTTGGATAAATTTAAATTACATAATAAAAAAAACACATTTAAAATGGTTACACTTTAACTCAAAAAATATATTTTCATTTTCAATTTCAATGTGTCACTCTTTCATAATATAATAAAAATATTTAATAAATAATTTTATTTCGAGTCAGCTCGATTTTTTTCGAGCGAGTCAAGCCAAACTCGAAATCGACTCGAAATAATTTCGAGTACACTGAATAGCTCGAAACTCGACTCGAAATGACTCGAATCGATTTTGAGTCGAGTTTTTTATCGAGCGAGTTTCGAGCGATTTTCAAATAAAATTGTCAGCCCTAACTTGATGTAAGATATTAACACAGACTCATTTATTTTGAAGTTAAAAATTAATCTTGTTTAATTTTAAGAGCAAATTTCACTTAGGTCCCTGAGTTTAAGGGTTATTATCATACAGGTCCACGTTTTTAAAATTTTATCATCGGGGTCCCTAGGTTTTCAAAAAGATCATCTGGGTCCGTTTATCTTTTTATATTATTAAAAATTATACAAAATTACCATTATACCCTTACCCTCCCTCTCTCTTCCAGATCCGGCAGCCGTGCAGCCCTGCGTCGCCTCCGGCGGCTTCTCGCCGCCACCGCGCAGCCCCGGCGGCCTCGCGCGACTGCAGACGACATCGGTCTCGCCTGCAGCCCCGGCGCAGCGCGCCAGCGGCCTCTAGCAACTCGGTTGCCTCGCCGGCCGCGCGCAGCCGTCAGGGCTCGCCGAGCCGGCTGGCGGGGCCGCCGAGGCCGCTGGCTGCTGCGCGGCGGCGGGCGCGCTGGCGGTTGCCGTCGCGTAGCGGCCCGCTGGAGGCCGCCGCACGCAGCGGCCGCTGGAGGCCGCCGGCACGCAGCGGCCGCTGCGCAGCTAGGGCACCTCGGGCGGACCGCGACGCAGCCCGTGGCGGCCGCAGCGACCGGCCCTTAGCAGAGCAGCGGCCGCTGCGTGCCGGGCGGCCTCCAGCGGCCGCTGCGCGTGCGCGGCGCGGCCTCCAGCGCCGGCGCTGCGTGCCGGGCGGCCTCCAGCGGGCGCTGCGTTGCCGGCGGCCTCCAGCGGCCGCCGCCGCGGACAGCAGCCGCTCGAGCTGCGCGATGGCGGCGAGAAGCTGCCGGAGGCGGCGCGGGGCTGCGCGGCTGCCGGATTTGGAGGAGAGAGGAAGGGTAAGGGTATAATGGTAATTTTTATATTTTTTAAAATAAAAAAATAAAAAGGGACCCAGATGATATTTTTTGAAAACCTAGGGACCCCGATGATAAATTTAAAAAATGTGGACCTGTATGATATAACCCTTAAACTCAAGGACCTGGGTAAAATTTGCCTTAATTTTAATTTAGCATATCACATCACATATAAAATTTAATATTAAAAATTAACTTTATTTCACATCCTACATATATTAATAAAATAATAACTAACTTATATCACTTTTCTCATATATCCTAACATAATAACTAACTTCATATTTTACATCCCTCACATATTTTGATATAATAACAAATTTTATTTCACATCACTTACAACTTTCAATAAAAAAAATCTCTATCTAAGTTTAATTTTAATTTTGTTAAATTTAACCTTACAAACAAACAGACCTACAAGTGTCCAAGAAGTGTTTTTTTATTTTTTAATATTATTTTATTAGAACACACCACGTGGTATATCCGACACAGTATCCCCAAATGCCCTTGTGTCCAACATAAATACAACATGATTTTTTGAAGTGTCCATGCTTCATAGGTGAGAGCACGTCTCTAGGATTGATAATTGTTTGATGTTCTAATCGGGCTCAACTTTAGTTTATTGAGTCGAGCCACTTAGTTTGGATAGAACTTAGCTTATTCTCTATTTTTAAAATATATTAATTGTGGTTAGGATATTTGTGTGGTTTCAAATTCTAGTGCAATCAACTTATTTTTATTTCTTATTTTTTTAAAAAAATTAATTTTTTGAAAGGCTTAAGTTAACTCAATTAAAGCTCGAATGAAATTGAAACAAGCCAAACTTGAGTCACATCTAGCTGTGCTCGAATTTGGATAGTTTTCACCCTTGATAGATGAAGAGGAAATTTTATGGGTTTAGAATTTTTAAGTACAAAATTAATACTCAAATTACAAAATTCTACTTGCTCTAACCTAGAGATTTATATTCAGTACTTTTCAAAACGCTTGGACTACAATGTAATGAGGCACAAATTCAAGGATCCGGATGCAATTTACAAAAAACAATGTTAAACTTCAAGAATCTCTTCATGAAATAATAGAAAACCAATTGTTAAAAATCAGTTTTTTAGAACAAGCACGCAAAACTGAGAAGCGCCATGAGGAGGCAGAGCACAGCATTGACGGCGGCGATCGATGGCTGCCCGCTCCCCTTCGGCTCAGCGCCTGGTGCCTGCGCGTCGTGATTGGGGTCGGAGAGGTCTGCCACTGCGGGAAGCGGCGGATCGAAGACGTCAGCGGGCTCGAGAGGCGGCGCAGGAGACTGCGCCGGAGGCAGCGTCTCAGGCGCCGCAAGACCTGCGATGCCGCCGGCTTCTACGGGCAAGATGGTGTAGGGAAGCTTCGCGTCGAGGTTCGCGCATGGACTTCCTGCAGTGTTCAGTTAGGGCATGGAGGCTTTGGTTAGGGTTTCTAACATTCTACTTAAATCCACAGAAACCATAGTATAACTTCTGTGGAATTCTATATCGTCTGTGTGTTGGTTTCAAATGAAGAATGATTAGCTTTGCAGGGTTTTTAGTGGTTGATTTCTAATCGCTTTACTGTTGTCATAATTTTCTTGTTCAAATTCGTGGAGAAATTGTATGTAAGCAAGTTTTGGCGTGTTGTAAAGTTTAATTCTCAAAAGAAGCTATGATCTGGCTCAGAACTGTGGAATAAAATATTCTCGGTGCGGTTGGCAAACTTGGCAAAGTCACAGACATGTAAATCTTGTGTTTCTTCTCTCTCTCTCTTTCTCAACCTAGTCCCCTTATTTCAACCCTAACAGCCATGTGATGAACAAATGACTGAAAGTACTCTTTTGGGCTGTAATTCCTAGTAATTTGGTTTACACTTATAGTTTTTTATGCTTGTTTGAGTATATGCTGAACTAAACATGATCCATCTATAAATGTTGCGAAGAAATGCTTCTTTAAATGGTAGGGACTACGTGATGAGGTTTAGGTCAACCTAACTACTGATAATGTCAAGTTTAGTCCTAGTTCATTGATTAAACCGCACAGGTTTGAGATGAAGCTTATCAAATCCGCTCAAATTCAGAATAGCCATAAACTTCATCTACTTATTTTGATGCTTCTACTATGATGATGTTGTTATTTTGAAATGTTTGTGCATGTGCAAGGAAATTTGGAAGTGTATAGTCAATGTATGCTCTTATTGTTGCAAGCAAGTCATTTATTACTTCACCCTACTTAATTGAAAATCAAGACAACTTCTAAATCTTATTATGTAGACATATGCTTAGGTGGGATTTGAAATTAGAGTGATTTCTTCTGCTTGTTTTTTTCTTAGATTTCCATAGAACTTAGTCTGTTCATTCTTGCTTTGTGGAAATGCATAAATGAATTATGTAGTATTTATACCTAAACTAATGGAAGGATACTCTTTTGTGTAAACATTTCTGATATTATAAAGTAGAAATATTGAGTTGCGGAGTACTTACTCAAATAAGCTCTTGTTGTTTGAGGGAACTCTGTGATTATACCATCCACGCCTAGTCCACCTACATATGTGGCAATTTCCATGACTGGGTCTGAGAAGAAATCATAAGCTATGTTAGTGAACTCATTCCTGAGCACTGAAACATAGACCGAGACGTTGGCTTCTTGCATCTTTATTGTGACATCAGTGAAACGAGAGATGAAAGCTCCATTGTAGGCCATCAGAGAGGATCGAATGACATTGACAGCATTAGCAAACTGCTTGACCTCATCCACTGTCGACTTCGGCGCATCCCCTACTTGTTCTGGAATTAATAGAACTCGCTCGAAGTTGGCGTTCTTCTTGAATGCTGAAAGAACTGATGAGTCATCAGATTGGATAAGAACTCGTTTGGTTGTGTCTTTATCATAACTTGCGTTTGTCAAAGCTGTCGAAACTATATCAACCACACCGAGGCCTCTCTTTGATGCAAGGTAGGCAGCATTCTGCATATTAGTAAGTGGATGTTAGAATTTGGACTCTTAACACAGTTATTTTATAGCCTACATGAATCCATCTCGAACTGAATTAGGTTCAGGTCAACCCACCACTTGACCAACTTTTAGCACCAAATCTTTCTAAAAAATGAAAATGTTTGCAATTTGATTCACCCTATCCAATTCATTGATGTGTAGCATTAACCTAACTCATTTACTAAATGAGTCAAAATAGTAAATGAGGCCGGCCCAAATAACAAATGGGTCAACTTAAGCTTGACGTTTTCCGATAGTGTTAGTTGGGTAGTTTGGTGGAGTCATATAACCCTTACTCATCAGAGGGTGGGATCGAGGTAATAGTTGGAATACCTCGTTGTGTTCGGGAGTTCATGACTTTGAATATAGGAATCACCTGCCGCCTATGTTCTAGCAAAGTTCTGCTACATGAACCCTCAGATCCCTTAATGGTAGGGGCTCAAGGAAGTATTTATACCTCATACAGTTATTAACTTGATGGTATTATGAATGAAATTCTGATATGATGTCTAATTCAAATGCATACCTGAATGTTGATCAACACGCCTGGAATTGTGCTGTTCTTGGCAAAAGCAAGGAATTCAGGCAATGTCAGGATTTTACCCATGTTCTTAGCTAAGGGATTTCTCACCAAGCCAAGGCTGGAGTACGGGCTAGCTAAGCTAGCTGGAGACAAAAGAGAAGGTTTAGTACAAATAGCATGAATATCAAACAGTTCTATAAGTCATTTCTATTTAGTGCTGACTTGGTGTAAATTCTAGTTTATGCATGGATTTATAAATTTTAATCTAGTCACTTTTAGCAACTAGTCTTATATTGCCTTTATGATGCATCTTTTGCTCTTTATTATTCATCCCGAAATCCAAAACCACCAGAGTCTATTTATTTAGTTTTACCTTAATTAGATTTCTGCTTCCGTATTTCTAGTTCAGTCATTTCTTATTCTTAGATTCTAATGTCATTACACCTTCAACATGCATAATTAAAACTTCTTGTTAGAATCATGTATCACCTGATATTAGATACATACAACAAAGTTGACCCTGTTGTTCCTTTTCAGAAAAAATGTACTATTGCAAATTTATATTCTTTAGGATTTGATCGTCCCTTTCTTTGCTAATACGTCTTCCTTTATGTTAACCAAGTGCTGGTTTGAAATATGAATCATAGGTTTTGAGTTGTTGCTTCTACAAGCTTCATAGAATACCCATTTGTTTCCTATGGGGCATTTGGTTCAATTTTATTGTGATTTTTGTCATGTTATGTGGAGGACTAATTATTTGAAATTTTGAATTGATGACATATTTAAATAGCATTGCAAAGAAATATCAAGATCGCTATTCTAAGGTGGCATCTAGATGTCATCCAAATGTCACCCAAAATTGGATGGTATCTAGATGTCTATCTCAATTACGAGTAGATCAATGATGTAGATAAGCAATTGGAGTCAAAACAAGTGAGGCGAATATGCAATTCTATAACGGATAAGTTGAAGATATCAATTTAATGGTGTAATTACTCTTAGGTCCCTAAAGTCTGATGATCATTATACTTTTTTTTATTCATAGTATAGTGATATTGGACCAGACAAATAAGAATTATTAAATAACATAAATATTTAGATAGTATTGACATTTAGATAATAACTAACATCTATAGCATTGAATTAAATGCCCGTATTGAACATAATAAAATCTTATCTAACAGCTGCCCACCCCAATTACTTATGGGATAAGACATTCTTATTGTTTTTTTCTTTTTTTCGCATACCATTTTTAAATTATTGTCATTATGAAAAGATAATAGTTGTCGAAAACCATGTAAACACCTAGTGAAAGATACTTACGCTTCAAGCTTTGGATTTCAGTCCAAGTGAGATCAAATGAGAAGATTCCAGTGTTATTCTGGACCTCAGGAACTGTTGTTGATCGGGACATGAATGTCGGCATGGCTGTTGTGCTTTCTGCAAGATCTGCAGAGTCCAAGCAGAATGCAACTCCATCTTTCGACATCTGAACTGAGCAATCAATGATGTCAGCACCATCATCCACTGCTTGCTTGTATGCAAGATCAGTGCATCCAGGGTAAATTCCACTTGCACCATTGTGAGTTATAATTAGTGGCTGCCCTGTATAACCAAAAATACTGCTTAAGGATTTCCTTGAGTTTCAGGAATTGGACGATTATGACTAAATAGCAAGCATTTCCACACGGACCTTTGCCAGAGAGAGCATTGTTAGTGTTATGTGCAAAACACGCTGCATTTCAGACAATAGTCAAGTATGAGAATGTCAAATATATATTGAGATAAGAAAAGTTATCTAAACTGAAGCTGATATAGTAACTGATGGTAATTTTTTGCTTAATAGTTCGGACTGACAACTGATACTTGATATTTTGTTTACTAAATAATGTGGAACTCAACGGCATAGTCTTCTAGTCTCTCCTTTATGTGAGTCCTCCACATTTGGCATCACCCCTAGTTAATTACATTCTACAGACAAATTTAGGTGCTATGCATTAGTGACTAAGGCTGGACACAAGAGCAAACTTTCTTGATCCATTCTAGCTCAACTCCAACTCTAATGTCTTTTGAGTTTGAGTTGAGTCAAGTCAAAATGAGCTGATTTCTAGTCAGCTCGAAATTTTGTTTTGTTTTCATTGAAACCAAGTTTTCTAAAGAGAAAAAATCGAGTTGCAAAGGTGAACAACCGTGATAAGTAAAATTTTACTTATGACCTCTCAATCGATATGTCTAACTCTACCATTGGCTATGTAGTTACTTATATAGTGTTAGAATATATACATGTAAAATATGTTTTAAGTAAGCTCGAAATATTTTCAAGCTAAAGCAAATTATAATATATAATGTTATATTAGGGGAATCTTCCCTTACTCGAACTCTACTTGAATTCTTTTTTGATCTATTGGTATGGATTGAACCTTGACTCAATTGAATTCGAGCCAAAATTGGGAGTTCGAGTTTAATAAGTGCTAGCTCTATGATGGAGCGCAGGAATCAGTATAATATGCTCAACGTGAGAGAGACGTCTAAGCACTCAAATTAAGCCATACTTCGAATCTACCACTACATTTTATGACTGGAAAGGTAGGGAATAAATGGGATCAATTCAATCTAGTTGTCCTATATCCATGTCTATATGACTATGAACCTATATACATGCATTGTTGTATAGGGACCTATGAACCTAGACGTTAGAGTAAATCCAATGTTCTCTAAGTAGCTTAACATTGAAAAATACCGTTAAGATACAAATGATACATTTTGAATGGAAAACTATGAAAAGAGGATGAGAGGAAATGCGAACCAATAGCTTCTGATGCAGTGGAGGGGAAGTCTGTAAGAAAACCATCGACTGAAAATTTTGAATTGTCAATGAACTGCAGATACTCTGCAATGGGATCATAGCTGTAGTTGTAGCTTCCTGGCATATCATTGGCGAAACCCGAAGCATAAACTTCCAGCCCAAGGCCGTGAGCATCTGCCACGATGGAGGTTGCAGGTGCCAGGTATCCATCATTACGTACAGGCCATATGTAATCTTTTGGGACTAGAATTCCTGAAGCAAAACCTTTTATGCTTGCTAGATCCTTTAGAAGATCTCCATATGCCTTGTTTGATGTTGGCTCAACAGCATCTTTTTCAAGGAACCTGAAGATGAGCTTTGGCTTGGTTTTCATGGTTTTCAACTTCAGACCCTTTAGGAATCCTATTTCTGGTGACGAGATGTAATCAAAGCGTAGATCCTGGGAAACTAACATTACAAAGTCCACTGTATCCAGTTTGTGTTCTCTGTAGAATGCACTGTACTGCAAGAGTTGGAGACAAAGCTTAAATAAGTAGAGTTGGTTACTATCTTTTGGGCTTTAAGTAGTAACAAATACAACTTTAGGGGGTGACATATGTGCTTATCTCTTTTAAATATTTATTAGTAGAAATTTAATACCTGGACGTTCAACCAAAAGCGAGGAGGCTTAAGCCCTTGGACATCGTCAACTGTTGACATTGGCATGGTACCATCGAAAACACTTGGTCTCGAATAGATGTTTTGTATCACTTCATGAGGAAAAAGTTTCCAAAAATAAAATAATAATCTTTTTACCAAAGAAGATTATATAAACTCAAAGGTTGAGATAAAAAGCAAGTATTATGCAAACCTGTAACATTGCTGAACAGCTCATCTGCTGTGAAGTCTAATGAGAACCATCCACGAACTGGCTTTCCATTGACGTTGTAAGTGTTTACTCTCTTTGGGAAGATGGAAGCTATATTCGTTGAGTTATCGAGTCTCAGATCTGTCCTGCAGATTCCAATACTGTCTTTTGTCAATTGAAGATCACATAACAAGACCACATCCTGAAGACTTGATGGTGATACAGCAAACTGGTAAGCATATTGGCTTGAATCTGGGAAAACCCCAGAAAAGCCACCCCTTGCAATCACAGCTGGAGAAAAACCTGCGAAATAGATTTTCATGATTATGTTATGTGAATAGAAATGTGTGTTTTACATATGACAATGTGAGTACTTGTTCAATAGCCATCCTTTTTAAGTACTATACTTGGTGCTAATTCTAGATTGCACAATCTTTTTTTTTTCTTTTAAATGAAAAGAAAAGTTTATGGCCAATTCTAGCAATCACAGATAGAGGAAAACCTGCAAAATAGATTTACAAGATCATTTTCTGCAAATAGAAATGCGTTACATGTGAATTTATGAGTATGTTTGGTCATGAATTTTTAGTTCTATTCGTAGTATCTATTATAACTCGCGCAATCTTTTTCTGTGATGAAGTTACTGATCATGGCGTATTCTAGTAGGCACAGCCAAAGATTAATCCACAAAATAGATTACAAGGTTATGTTTTCGAAGTGTTTTATATATTACATAGGGCTAATTCTTGTTTTTACAACCTTTTGTATAACTTACGATTGCTCATTACTATAGTTTGTGTCATCAACTCTCCATTGTATTATATGAGAGTTTTAGTTTTATTCTTTAATTTCTTATTCTCTTTTATTTGCTTTTTTTAAGATAGTTGTTTCTTGTTGAAAAGATAAGTTAACAGATAAGTCTTTGTTACTATCACTCTACAGAACTGATTCACCTCATTCAAATTCTTCCAAAATAATTGGATCATTTTCTTGAGAATCCCCTCTCTTTTTTCACTCCGTCTAGAAGACTAGCTTAGACCAATTTTATTTATATTTTCATGTTTCAATTTAATACTTTTCATTTATGATCAAAGGTGAAGATTTTTCTTTTTAGTAAATTTATGTGGATTAAACCCTTAATATCTCGGTAATTCGATGGGGTTGGGCCCAAGAACTAAGATTACTTGTTTATAATTGAAACAATAATCCAATTTCTAATATAATCTTTCCCTATTGTACATACCCTACCGTTTTCTAGAAAAAACCACGAAGATCATGCCGAAGATTTTGATGAGCTTTACAATACAATTTATTTTCATGATTTGTATTCTATAAATCCAAGTTTTTTCTCTTAATGACCGGAGATCACAAAAAAAAAAAAAAAAGATGTTTGAATTCTTACCACTTAAAGTCTGCCATTTTTTAGTAGATGGATTTGCTGGTGAAGGCTGAGCAGCTGCTCCATGGATGATCAACAAAAGAGATAAGAGGTGCGCCAACATTTTCTTCAGCATCATCAAATTTACCTGAAAATAAATAATTTATATAGAAGAAATGGGGTTTAATTAACTAATTAATTAATTAATTTTTGACAAAAGAAAATTTCACCCCCAATCGGAAGGAAGAATTCGGGCTCCTCTCAAATTTCAAATGGGGGTGGTGCCGAGGCCTCGGTGGAGGATAGAGAAGAAGAGGATGGAAGATGGTTATTAAGTAATTTAAGGGTAAATTTATTTGTTTTAAATATAGGCAACGGTTAACCTTATTTTTCTCCCTTCTCTCTTCCTAATTTAAGTAGCTTTGCAACTGCTAGCCAAATATAGGTTAATGTTAATTAGTTAACTTAATATCATTTAATTGCCATCAATAATTTTTTTTTAAAATTTAAATGAATATTTATTGCGTTGCCACCCAAAACGTTTAATTGATCATGAATGTCATTTTTTTTATATTATCTAATATTATTTAGAAAAAAATAGTTATTTAATTTAATAATATATATAGAATTAATTTTATAAAAAATTATAAAATTATGACTTTAAAAAATAAATAAAGATGTCAAAATATAATTTCTTGGGCAAATTTCAATCAGGTCCCTGAATTTAAGGGTTATTATCACAAAGGTCCACGTTTTTAAAATCCTATCATCCGGGTCTCTAAGTTTTCAAAAATATCATCCGGGTCCTTTTCTATTTTTTTATTATTAAAAAATATAAAAATTACTATTATACCCTTACCCTCCTTCTCTCCTCAAGATCCGGCAGCCGCGCCGCCCCGCGCCCCTCTGCGCCGCCTCGGGCGGACCTGGCCGGCCGCACGACACCGGCTTCCTGCGGCCGCTGCACACAGCGGCCTCCAGCGGCCCGGCTGCCTTGCCGACCGCGGCGCGCGCCACCAGGGCTCGCAGCGCGGCGGGCGAGGCAGCCGGGCCGCTTGCGGCGCGCCGCGCCGCCGCCGCACGCCGCCGGTCGGCCCGCAGCGCCACTGCCGCTCGTGCAGCCCGCCAGCGGCTCGGCTGCTCGCCGCCGCGCGGCGAGCCCTGGGCACGCCGCGCGGCCGACGAGGCAGCCCGGCCACTGGAGGCCGCTGCGAGCCGCCCGCGGCCGGGTGTGCGGCTCGCCAGAGGCAGCCGGGGGCGTGGGGTAGCGGGACGGCGCGACCAGGGGGCGGGGCGGCGACGGGGAGTGGCGCCGGGAGGCGACGCGAGGTTGCGCGGCGGCCGGATCTGGAGGAGAGAGAGGGAGGGTAAGGGTATAATGGTAATTTGTATATTTTTAATAATAAAAAAATAAAAAAGGACCTAGGTGATATTTTTTGAAAAACTAGGAACCCCGAAGATATAATTTTAAAAATATGAACCTGTGTGATAATAAGTCTTAAACTCAGGAACCTGGGTGAAATTTACCCTAATTTCTTTGATAATAAATGTTAAACTTTTTTTTTGATTGAAAAAAAATGTTAAACTTCAAGAATCTCTTACATCAACCGAATTAGAGTTGGTAAGGTCGGCTTCTTCCTCTTCTTTCTTCAGAGCCGGCCCAAGCACACAAAACTGAGAATCGCCATGAGGAGGCAGAGCGCAGCATTGACGGCGGCCAGCAATTGTAAGGATGGAAAAATAATTCAAGAATTTGTTGAATGGATCAAATCAAAAGGAATTACATCTGAAGTTGGGTGGAACGTAGCTTCTTAATTTGTATCAGAAGACTTCTTCAATTAACATGCGAATCAAACAAACATATATATAGAAAAGGGAGTTGCTATTCCCCCTCTGACACCACCCGCTCCCCCTCCCAATTTTCAATTTTATTTTCTTCCCTTTGAGTAATTATTTATTTATTTAATATATTTTTTTTATTTATTAAATTTAATTAATTATTTCTTATTATTTTTTTTCTATTTTATTTATTTAATATTGTTAGATCCTTTTTATCTTTTAATTTTTTAATATTAAATATTTTATTATTAAATTTATACTTTAAATTTTTTTTGTCTTTTATTTATAATAATTTTTGATTTACTTATTTTTATTCTTTTATCTTACTTTTAGTTTAATTATTTTATTATTTTATTTTACTTTTAATTTTAATTATTTTATTTTGTATGTTATTTTTTTCTTTATATTTATATTTATATTTAGTTCTATTTTGCTTATTTAATAGTCTTTAAATATTTATTCTCTTTTATTTATTTAAGAAATCTTATATTTTTTTTATTTGTTGTTATTTATTTTTGTATTTTTTTTATTTATGTATTTTTTTGTTCTTTTATTCTTTTATTTAATATTCTTTATTTAAAATAGAAATGATTTTTTTTTGCAATAATTTTTCAATTGTGGCAAAAGCGATTATATATATAACTTGCAAACAAACATATTTTTCAGAACCCAATATTATTTTAGCCATATTTAGGGAAGAGTACATGTAATAATACAAAAAAAGATACACCAAAATATATGAAAATACAAATTCTAATCAATATTTTCGCCAAATTCTGCACCCGGACCGTTAGGTCCTGTATCTTGAAAAAAAAATTGATTCTTTAGTGAGTAGAAAATAATTTAATTAATTAAATTTAATGAATAAAAAAATCAATTAATTAAATTTAATGAATAAGAAAAACATAATAATCAAATTAAATTAAAAAAAATAATTAATTCAAGAGAGTGTTCTAAAGAATATTAAATAAATAAAATAAAAAATATTAAAAATTAATTAATTAATTAAAATTAATAAATAAGAAAATTAATTACTTAAAATTAATGATTAAGAAAAATATAACAATCAAATTAAATAAAAAAGTAATTAACTAAAGAGAATGATTTAAAGAATATTAAATAAATAAAGTAGAAAAAAATATTAGAAAAAAATTAATTAATTAAATTTAATGAATAAAAAAATTATTAATTTAATTTAATGAATAAAAAAATATAATAATCAAATTAAATAAAAAAGTAATTAATTAAAGAGAGTGATCTAAAAAATATTAAATAAATAAAGTAGAAAAATATTAAGAAATAATTAATTAATTAAATTTAATAAATAAGAAAAAGATATTAAATAAATAAATAATTAATTAAAGTTAAGAGGGTAAAATTAGAATTTTAGAGGGGGAGGGGGTGGGGCCGGGGGGGGTGCTGTTAGGGAGGGGGGGGAATAGCAATTTGCTATAGAAAATATGAAGAAATCATAGTTGAGAAAGACGGTTAAAGATAAGGAGTAGCACGACGTTGTTGATCACTTTTCAAAAAGTTTTCCAAGATGAGCAAGATTATGAAAGTAAGAACATTGAAGGACGCGACAAGGGCGAACTACTTTTGACAGCGCCTTCTCCATTGCTGGACTTCCGGTATGACCGTTGAATACCTTGGACATTGATTGGCCGTCGAATAAAATAAAGATGTTGAAGATAGGGGTGTGAACGAACCCCATGCTGAAAGGCAAAGTTGAACAGTTTCTGTTATACTTGGCTTTTGTTGTAGTATGCTTCGTAATTATACGAAGCAGATCATCCTGAGTGTAAATTTGTAGTCGTAAACTTTGGTGCTTGCAATTGTGTATTTGAGAATTTTGATGAAGACGAGTAGATTTACTTCTTCTAGAATAAAATACTTGAATAAATTTTCTCAAAGTTTTTGTAGAACTCAACATCCAATATTTAAATTTTCAAAATCAAATATTTAACTAAGTTAATGGCAAGATCTTCCATAAGAGATGAGTCATTTAGGCTCTGTAGGATGGTGTGTTATACTTTGGCACTTCCTTTATAAATTCCTGCTGTAACGCTTTCTTTCAAATGGCAAACTGGTTGTCAAACTGGCACTTCCTTGTGCGAGGTCAATCTTTTGACTACATCTCTGAGCAGGATTTTAACCTTTCAAAGGAACGTGATGCTTCCGTTCTTCAAACGGAAACAAGATATTAACACTGCTATAGGCCCATCCACCCATCCACTTAATAATGATTAGGAGAATAATTTGTTTAAAGTTGAAAGTGATAAAATATTTTATGAAAATTGAGTATGAATATCTTACTGATAATTTGTATGATTGATGAATTAAGAATAGAAGAAAATATCGAAATAACAGATAAAGAGTTAATATTGATAGAGAAATATAAGATCAAATTCGAAGAAATAATTCGACAGGAAGGGAAAAAATAGTTGGCAGAGAATGAAAAATGTCAAATGTATATTAAATGTTTACCTACACTAATGCAAGATATATTAAAAGTGCAGCAGTATACAGAGTTTGATAAATTAGTGGAGGATTCAGAGATTGTGACATCAAATTTTCTTTTAAGGCAAGAAAATGTCTTAGAAGTAGAAAAATGATAATTAAGATGTAATATATGATGTTATAATATAAATAATGATGTTTTGATTATACAGCTGAATATTGCTGATTTATATTCCTTATACTAAATAAGAAGTCAAGTGAAAAATAAAGAGCATATTGGTGTGAACTAGATGTATTTTTTTGAGTTGTTTACCAAGTTAAATGACAAGTTATGACTTGTGTACTTGGAACAACTAAATAAGATTGATAAGATATTTTAATGTTTGTTGATGAATTCAAAAGGAGTTTCTTATTGTGTGTATGTCCTTGCCTATGTTCTAGCTATATGATATGGTAAATTGCTAAATTCAGGGATGATTGCCAAGTTGTGTAAACATCTGACAAATTCGGGGATAATTGTATATGTGACACTCCTCCATTTGCAAGGTATGAGAGTTGCCAAGCATTCTATGTATCTATGAAAAAGAAAAGAGACAGTTGAGACATATTCTAAGAAACCAAGTTCAAAAAATAAAATGTGTAAAAAATAAAAAGGTGAAGAAAAATCAGTTCGAATGTATAATGAAATTTGTGAATTATTACGTAAATTTTAAGGACGAAATTTCTAAAAGCTGGGGAGAATGTGACATCCAAAATATAATTTGGGATTTAAAAATTTGCGCTGATTTGAACCTACAATAAATAATTTTGGACTTATTTATAAAAATATAAAAGTTAAAGGATTAAATTACAATTTTTCTTAAAAAATAGATAAGGATGGCTGCTAGACTGCAGCCTAGCCATTGCCTTCCCTCTTTCCTTCTTGATGCGGAACGGAAAAAAAAAAATTTCAAATGATATTTTATATTTATATTCAGCAAAATTGATTAACAAATTATTTTAATTAAGAGAAAAATATTTTTAGATAAATTATATGATAAATGAGATTTTTAAATCCCGTAAATTAAGATATTTTAAAATTAAAATTAAACTGGATCGTATGATAAATAAGAATTTATCAACTTAGATTAGGGAGTCAATTTAAATTCAATAAATCAGATCTGAGGTTCAGAAATTTAGGACATGTCTCACAATTAAATTCAACAGTAATTAACACACAAAGAAGTATCAGGTCACACAATTAGAGTCAAATAAATAACTCAAATCAAGCGAATAATTTGTGTTGAAATCAAATAATCAACTTAATTGGGTCTGAGAAAGAATTTACCAGCGATTTGAATCGGAAAAGAGTCACTGACGATGACGATTGACTGATTTGATCGCAACTAGGCGAGTCGAAAACATCGTAGCCGATGTTATGAAGGACGTCGTTGGCTTAAGTCTCGTGTTCGATGTTGCAAAAGACCGAACCAGCATGCACGATGTTACAAAAGGTTGAACTATCAGGTCGAGGTCAGATGTCTTGGGCGATGGCTGCTGGCCGAACGCGGGCAGTGGCTGGCCGCACAGCTGGCGTAGCAGCGGCGGGGTTGCCGGCTCTCGCGAGTAACCGACGGTCGAAGGAGGCGAAGGCGGCGTGAGCGGAGCGAGCTTCAGAGGTAGGTGAGTGCGCAAAGTTTTTTTTTTTTTTTTTTGAGAAGTGGATAACTAGGCTAATTTGAGGATTCTCACCAAAGCTAACCCTACCCTTTCCTTCACCGGAATATAGACCCCTTAACCCGGATCTAGGCTCTGAGAAAATTCAAACATAATTTCATTCATCAAATGTTATTCCTTTTACAATGCAAGGCGACCTCTTTATATAGAGAGATCCCATAAAGAAATTTGAAAATACAATATTGAATGCAGGAAATAAAATACCAAATAAATAAAAGCAAATATGAAACTAATTCTATTATAATAAAATAAAATCAGCTCCAAATATGGTGAGTCTTTCAAACCTCTCAAATATACAAATCAAATCAAATCAAATCAAATCTAAATAAAGCTAATATGAAAATCTTTAATAGCTCTAATTAATTTGAATTTGAATTTTGATGCAGCACTTGACACCATCCTAGCCATTCAATTCAATGCTGATTTGTGTCCCCACCACTTCTTCTGCTAACCACGTAGCCATGTATAATTAAAAAAAAAAGGAAGGGATTAAGCCAAAAGGCTTTGCTTTCTGCGCCTCTGCCCCTCTGTACCGCTTCTTCCGCCAAGCCTGGCAAGCAACAGTAGCGGAAGCTGCTGGGAATAAAGAAGAAAAAGAAAAAAAGGAAGAAGGAGGAGAAGAAAAAAAAGAAGGAAGAGGAAGAAAAGGAAAGTTAGAGAGGGAATTCCAAATTTTATTTAATGATATAATCGGTAGGTAATTCTTTCTTTAAAGTTGATGTTGAATTATTATTATATTGTGAATATAATTTAATGTTACGAGAATATGAAAATTATGATATTATGCTATGTATTCTGTTAATTGAATATATAAATGAGATGAATTTGATGATCTGTGAGGTGATGTACTAAGGAATATTTGTATACCAAGAACCGACAATGGTAGAAAGTTTCCCATATATGTTATTCCGACGAGGGCGGGGAGTGTACGCCGGGTGATGTCCTAAAATGAAGTCACCGATATGATTAAATGATATGTTGCAAGTTGTATAAATATTTAAATTTCGACGCCTCGGTTGCTGGTGGCTCGGCTCAGTGTAAAGAGGGTGGTCGAGTACGGGCAGTCGGGAGGTCACATAAGTAGTGGCTGCGGAGTGATAGGGACAAAAATAGCATTGTACTGGGGGCCCACCAGTACAGTGAGAGTTAGGCACAGAGCACTATCCTAGGTCGTACACTCTTACTTATCATTAGAGAAGTTGGGATAGCAAGAACAAGGGATGGACCATCACGAGTTTAGACTGTGGTAGTCCGTCCAATGGGTCTAGACTGACTTTGCCTTGGGATAACGTGAATGGCTTCTACTGGTGCCACGTGTATGGCTGTGACACCTCTGAGTATTTCCGTGCAATCATTAGATAATTACTTTTTTGAACTCCTAATATTTTATTTTTTTCAAGTATATATATTTTTATTTTTATTGCCTTAGAAAGTTCTTGGCTTATATTTTTAAATTTTGATTATATTGACATCATTTAAATGACTTTGGATAGAAATTGAGCAAAACAAACCCAATAAATTATTTTGTACCTGATATCTATTACACCTCCTCTTACTATATATGTGTGGGAAGGAAACTCGAAAATCAACAAGAATCATAGCTGCAAAAATCAAATTTAGGTGAAAATTTTAATGGTAAAATAGAACCTGCCTGTTCTTCTCAGGAAGGTGCACTGCAACAGATGCAATTCACAGTTGAAAGTTGACAGAAGGTTGAATATTTCTTTCTTCTACTCTTCTGGTGGACTGGCAAATACCTAAAACCCTGGTAGAGAACCATCTGCATAAACTCCAAAGCCCATCTTGAAAATTTCCAATCCATGTCGTTTGTTCAATTTGATTTCGGGAGTTTATTGAAGGGCAAATGCAGTAGCAGCCCCTTTTGTTCCCTCCCCTTAAAGAATGGCTTCCATTCACAAATCTAGTCGGTATTAATTTCACGCATTCAATGGAAATCTACATATGTAAAACATAATAAGATTAGCAACAAAGAAGACAACTAAAGCCCATGCACAAATTGCACAGAGGAGTTCCAATCATGTGATACAGGTAAACTTGCCAACAGATGTTAAAAACAGTTGTTTAAAGTAAACAGGTATTGTCCAATACATCATAGACATTTATTTTCTTGGAACCATCATTAACTTGTAGCCCTTTTAATGTTTATTAAGAAGTCTAACAACTATTTCTGCGGCCTTACAAGGATTCAAATTGTCTGGCATTCATCCATCATGGTGAACCCATAAAAGTCTTGCTACCTCGACAACCTAACTTCGACTCTAGCAATTGGCAGTACACCCAACCTTGAATTTGAAGAACTGAACAAAAATCTGGGCATCACAAATCCCGTTAGCATGCCACCTAAATAGAGAGTTGAGATTCCCCCCCTTTTGTTTCCATTTCTCCTTACAGGCAGTTCCACTTTCTGCCTAGCTTCCACAGTACTATTGTCATCCATAACACTTAAAATGCAAAAACATTAGCACTAAAGGGTCATGAATGGCACACTTTAGTCAAATGATTGCTTATAAAAAGAAACAGAACCTGTGGTTAGCAATGCCGAACAAAAATAGAATCCACCGACTCAAGTGATATGATGAATCTTGGAACAATAGAAACCAATTGAGTTGAGACACAAACTTCATGGAAAGCTAGAATTACATTGCAGAATCCATCCGAACAATAAACAACTATGATTCCTATTGCTCAAAGGGTTACCTTCAGCTGTCTCATCAGCAACACTTCCACCATCACCTCAATCATCTTCAGAATTTAAGATAATAAATTCTAACCATTCAATTTCCATCAAACCATAATTAACTCGCATTCCATTCAAACTCGCATGCCTAGAAAATAAAAAAACCAGAAACTTAACTAAATTTCATAGAGGTGTTATATGAGCAACGTCAAATAGTTAATTCAACTAAAGTCTGTGAGACATAAAATTAGAACATCAAAGATAGTGAATGAGCATTCCTTAGCAGCAATCCACAATAAGTTTAGGGGGCGTTTGGTTCAATGTTATCTTGATGTTATGTTATGTTATCTAGAAAAAACAAATGTTTGATTTAATGATATCTATAAATAATTTTCAATTAGATTATAAATTTATTAGTCAAAAGATGACATCTATCTTACATGACATAACACCAAAATTACAATAAACCAAACGCCCCCATAATAACTTTAGTAAAATAATTATACATATATAAGCATTGAACATGTAGATTTGTTGTCATTTAGAAAGAAATAAAATGAGTGGTCAGTAGATGGCATTAGAAAAGATTGTATCATATAAAGCGAGAGTTGCACCTAGGGGTGGCAAAATGGGTCGACGGGTCGGGTTTGGGTCGAACCCGAATTCTACCCGACCCGAATAACCTCAACCCGAACCCGACCCATTTATTAAATGGGTCAAAATCCATGACCCGAACCCGACCCGATTAATAAATGGGTCGGGTTGGCGGGTCGACCCGACCCGTTTATAGAGTATTTTTTGATAAATGCCTAACCCGAACCCTACCCGACCCGAACCCAACCCGTTTAATAAATAGGTCAAAATTCATGACCCATACCCGAAATTTGCGGGTCGGGTTCGGGTCGGGTTCACAGGTCGGGTCATATATTGCCACCCCTAGTTGCACCTGTACAATACACAAGAATGTAAAATTACTCTAGGCTCATAACACATAGACCCAGTTAATATATTATTATATCTACAGTATGAAATAGAATTATTTTAATTTTGAGATTTGTGTAGAATATAAAATAAAATTAAATTTGTGTTGGATGAAAAATGAAATTGAATTGCGATTTGTATAAGATACGAAATATACTTGAATTTTTTGTTAAAAAAATCTATTAGATGTGAAATAAAAATTAAAAAATATTGCGATCAAAATAGCCTTGAACCATACAAGGCTACAAACTTAAGTTGTTAGGTTAGTTGCTTACCATAAAATTAGTCATGATATCAAAGCTAAAGGTCTTGAGTTTGAGATCAAGTTAATTTCTAGTACAAGATTACAAAAAAAGAAAAGCATATGCTGCAATCTACTCTGCAAAGTCAAAAATGTGCAATAATAAGAGGTATGTAAAAATATAATATTATTCATGTCTCACATACAATAAGCTTAAGTTTTTTAAGTTGATTATCATAAATTCAACAAAAGATAAAGTAAGGATCGCTCAAAAAATTCGCACATGTATGTCATTTCTATGGAAGACACCAATATGTAAAAGTAAAGGAATCCAAACCACAACATTAAGAGTGGTAGAGGACGCTCAAAACAATGACTTGAGATAGAATCATTGCATACATTTAATTAATTGCACTCTTGGAAAATATTGCTTTGCATAAAGTTGATTGAAAAATAGAAATTCATATAATTGATTGCAACTAGTTTGGAATTAAGGTTTTGCTTATTGAACCCCACTGATTTTGATGATTACAATTATAGTTACTTTTAAAATTAGGGTTGTACATGATGAACTATTTCGAAAGGGTCGTGCATGAAGGTCGTGTACAATGTTTCAGCATTTGCACAATCGTGTATGATTTGTGCAGCAATAAAGGATTGTGCACAATGGTTGAAAGCACGTACATGATGTTGTTCCTTGAAGAGTCGTATACGATGTTTACGATGTTGTTCTTTGATATATAATATTGTTCTTTAAAGGGTCGTATACGATATTGGTCTTCGAAAGGTCATGTATGTTGAACCACATTGATTTTGATGATTACAACTACTTTAAGTTTAATACTAATACTCTTCTAAGCACGTTCTTACAGGCTAATCGTCCCTTAGAAGATGGACACTCTCAAGTCCAAGTTAAGCAGAGCTCACAGTTCATTATTTTTCATTCTTCATAGGACTAAATGTAAACGCGTTAAAAAAATGAGTTGACATCCACTAACCTTTGTCCTTTGGCTCAGATTTTTGTACTATGTGCTGAGATAAAGTGATCATTTTTAGCATATTTTAACGTAAAATAATTCTAATTGATATCTCTTTATTTGTCCTTATGCCCCACTTAAGTGTTTTTATATTTTTCTCTCACCCAATATTGTGTGCTTTCCGCTACCATAATTCCTGCAAATATATTTCCAGAAAATCTGAAACTTTTCTACCATTTCTTGAACCCAAAAAATGATCAAAATGCCCCCCATTTGCCTTCCTTTCATTGGTCTTTGCGTAGGACATGAATACATGGCATTTTTTTCATTGGTTTGTTTGAATCAATGACATATTTTCACTCAGCTGAACCTATTTCTTGCTGTCCAAACTACAGAACAACAACAATTTGACTTGCAAAAATTTTCGAAGTTTTTCAAACTCTTCTCTCAAGCTCTAAGTGTTCCTCTACTTCTTTTTTCAGCAAAAAAAACAGCATTTCCTTTTGAAGAAGTGAATATTTGGAGAAGTCTTTGGCTAGCAATCAAGCAGAACCTGAAACTACACTTATCAATTTTGCTGGCAAATAATTTCAGGTTTTCTGTAACTTATATTTTTTTAAATCAATAAGTTTTTGTTTTGGCAAAGGTTATTTGAGGTTTTCTTGAGGCGTGTTTGTTCTTACTTGAAAATATCTTTGCTTGAGCATTCCAAGTTTTTGTAAACAAAATTTTCTCTTCAAGATCTATTTTCTTATCGATTTTCAAACGACTTTGGTAACTCGTTTTCAGATTTTTCGAGTCTTCTCTCTTAGCAAATTTCTGCGTGATAGAACTTCTTTTGTAATTTTTCTCTCTTTGTTCTCAAATTGTAATATTAGCTAGCTAGACTAGCAACTCTTTTTATTCTCTTATTTTCTCCCTTAGTGAAGGCATTTAGTTTTTCCTATTAAGTGAAAAAATAGGTGGGTTAGAATTTTTTCCGTGCAAAAATTCATAATAAGGTTTGGTCGGCTTTGGTTCCTAGAAAAAGCTAGTGAGTCTGTAAGATTTGGTCAGCTTTGGTTCCTAGAAAAAGCCGATGAGTATCGCGTTTGTTTGGCTTTGGTTCCCATTAAAAAGCCGGTGTGTTAGTGGACTGAAATCTTACTTGAGAAGTGTGGGAAGTGGACTAGGCGGGGAGCCGAACTATAAATCATTTATGCATTTTTCTTTTCTCTTTAGACCGTTAAAATTTGATTAAGATATAAATATAATAAATCTAATTTTAACTCAAAAACAAACTAAAACTACTTTAATATAATTGATTCATATATTATCTAAATCATATCTCTCACATTTTTTTTGAGCTGTTATTGTATTGATTTTGCTGTTTTGATCAATTTGCCTAAATCAATTGATTTTATTTCTATGTTTTTCTCCGTTGTTACAAGTTATCCGATCTATTTGGCAAAATCGATCAATTTGCTCTTTCGTGCTCTGTTTGACTTATTTTCGTTGTAACTTTCTAATCCTTCTTGAATACTTAGCTGTGTATGTAATTTTCCAGCTATTAATTTTGTAAGCATAATTTATTTAAATTTTTTTAATCCCAATTCACCTCACCTCTTGGGAAGGCCTAAGAGCCAACAAGTGGTATCAGAGCAAACTCTTATGTTTTTTTTTTATTATTTTATTTCAAGATTAACATCCTAGAATCGATCTGTGACTCTTCCCATGCACATACCCGATGATGCTATATGTGAGGGTCTTTAAGCTAATCGTCCTCTTTTTTTTAAAGATTTACATTATAACTTTTGAAAAAGACGTATGATATATCTTCAAGGAATTGACATAGAGCTATTGAAAATAACTCGTAAGCCCTTTATTATTACTAAGAAGAAAAATAGAGTTACTCATAAGGAATTTTTCGATATGACAGTTGAAAAGAAAAGATTAGCATAATTAAATGTCAAAGCTCTTAACCATCTTCAATGTATATTATCTCTTAGTGAGTTCAACCGAATTTGCACCCTCTTCACCGCTTATAAGGTATGGTCTAAGCTTGAGGTAACTTATGAGGGAACAAATCAAGTCAAGGAATCAAAAATAAATATGTTGATTCATGACTATGAATTGTTCGAAATGAATGAATCCCAAGAAGTCTATTAAAGATATGTTTATTAGATTTACTAATATCACTAATGGACTTATATCACTCGAAGAACTTGTGAGAAAAATTCTTAGATGTGTACCAAAAGAGTATGATGCAAAAACAACGACAATTGTAGAA
Source organism: Apostasia shenzhenica (assembly GCA_002786265.1). NCBI lineage: Eukaryota > Viridiplantae > Streptophyta > Magnoliopsida > Asparagales > Orchidaceae > Apostasia > Apostasia shenzhenica. The sequence goes on along the minus strand of KZ451908.1, from coordinate 4,039,298 downwards.
GCAAAAGGCTTGTCTACTTTCGAACTCAACATGTTGTTAGGTTCCTTAATTACATATAAGTTGGAAATGAAGAGAAAGAAAAAGAAGAAAGAAGAAGATAACCTCAAAAAAAGGTCATTGCTTTAAGAGCCGCTTCACCTACTACTTTTGAAGATGACACCACTTCTAGTGGTGACGATGAAGGAAAAATTGATGATGAAATTGCTTGGGTGTCTAGGCGTTTCAATGCTCTCATGAAGAAAAAGAGAAGCATCTTACGAAGAGCTCAAAAGAAATCATTCAAAGCAAAAGACGAGAAATAAAGCACATCAAAGAATAAAGAAGAAGAGATAGTTTGCTATGAATGCAATAAGTCAGACCACATAAAGCCAAATTGTCTTCTACTTAAAACAAAAAAAGTGAAAAAGAGAAAGAAAGCAACATGGAGCGATTCCGATACTAGCACAAGTGAAGATAAAGAAAAGAATGAGATGACCAATTTTTGTCTTATAGCAAATGAAGATAATGAAGATGATGAAAAACTCATCTCTTTTGTATGATGAATTAGAAGAGAATCATTTAGATCTTATTTATGAGTATGATAAAATAAAACATAAATAATTTTCCTTAAAAAAATTGCATCTCGCTTGTGAATCTTCATGCATTGATGCAAGGCATTAAAATGTAGAATGATGAGCTTATGTTGCATAATGAAAATCTTTCTAAATTAAATGAAGATCTTAGCATGCATATAAGTAGATTAACTAAAGAAAATGGGATTCTTAAAGTTAAATTTAGCATGCATAATATTAATATTAAAAATAAAACTACTTCTCATAATATAAAAATTAAATCTCATACTAGAAGTAGCTTGCATAATTCATCTCATGCACATATGTGTGCGATGCCTTATGTTATTTGTAATTTTTGTAACAAGCATGGTCATATTTCACATACATATATAATTAGAAAATTCATGCTTTCTTCAAGAATTACATCTTATGTATGAATTTCTAAAAGCATATCACATGTAAATTTTATTGCAACTAACCTCATAGGACCTAAATTTATTTGAGTACCTAAAATCAAAACTTAAGCTCTTCATTATAGATATGCCTTCACACCAGGACCGGTGGAGGCAAATGGTTTTTTGATAGCAGGTATTCACGCCATATGACCGAAGACAAATCTAAATTTACCCCGCTAAAACAAAAAATGGAGGTTATGTGACTTTTGACGACAATACTAAAAAACGTACTATAGGATTGGTAAAATCAGTAAAAAATCTTCTACCTTTATAAATAAGATCCTTTTGGTTGATAGATTTGCATATAATTTACTTTGTATTTTACAATTATGTGATTATAGTTATGAGATTTTTTTTTAATGCATCTCAATGTTTAATTAAGCATAATAATATTATTATATTTATTAATTTTAGAAGTAATAATGTATATCAAGTAAATTTATCTTCTATTGATTGTGATGATGTGAAATATTTGGCATCATATATTTGTGAGTCATGACTATGACATAGTTTAAGGCTTAATAACGCACAGGTCTACGTTATAATATTAGTCCCTAAATTTTAATAAATTTTAAATAATTTTTTTAAAAAATTTTTATTATTAATTTTTTTTAAAATTATCATTATATCCCTCCCCCTCTTTCAGGTTTTAATTAAAAAATTTTAATAATAAAAAAATAAAAAAGACCCATTTGATAATTTATGAAAACTCAGGGACCCCAATATTAAATTTTAAAAACCTAGACCTGTGTGTTATTAAGCTTTAAACTCAGAGACCTAGGTGTAATTTATCCTAGATTTAATTAAGGGCTTACCTAAGATTTCATTTGAAATAATAGACTATAAGATGCATGTCAACTAGGAAAACAAACTAGGAATTCTTTTAAGACCAAGCATATTATAACATCATCTAAGCCTTTTGAAATTTTGCATATGAATTTATTTGGTCCTAATAAGACAATTGGGAGGAAAGAAGTTTTGTTTGGTTTTTATTGATAATTATTCTAGATTCGCATGGATATTATTTCTTACTCATAAGCGTGATGCATTTGATTGTTTTAAATCTCTTTACAAGCGCATTATGAATAAAAAAGGTTTTGATATAGTATCTATTTGTGGGGATCATGGTGGCAAATTTGAGAATGAACGGCTTGAATTCTTTTGTGATGAACATGGTATTTCACATAATTTTTCGGCCCCTCGAACATCTCAACAAAATGGGATTGTTGAGAGGAAGAACTGAACTCTTATTGAGATGGCACGATCCATACTTCATGAGTGTGGACTTCCAAAGTATTTTTGGACTGAAGCCGTAAACACAATTTGTTATATTGTGAATCGTGTTACTGTTTCAAAAACCCCTTATGAATTATGGAAAAGTCAGAAAACGAACATTTCTCACTTTCGTGTGTTTGATTGCAAATGCTGTGTTAAATAATGATAAGAAAGATTTGAATAAGTTTGACCCTAAGGCTAATGAAGCCACCTTCTTAGGGTATTCTCTAACCAGCAAAACATATCGTGTATACAACACGAGAACTATGCTAGTTGAGGAGTTCATTTATGTTGAATTTGATGAATCTAACCTTAACTTTTTAAGAAAAGATAATGATCTTAATGAAGATATAGGATTTGAGAAGCTGTCTTTAGAAGGTGGAGATGCAAAGCTAAAAGATGAACCTTATGATATTATTACACCCATACCAAGCAATCAAGAAAGTGGTGATCAATTGAATCTTCCAAAAAAATGAAAATATAAAGAATTTCATCCATTGGAACAAATTATGGGTGATCCATCTCAAAGTGTTCGCACTAAAGCATCTTTTCGAAATGAGGTAATTCAATCCGCTTTTATCTCTCAAATTGAGCCTAAATCATTTGAGGAAGCCGAAAAAAATAAGTTTTGAATTCTAGTTATGCAAGAAAAGCTAGAATAGTTCAATAGAAATTGCGTATAGGAACTTGTTCCACGACTCAAAGATCATTCTATTATTAATACAAAATAAATTTTCCAGAAAAAGCTTGATGATTTCGGTATTATTATTCGTAATAAAGCTCGTTTAATTGCTAAAAGATTTACTCAAATTGAAGGTATCAATTTTGAGAAAACCTTTGCTCCCATTGCTCATTTGGAGGTTATATGACTTTTGCTTTCATTTGCTTATTTCAAATATTTTAAATTATTTCAAATGGATGTCAAAAGTGTTTTTTTTAAATAGTTTTATTAAAGAAGAAGTTTATGTCAAGCAACCCCCGATTTTATCAAATTTTGTCTTCTGGATCATGTTTTTAAACTGCTCTTTATAGTTTGAAACAAGCACCCCATGCTTGGTACGAGAGATTAAGTAAATTTCTAGTGGATAACAATTTTGTCAAGGGACAAGTTAACACAACTTTATTCACAAAAAGACAATGATAATTTCATAGTAGTATAAATTTATCTAGATGATATTATTTTTAGTGCTACTAATAAAATTTTATGTAAAGAATTTTCTAAGTGCATGTCTAGAGAATTTTAGATGAGCATGATGGGAGAACTCACATTCTTCCTTAAATTGCAAATCGAACAACTTTCCAACGGCATATTCATTTGTCAAAATATAGTAGAGAGCTTCTGAAGAAGTATGGAATGGATAAACTTAAATAAATTGGTACACCGATGAGCCCTTCCACCAAATTGGTTAAAAATGAAAAAGGTAAAAGTGTAGATGAAAATCTTTATTGATGTATGATTGGTTCTTTACTTTATTTAACTGTAAGTAGACCAGACATAGTATTTAGTATTTGTATGTATGCTAGATTTCAACCATCTCTTAAAAAATCTCATTTAACTGCTGTTAAAAGGATCTTTAAATACTTAGTAGGCACACACTCATTAAGCCTTTGGTATCCCAAAGGTGCCACACCAGATTGGACAGGGTACTCAGATGCCAATTTTGCAAGGTGCAAAATTGATAGAAAGAGTACTTTAAGCACTTGTCAATTTTTTAAAAATGTCTTAGTATCATTGTCTAGTCGTAAGCAAAATTCAATTGCTCTATCGACTGTAGAAGCAAAGCATTTAGTAGCTGGTAGTTGTTGTGCTCAACTTATTTGATTGAAACATTAACTTATCGACTACAGCATCACTCTTGACCTAATATCTATCAAATGTGATAATACAAGTACAATTTGTTTAACGAAAAATTCAATTCAGCACTCACGCACAAAACACATAAAAATAAAGTATCATTTTATTAGGGATCATGTAGAAAAAGGAGATATTGCATTAGATTATATTTCTACTGACTTTCAGCTTCCAGATATATTCACCAAGACATTACATGAAGAAAAATTCAATTTTATAATAAGAAAAATTGGTATGTTAAATAGTACTTATTTTTAGCACAATGACATAAAATATCATTAATTACATGTAATTTTAATTTTCTATATTTCATATTCATGTATGCATATTTTTAAGTTTTTCAATTATGTATAATTACTAATTAATTTAAAACTCAACATCAATTAATTCAAATTCAATTTTTGTCTCACCCCATCCCATTGATTTTGATTTCATGTCAAAACTATTACTTTACCAAATTCCAACCCTTTTCCTGACTCAATAAAATCAAATTAATTTCACAAAATAGACCAAATTTTCTGTTCAGCCTATCAATTGTGAGTTGCCTTGGCCCGTTGTGTCAGCGTGACACGCTTAACCTAATTGGGCCGTCAAACGGTTTTCATTACCCAACGGCTATCCGACGCAATTTAAGAAATGAACCGAGCCTCTCCTTCTCTCTCCTCCCGTCGCATCGCCTCATCTCTCCCGCTCACCTTCTCCGCCGAACCCTAGATCGCCGGCCAAGTTGGGAGCTCAAGTTAGGGCAAGCGACCATCTTCCTCCCTCATCTATGACGTGCGGCAAGAAAAGAGCGCCTACTCCATCTCCATCTTCTTCCTCTGAAACTAAAGAGATGTGGTCAGGGAGCTCCGCCTCACGCCAGTCGAAAGGGAAAGCTCAAAAGGAAGAAGAAGGGTCGTTCAAAGGCCCATTCTCTTCTTCCTCTTCTTCTTCTTCCTTCTCTTCCTCTGACTCCGGCGATAATGAAAACCGACTGAAAACCTTGGCGATCGTAGCCACTGTTTCTCCACCGTCGGGGCTATGGAGGTAGAACAATGCTGTGGTGTGCAAACTCTCGGTTTCACCTCGCCAGTCCGTCGCCCTTTCCATTTGGCGGCTGCCTGAGGAAATCGCTACAACTAGAGAGTATTAACTTCTCAAAATTGAGAAGTTGAAACCTCAACTCCCAACTAAGGATGACCTGATTTCATTTTTTGGCTTCACTACTCATGCTGATCCCATCACACTCACTGACCTTGCTATCAAGCCTAGTTCCTTTATAGACATTAAAGAAGTTTTAGGCTTTGAAGAAGAGTATAATCCCCCTGGAGCTAACAAACATGTGCTCAGACATGTAAAGAAGCTTGCATCCTATAGTGATCTTACCAAGACTCTTGGGAGAATCCTTCAAGAGTGCCTCATTCAAGTCAGAGGCTATAAAGATTAGTGGATTGATATTCAGCAGACTGTTGTTTATCATCTCCTTTAAAAAGAGATCTTTAGACACTGTGAGCATTATTCTTTTTAAAATAAAAAAAATGCCACAATGCCGCACAAAGAATTGTCTCAATGCAGAATCTACACTATGAGAATGTCATTTGTGAGTATCTTACTGCATGTCTTCGGTTTCATTTTTCAGTTGAACCTATTGGAGCCTTTACTATCAATTCTCCATGCAAAACCTCAAATTGCGTCAGCCCAAGCCTTCCTTCTCTACTCACATATTTGGCTAGTCTCCCATTCCATCTACATCCACTCAACCATCCTCATCAACTCAACCTCCATCCACTTCAAAAGCTGAGTCCCTCTTCACACCTAAATTTGTTAATTTTATTGTGGACTCATTTCGTAAAATTCGAGAAATGACTGAAAAAAAATATCAGCATCTTCTATCTCAATAAGCTCAGATTGATTCCTTATCTGCCTTTTTTATTGAGATTGCAAAAATCGTCAACAACAATTCTGACCATATTACTGAGTTTTTCACCACAATCATATCCCATCTTAAAGAGTCCAAACCCCTTCCTTCCAAGATAAGAAGTGAACTAATCTGAGTTATTTGCTTATACAACTTTGATGGTGATGCTATCTTTATATTTTTATTTATGTTATATTTATGTAATATTGTGAAAGCAATGGACTTATTTTGGAATTGTGATATTTTTGGTCAATTGATTCATCACGGGCAAAATCCTTTTTGCTTGTTCTCTTTCGCTTTAATCATCCTTTTGATGAGTACCATCGACAATAGTCTAACCACTGAGCAACCCATCCACTTTGCTGTGTGTACTCCTTACAGTCCATCTGCTCTTCAGAAAAGTAATACTTATCTGGAGGGAGATGGATATCTTTGAGCCTGCTGCAAGGTTTTCAATCTTGCAGTTAGACTAAGAACTAGCATTGCCTTCACCTCCAATCAAGTATCCATAATGGATAATTGAAAAGGACGGAAGAATTGGAATCTTCCCATTTATTGAATTTTTTTAGATACCTTGAATCCCCTTTAGCTTGATGTGAAAGCTACGGGAAAAAGAAAGAGCCTTAAATTAAAGCTCTTGATTTGCCTGCCCCTATCTCCTCATCCCATCCCGTCTTGCTTGACTCGAGTGCTAGTTGAATTATATGCTCCTAATTCAAACACTTGTTTCACTTCTCCATTGTTTTTTCCTCACCAAAACCAAGCTGTCGCTACTCCTATCAGCGAATACACAAGCACCCATATCTCGCATGCCAAGGCTGGCAACATGTACCGAAGTCGTGATTCTTCCGGAGGTATGGTTAGCGGTCTCGATTACCTCTGCCTACTCTGACTTTAGAATTCCCAGTCTTTCCTGTCTCTTGGACGCAAATCTTCTAGGATCTGGTGTGCTCTAGAGTGCCCTTCATCCTTTTGTTAGTATGCTCTTCTAACAAAAGTTTAATGCTCTGATTGTCATTGTTTAGTATGAAATCTACTATCATATTATTATAAGATGAAATCACAGTGATTATCATGATGTTCACATATTTATTCATGCTATTATTTAACAGTTATACCTTAGTGTAAATAATCATTTTTTTTGACATGCATTAATTCAAGGGGAGATTTATTCCTCCAAGTTTACTATGATATATATTGCATATCTATTATATTTTAGTGCGTTGCTAAGGCAGAGTTTTTTCATTTGCATATATATCTTAAAACCCTTTTAGCATACTAAAGTAATTATCATCATCAAAAAGGGGAAGATTGTTGAACCCCATTGATTATGATGATTACAATTACATTTACTTTTAAAATTGGGGTTATGCACGATAAACTATTCCGAAAGGGCCGTGCATGATGTTTGAAGAGCCGTAAACGAGGTTTGGGAGGTTTGAAAGGTCGTGTACAATGTTTCAGAGTTTGCACAATTGTGTATGATTTGTGCAGCAATAAAGGATCGTGCACGATGGTTGAAAGCACGTACACGATGTTCTTTGACGGGTTGTATATGATGTTTATGATGTTGTTCTTTGAAGGGTTCTTTGAAGGGTTGTATACGATGTTTTTTGAAGAATCGTAAACAATGTTGTTCTTTGAATTGTTGTTCTTTGAAGAGTCGTGTACGATATTGTTCTTCAAAGGGTCATACATGTTGAACCTCAATGATTTTGATGATTATAATTACTTTAAATTTAATACTAATCCTCTTTTAAGTATGTTCTTACAGGCTAATCGTCTCTTAGGAGATGGACATTCTCAAGTCCAAGTCCAAGTGAAGCAGAGCTCACGGTTCATTATTTTTCATTCTTCATAGGACAAAAGGTAAACGCGTTAGTTTTGCTTAGAGATTTTACTCATATTTTCTTTTTAATGAAATGTCCATAAAACTCTATTTTTCCTCCTCTTTTGTCACCTTTTAAAAGAAGAAAAATGAGTTGACATCCATCAATCTTTGTCCTTTGGCTCACATTTTTTTGTACTATGTGCTGAGACAAAGTTGTCATTTTTAGCACGTTTTAAGGACAAAATAATCCTAGTTGGCATCTCTTCATTTGTCCTTATGCTAAGTAAGCCACTAAGCATTTTTATATTTTTCTCTCACCCAATCTTGTGTGCTTTTTGCTATCATAATTCTTGTAACATTGTTAACACTTGAATTCAGTGTTGGAACTCAGCCATACGCGTGGCGAGTAGAGGGATCCTCTCAAACCTCTGTCATCATCAACGATAATTAACCAAGTTTCTTTTGCAGACCTCGGACATCGAACCCGTTGGTTCGGCCATCTGCAACGTCGTCCACGATATTTGGGCATCTGCACCTCCCGATGTTTGTCCAAGCTGTCACTATTTCAACCCAGTGAAGACCGCCATGACAGCACAACTTCCACTAGCGTAGACTCCCACCAGTCACACCAACCAAAGACTCGCATACTCCAATCGTTACTGGCGGTCCCTCCGGAGGCCGACAGTGTCGGTACCGCCGATATGGGATCAAAAGACAAATGTCAATTTGGCTCTAGTTCCCATAAAAAGGCAAAATTAATATTTTATTAATATTTTAAATTTATTACAAATTTCAATAATTTTATTTCACATCTAACACAAATTTCAATCTTAAAATTCAATTTTATTTCACATCCAACACAAATTTCAATCTTAAAATCAACTTTATTTTATATCCTACACAACTCCTAATATTAAAATAAATTTCTTTCCCATTAACTTTATAAAATAAAATATTTTCTCTTTCTTTACCTCTTTTTGAGATAATGCCAAACAAAGTCTTAGTACCTTAAACCAATAAAATCTTGTCACCATTTACCTCTCTTTATTCTTAACTTTCCGTCACTAAGGCTCAATTATTTCCAATAACCACTTGTTAAGAATTTACATTGTTTCATATTTTTGGGCTGAAAATTAATGTAAATGTGAACTTGCAAATACAACACAATAAGCTTGCTTATTGACATATCTCACATGTTAAGCTTCATACTTGCAAACCACATAAAAACTTGTACATATCAAATGTACTCAATTTAGTTAAGTATGTTTAGTTGTTTACATGATATATTACACATCGTTGAATCTTCTAAATTTCTTGTGGAAAGTTGATTCTAAATAGGATCCTTGTTAGGTTCAAGGTTCTAGAACCAACTACATATAGGGCACAAACACGTAAATTTAAAGGAAATTAAAAATAATCAACAGAATATACTGGTATATAAAATAGATTAACGAACAATTCTGCAAGTTACATTTACTTGTTTTAAATTGTTTGTGAGTCAATAGAAATTAACACATGAAATAAATATAATAGTTGGTCTAACGTAAAATGCATGTAACTCTCCTAACATAAAAAAACCTAAAAACATAAGAAAATGATCTGGCTAAATTTATTTTTACAGAATTTTCTTGAAATACCTAAATTTAATTGAGCTTTCGCTTTTGTTTATATTAATCAATTTAGTACATATTAATAGTTGCTCAACTCATTGATCTAACTTGATTTATGTAGCTAAATTTACATGACAAACACAATGAAAAATTGTCAAAAAAATGTTGTCAACAAAATAAAGAACATGTGTATTGTGTACCACACAAATGCACATGATGCGGGTTACTTCAACAAAACAAAGTTGTCCTTAACCTCTGTTCCATATTTTCATCACAAAACCAAGTTAGATAAGATGCAACAATTGAATTAGTCACATGTGAAATGGACTGCTGGGAGGGGAGGAAGAGATGTAACGATACAGGAGGACTGAGAGGGACAAGGAGAGATGCGATACTGTAAACAATAAAATGAATACATACCAATTTAATGTAATTCTACTCATCAAGTTTACAAAGATTAAGGGAAGATATATCATCAAATGTAATTTCCCTATTTTTGACTCCCATTATCCCTCCATATAAATATAAGATATCGCTTCCCACAACCATGCAAGTTGTTAAGAACCTAAATGTAATTAGATAATAATATCAGGGAATGTAAAATATACAAACCCAATATATTTATATCATTATCGGGATAGAGAAGAGATGTGAGTTTACTCTCATATGGTATCAGAGCCTGATGGATAGGGTTCCTCCACATTTCTCCTTTCTTCTTTGAGTTTGAATCGCTCAATCGCAATCACTGATCTCTCAGTGCCGATCTCTTGGCGCTCCTGCATGGCTTCTGCTCACCCGCACTCGCCGGCAGCAACGTTAGCTAACCTGCTTCAGTGCTGATCTTCACATTCCTACGTGACTTCTGCTCTCCAGCACTTTCCGGCTTCAATGCCCATCTCTCTCCCACGTGGCCTTTGTTTATCCGCAACAATGACCCATCAGCCACAGCGCCCCTCTCGCCTGCAACAATGTTCATCCTCCACAAAATCTGTGATATCTCGACTGCCGATACTCGACCGCCCTCTTTACATTGGGCCGAGCCACCAGCAACCGAGGCGTCAAAACTTAAACATTTATACAACTTGCAACATATCATTTAATTATATATTTGCCGCAACCTACGATACCTCACACTATGTCCCGTGATCCTTCATATACAGTACTTGCCACCAAAAATTGTAGAAGTTTGTTAATACAAACTCAGTAGGTACAATAATATCCAACATATAATATGAATATTTAAAATATGATCAGATATTGTAACAAAATGATACAAGTAACATCATGAGATAGTCAATAATTATACACAAACAAATTACACATGCTTTATATTAAAATTATCAACATAATTCCCACAACCCTGAACTCACTTTATTTCGTCATATCATAACATTATTCTGTTAGGTGATGTGGATCTATTTCATACCCTTCACCTAAAAGCTTGACAAAAGCTTCTACAGCTTGTTATCCTGGAAGCCTTGCCAGGAGCCGCACCTTGCATATATGATTATATTTTAGAACATCACTCGGTGTATACTCCCCGCCCTCGTCGGAATAACACATATATAGGAAACTTTCTATCAACGTTAGTTCTTGGTATACAAATATTCATTAGTATCACATTACCTCACAAATCATCAAATCTAACTCATTCATTTAAACTGATGTTGATGAATTAGTAATTGCTTTGATTCAATAAGAACTTCACCTCAATGAAAAATTAGGGTCCGGGATGGTGAGTCTAAAGCAGGCTTGTTCTAAATAATTCAAGCAATAGTTTGGACCTTAACCAAGTCAGAACTCGGGTTGATTACATCACCTCGACGATTGGAGCCAACTCAAACATTTGGACATATGCAAGTGTAGCATTGTGGTGCAGGCAAGAGTTGTTGCACTCTAGCATGACTGCTATGGAAGGAGCTAGGATAGTCATCAAGGTGAAGGCTAAGAGAGTACAACAAAAGTTTGTTGATAGCACAATGTGAAACGAATGGGATGGGTGTGGTTCCACAAGTGTCTGAGTGCATAGCCATAAGTGGGTCAATGTGAAATAGAAGTAGAAGGCAAGCTGTAATGAATGAGGCAAAGGGCAATCATAAAGTCCCCACGTAGCAAAGATAGGAAGATGGCATGGGCTTGCCAATGTAGGGTGGCACAAGTGTCGACAACGAGATCATATAGCTCGCACACAACCTGTCGGCTTGGGCTTACGAAAGCAAGGCGTTTGAAAAAGAGGTTGAACTAAAGGGTCAAGCTCAATGTTACAAAACAAAAGAGGAATGCAATTAGTCCTGTGTTCACAAAATAGTAAACTAATAAAACAGAGGTGAGTTTGGACTTTTTTAAACTCAATATGGCATAACAAGGCTTTTAACACATACCTATTTAAGTTCACCTTTACACTTCACTTTACCGAGATATTGATTCCTTTACCCAAATCTAGGTTTACTCTCGAACTACAACTTTATTTCATCACGAATTGACCATTACAATAGTAGACAATCCATTTATATAATTGACCAATGACAATAAAATTAAAATAAATAAATACAAAAAATAAAATACCAAATACAAAAGTAAAATAAAATCAATAAAATATGAGAAATCTTTCAACTTTCCACCACAATCTCAAATCTCCTATCAATTAGCATCATCTAAATTTGGTATAATCAATCAAATCACATCCACGTAGAATCCCTAACGATCTTTAATTAATCAAAAACATTTTGATTTTATTTGAACCGTCGAAAGCGAAACCGAGAATAAAATGTAATATTGAAGAGTGTTCCCACCAGATAGCAGTAAAACTATTAAAAAGCAACATAATTGTTTGAGGATAATAGTAAATAATTTGAAATACTAACATGAGAAATTGATAAACCTCTCATTTCCTATTAGGAATTATTTTCTTTAGAAAAGAAGACAATCCACACGTGTTAAATAAGTAATTCCCACCTATGAACCTTTATAATCATTACTAAGGGCCTAAAGCTATGAATATAAAAAATTAACAGCCATGAATTTTTATTTTGTATGGCATTTTCTTTCATTAAATTGCACCAACATAGTAACAAGAATATGACAAGTTCCAAAATTTCTAATTCCATGGCTGCACAATATAAAAAAGAATTATTATTTATTTGTATCTATAAGATTTTTGAGCAGTTACGCAAAAATATTATATATTCCACATAACTATAACAACATCCAATATATTGAGAATGACAAACATAAATATTAGTATTTTTCTGCAACTTCAAGACATAACTATCCATAAGATATGTAGCACCTAATCAGTCATTATTAGTTTCCTATATGCCAAACGTACTTATGACATGGAAAATGACAAGAAAGCAAACAATTTAAAAATGTCCTCCAAAACCCTTCAGACTAGTTAAAGATCCAAAAATAACAGCAACGAACTTATTTCTAGATCCATGAAAAGGTTTTGAATTTGAAAATTTTCTATAATTTCCTTTGAGTTTAAATAAGTGTCAAATTAATGTGTACAAATTATAAATGTGTAAACATGTTATATGTAGCATAATAATCATAATGTTTACACATATATAAGCATATATATCAACTCTAACTCGTTAGGCCCTACTAGTCTCGATGTTCATGGTTCTCTCACGTTCCATACAAGCAGTCAAGTGCACTAAAGATTTATATGCATAGTATTTGGGCATACAGCTCAAAATAGTATGCTTGACTGCATAAATTGACCAACTCCTCCATCACCTAGTATCATTCTACCAAACTGCCCTCATAAAACAATAATCTCTACCAAGCCATAAGCTTCTAGGCCTCATACAACACAATATCCGTTTCTTCAAAACTATAATTCCATTTTGAACTTCATTTAACAAAAACATTGATAGAAAATGCCATATCTTAGGTTCACAATCAAAATGGATTAGTCTCTATTCAGTAACATGAAGTTAAACAAACAGTCGAATACCCTAACACGCATGTTGATGGGAAACCTAAACTAGAATAAGTTATTGTGAGATGAGAAATGCAAAGGGGCAAGCCTTGTCCATAAAATTTATAAGTGTTACATTGCATTTGGCAAATGGCTAAAAAAGGTACAGAAAAATATTCCGTCTAAAACTTATTTTATTTAAAAATAATTAAATAAATATTTAATATCTTATCCTGTACAAATTCAAATATTATATAATTATTTCATTTCACATCATATACATTCCTCAATAAATAAATCAACGTTATTTCACATTCAACAAAATTTTTAATATAATTAACTAACTTTATTTTTCATCACACGTCTATCCTTCCATCAAAAAAAAAATCAAAGGTGTCTGTCAAAAAATCTACAAAAAATTTTTCAAACCATTTTTTCCTCCGACCAAAGTAACCTTTAGACTTAGATGGATGAATTCATCACTTCTAAGAAGGCTCTCTAAGTCGTAGAAAAGGTGCTCTGGCTTTAACTAACCAGATCCACTAAATAAATTCCTTAAAGATGGAAAATAGGATCTTGACATAGTTCACGATCACTCACACAGCCACACCTCCATGATGTATCAAACATGATCAAGCTAGACACACAACCACTTCAACTGGATGTACTCTTCCAAAGAAGAGAAAATGGAGTAAGCACAGACTTACACTGTAGGAATCCTTCTACCACTTGCCTATGGGAAGGAGAACTTTGGATTAAAAAAAGTGTGTGAATGAATAATAACTCAACATACATATAAAACAAATCGATAGGAGGAAGATAGTAAATAATATTATGATCTCATGGATTTACAAGCTTCACCAGAACCATTTAAAAAGATAGCCTCTTCTATTGCTACAAGATGCCCCTTTATGGGCCTTCATCCAAGGCCAAATCAGTAAATCAGGATATATAATGATCAATCCTCTAATAAATCTCATATGACAAACATAGGTATAGTCTAAATATTCAGTCAACAAGAACATGGATAACTTGAGGGATGAGACAATTGCCCAAAGTCATGAGGTGATAGAGACCTTGAACCAACTCATATGAGAATTAGAGATAGAAAGCATTTTCGTGACAATAGGCAGTCAAAAAACAATATGAAAATCAACATGGAGTTTGGAGGGATATGAAGCTACAACAAATGAGCTTTAAACCCAGGGATTGATTGTACGCTAATAAGTATAGTGAGCCTAGTTGATAAATGCTACCCAAACGAGCGTGAGGTGCCATCATGAGAAATTTATATGAGCACATATGCTATTGTAGCCTTAAGGATCAATCAAATTTCTAGAGTTTTACAATAATAATATATTACCTTTTAGAAATATCTCAGATAATCAACTGACCTAAAGGCTTAAGCTTATAGTTTAGATTTTGAAAATAATTTATATTCGCACAAAAACAAGCTTATTTGACTTTACAGTTTGCAGCGCAGATTCAACGCAAGAAATGACTTTTCCTTAATCCAACACTTGAAGTAATTGGAGACACAGGGCTTGAACTCAAGGCCACTGGTCATGTTAAACACCTGGTAACTAAGTAAGCTTATAGGTTATGACCAAGAAATGAATTTACACTCTTACATTTAATAAAGCCACCATGTTGCAATTGGTTCAAATATGATAGGAGTGCATCTATTTGAAGGCCCTTTATAATGCAATAATAGATTATAGAGATAAGCACTAAACAAATATGAACAAAAATAACCAACATACCTTATTAACGTCCATTGGGTTTTTAAACATGCTAATGTAATTCTCTTGGAATATCTTAATACAAGTTACATTCAACATTAAAGAAATTTAGGTAAAAGAACTTGCTTGCGGTAGGCTTATTTAACCCTTTGACCTAACTCAAACAAAAGAAGATTTATATTGCACATGTAAATCTGATTCAATCTTCTCAACCTATGTTATTTTTATAAAGTTTTGAAAGTGTTATGATGTATTTTATACCAATTTTTTAAATCCTTCTCAAACCTTCTTCATTATAGTACTGTTGGTGCTTTGGTGTAGTATTTTACATTATTCTAAACAATGACACTTTGCATCTCATTTATTTTATTATTTATGGCGATTTGATGTTTATAATTTTATCTTTACTTCTTCATTGTCTCTTGTTTATCATTATTAAATAAGCTATGATGATTTTTTTTAAGTTAGCATAAAGCTTCAACAAATTATGTAATTTATTTAATGTGATTATGATATTTAGTCACAATAAGAGTGACTTGACAAAAAATATCTGCGTTAAAGTTCATAAGCTTCTTGACATGCTTATATGGTTCCCTTGAAATATCCTAATATTGTAGTTATAGACATAAAATAAATTCTTAGAAAAGCAAACTCGTTCTTACTGAACATTATTAAGGCTTTTCACATGACTTATGAGAAAACAAATTTAACTTATACATCTATATTTGAATTAGAATTCTCAAACTGGATCAAGTTTAACATCAACTAAATATGTTCAGCGGAGTAACAGCTCCAAGATCAAATTAGGTCATAACATTAATCATGAACACGTTGACTCAAAATTCACAGTCAATAGCCCAAAAGGACATGGACTCTACCACTTTTGGTCAATAATTGAATTAATTTCCCTATCAGGGGTCAAAGAAATGGATTAAGCCAACATTACCTTTCTAAAAAAATGCATCATTTTTCAATTTATAGAATACCACATAATTTTAAAATTCTTTACATACAAAAGCCAATTTGATCATTTTGTCTAAATTGATGAAATTATAGCAATCGTATGACTTTCTTAAGCATCCACTCAGGTATAATAAGAACTGTTCATTCTAGTGATTACTTAGCATTTGAACATACATCAAAAGTTCTTCAAAATTTGTTAGCCCTTAAGGGAAAGTTTTGCTATTCCAGCAAGTCCATAGAGGATTTTGGCAATCATACCACTCTAAAAGTGCACCAATATGGCTGAAAAGGCTTACGCTATTTCATTTAGAGCATGCGTGGGGCTGTGAGTACTCGCATTATGACATGATCATAATTATTAAGACCCAAGGAAAATTGAGTGTTTGCTCATCGTTAATAGTTTATGTATCTTATATTGCCAAAGCACAATTTATTATGATAGCAGATTGTCTTTAAAAATAAGATCAAAAAGCATAACTCGTTAAATAAATATCGTAAAGGTATGGAGTACGCAGTAACAAGTATCATGGTTACAACACCCTTCTAGAAGTTATGAGCATCGTGGGTTACAAATAAGAATAGACATTGCATTCGACAAAGAAAATAGTTAACTATTCAAAGAAGTTACAAACTAAAAAAAAAATATGACAACCAACACTAAGGTAAAAAATATTAACTATAAAACAATAGTTAGCAAACTGACCAACTAAATAACCAGCCTCCCCATATCTACAACTCCTCCAAATAGCACTACCCTCTTTTTGTGGATACATAGAAAAACTAGCACGGGGCCCAAGGGTTTCCCAACTTTTAGCCTATGAAGTGCCAAGAAAATTGGTACAAGAAAAAAAGAACAAAAGATACCTAAGATTGATCGAGTAAAGAAACAACACAACCATTCATAGGTGAAAGGTGAGACAGTAAATGGTTTAGTTTATGCATAAATCAACTCACTAGATTAACTTTATAGCAGCCAACAAAGATAAGGAAATCGTGTGATTAGGAAAAAAATAACAAGATGTTTTTTACATAAAATCATAACTGCATGACAATATACAATAGAACATAGATAGACATTCATTCTAACAATTGCTAATACAATTATACATCTTTCATTTTTAAATTGTCCTCTTTCATTTTTTAATTGTCCTCTTTCAAAAATTTGAAAATGAAAGTAGTATAAAAAGAAAATGTTTTCTCTATGTGTCAAAGTAGCGATGGTGGGCTAGGAAATCCGATGATTGATCCTTGGAGAGGCCGTGATGGTAGCAGGATGTAAGACTAAGTGGCCTCTAAACGAGGCGCTGCATTCGGGACTGATGTGGGGCGAACGTGAAGGGCCATATGGCTCCAATGTCGAAATGGAGGCAATGTAGATATGTGAAAAAGCACTCATCGATGTGCTGAGCATGAGACAGACAGAGCAACGACAGCATAGGTGGATCAGCTTTGAACAGAGTAAAGCAGGCGAAGCTGGTGAGAGGTGAAACAAGAAACAAAGAAGATATAAAGTATAAGAAGTATAAAATTACAACTTCAATGTGTTTGAAATAAGATATTGTGTGCGTTGGAAATCATACAGTTCAATTAAAAATTTAAGTGCTTCAAATAAGAAACCAGAATGATCATGAACTTAATTAGAAATTGAATGCTTAAAGTGTTTGGAATGTCCACAGGTAGCACAGAATGCTTGAATTTAACCAGAATATTTAAATTTAACCAGAATGCTTTAATTTGAATGGTTAAATTTGAGTTAAAATAAGGAATCTGAATAATGTGGCTAAATTTCAAGTTTGGAGGCTTTAATATACAAAATCCGTGTAAGAGGAAATTAAAAATATTTAAAGAAGATAATGAAAGTATTTTGATTACTGGTGAACTGAAGCTGGATAACGGATCACCAGAGAATGGAGGAAGATGCACAGAACTGCAGAGCAAGGAGGACGGCAGAGGCCGAAGAGAATCTATGCCGAAGGTATGGTCGCTGGATCCTGAAGGCGAGGGCACGACGCAGCGATTCTGCCGGTCGCTGGTCCCCGACGAAAAGAGCGGTGAGGCAGCAATCTTTATGCCGGCAGTGCGACGCAGTGATCCGTACGCCGGTGAGGCGATGCAGAAATCCTTACGCTGGGTCGGGTGGGGACTCGAGAGCGGGCAGAGGAAGGAAGATGAAAGGGCCGGCGGCGTGAAAGCGCGAGGAACGAATGGAAAATGCAGGAGTCCTCGTCTAGAGTCACATTACTTGCCCAACACAAATTTTAATTACAAAAAATAATTTTATTTCACGTTTAATATAAATATAAATATTAAAATTTAAAATATTTTACATTTTATACACTTTTTAATATTAAAATAAATTTTTCTTTTATTAAATTTAAAAAATATTTTTTTTTTATAAAAAAAAAAACTCGAACCAAACGAGACCTTGCTACATATCCCTAATAACTCATCAATACAACAATTAATTATAGTTTTGAGCTTTAATCCACCATCAAATGAATTAGAATTTAATTCACTAGATAATTGAATGAATTAAACCTAAAAACCATAATTGGTGTCTTAATTGATTAGTTATTGGGGCTGCATTTTTTTTATATAATTATTTGTTGTTTCGTACTGCATATGATTTCAAGTCAAAACCTTCACTTTATACCCAAAACATATATAGTACTAATAAAATAAACAGAAAAATGGTTCAAGAAGAAACTAACAGAAGGCTCTGATGAACACATTGACTTTATTATGACTTCATTTGATGTAACTCTTTGATATACACCTCAAAAATTAGTTTGCTCTTGTGGATTAGTCAAATAATTCCCACCATAACTATTGTCTTTCTGCTATAAAAGTGCATGAGCAACCAGTAAAAAATCTAAAATATTAGCATTTTCCTTCATTATGAGCGATGAAGAAAGCTTGTTAAATAGAAAAGCAACTTGCATACTGGTAACGATAGATCAGGTAAGTTTCAAGGTTAAGCTAACCCTTAAAAATAAGTGACAATAATTTAGAAATCTTAGTCAACGCCTTAAAATTGGGTAAGCTATGACCCAGTCGACCCTAATGCCAATAATCTTAGAGAAATGCTTTGACGCTCAAATAAATGACCTAAAACTTTGATTCCAACTAGGAATTCTTACGTAATAATGGTGTCATATAGACAAAACAAGTAGTTTTGCCTACAAGACAATGGTGCCGTATAGAAAATCCTAATTAACTTTAAAGTTTGGAGTCATTTATTGGAGATACATAACATTACTCCTTATCTAATGAAGTGTTCATTAATCAGAAAACAACTTTATAATAAGAAAACTATAAATCTTTTCAAGAAACTATAGATTATTTGAAAGGCATAATAAAAGCATCTCAATAATGAAATTGCAAACATAGGTGGTAACACTTTAATCACTAACATTTTAAATGTCTCAGAAAGAAAAGGTTTTTCAAAATAAGTGTCATGAAAATATCGCAAAATGAAATTACAAAGCATCTCAACTAACTTTCATCACTAAGGCCCTTTTTGTCTAAGAGTTTAAAATTAACCTAGTTTAATTTTAACCAGACATATCACAACACACATAAAATTTAATATTAAAAATCAAATTTATTTCACATCCTACACATATTACTAAAATAATAACTAACTTACATCACATCCCTCACATATTCCAACATAATAACTAATTTTATATCACATCGCTCACATATCCCAACATAATAACTAACTTTATTTCACATCATTCACAACTTTCAATAAAAAAATATCTCTATTCAAATTTAATTTTAACCTTCTTAAATTTAACTTTACAAACAAACACAAACTTTTTAAATGTCACAAAAAAATAACAATAATGAAATTGTAAAAAGCATAATCTCCTAAGAACATATTAAATATCAAAATAATTAGAGCACTTATAGTTTGTTAGTACTAAACATTCTAGTATGGTATATGGAAAGAGCAATATATAAAATAGGATAAATTGCACCCAAAAAAGGGTAAATTGCACCCAAGTTCAAGGGTAGAAGGGAGCGGCAAACAAGTCCCAATTTTTAAAACACATCAATTTAGGTCACTGAGTTTGTGTTTTGCACTACCATTAGGTCCCAACTAGATGGTGCCATGACAATCATAGCTTTTTACCTTTATGCTTTAAGATATCACATGTTCTTTGCGGGGATTTTAAAAAAAGACTCCACTATTTGCTTCCATTGTTGCTTCCCAAGACAACTTAGACCTCTTTGTTTCTCTACACTCTCGACGCTCTTGATCTTCCATTTTCTACATAGTCATTAAATCGACTGTGTGAAGGAGTGCTCCCACTGAGATGGTTTACAATGAAGTTTTCTTAATTTCTTTTCTTCCTTGATCTATGTAGATTGGTTTTCAATGAGTCATCTCAATTGCCCTCCTATAGATCTCTTTTTCTTTGTCATTGCACCAAACAGTTTTTAAACCAAAAGTTCAACGAGAAAGAAACACAAGTATTATGCTATTTACCTTTTTATAATGATTTTCCCTTTTGCGTGATTTATTTTTCATTTAGACTTTTATCGATGCTCTTACTGTCTTGAAATGTTTAGGGTTTTTGCCTTCCAAGAGGGATTTCAAATTTTCTAATTTTGGTTATACATTGCTAACTATGTTTCTCTAACTGTTGTCCAGATTACCGAACTACCTTCATTCGATTAGCTAAAAGGCATTCAGTTTATCTATACTGGCTAACACCCAATTGTTTATATCAATAATTTACTTTAAAGAATCCATAAAATTTTCCAGTAAAAACCATTCTCCTTTAAGTGGTAGTAAATTAATAGGATTTCTTTACTTTGAATAGACCATTAAAATTGATGCAGGGGCATTTTAGATCTTCGCAGATACATTGACTCAATTTTTGCATTCGAACAAAATTGACTTATTATATATTTTTTATACATTTAAGTCAAATGTATTTTTATTTTAAGTCAGTCAGCTTATTTATTGGCAGGTATGCCCATTGTGTGTCTTATAAATGATTGGGTCAATTTGGGTCATATGGGTTCAATTTGAATTAAGGTGGACTCAAATTAAATTAGACTTGGACTTATTTATGAAGAAGTAGAAAAAGAGGGACCAAACTGCAATTAATCTAATAAAATGGTTCTAAAGCCTGATTTTGGCGGGTTTCCATCCAGATGTGCACAGATGCTGCCTAGCACACAAGTTAGCAAAGCTTTCGAACCATGCCAGCCAGGCCACCAGTTCTGCACTCGTTGTTGGCCTTCGTCGGCCCACGATGAACACCGTGGCCACGATCCGGCTTTTGCCCCTAACTAAAGCACTTTGTTAAGTTGGTTTTCCGCCCAGCCCTTGCTCCTCTACTCTGCTATAAATTATACATCTAGGGAATTTTGTAGGTTGATATTGTTGATGAGAGTACTTTGGATTGAATTGAAAAGAGAGGATACTTTTTCATTAGCTTGTTGCGTCTCAAGAGGAGTGGAAATGTCGACAAGCTTATATTGCATTTGAAGAATTCCGTCTTCCCAGGATAAATAGATTTCGTCCTAGAGATGATGACTATTTGCGACAAAGGCAAGCCTCTGTAATTAATTACCCATCCTCAATTAGAGGAATGAAACTTTTGATTGATGAGGAAGATTTCTTCATTACATTAATGACCTGAATTCAAGAGCCACGACGATTGCATTTGTGATGGTTGTTATTTAGGCAAAATCAACTGATACTGGGATTGGTACACTTGTAATCTTTTTATCATTTCTTTACCGAGCTCATTGAGCATGTGAGATAGCGTTTCAAGGACATAGTAGCTTGATATTAAGGGGTAGGCATGACAAGTTTTTAGGAGAACTTAGAGCTTTTGGCTTTGGTTTGACAACATATTTGGATTTGTTCTCATCAAAGCATCACTTTATCCAGGCCACAATGAGCATCTTCATTTAACAGTGTGTCTTTTCGAAAGGGAGATATGCTTAAAAAAATATCAATGTAGGAGACTTCAGAAGTGGCCTTCGAAAAATGACCCATGGTATTTGAAGAGATTGTTTCGAAGACGATCCTTGATGTATGAGATTTCTTTGAAAGATTGCGGAGGACGGATATTGTTTTAGAAGCAACCTTTGATGCATGAAGGGGTGGCTTCGAAAGATCGGGAACGATATATGATAAGATTGTTTTGAAGACAATCTTCGATGTATGGAGAGATTGCCTCAAAATATCGTGCATGGTGTTTTGGAATTCGAAGGAATTAGTTTAAAGCATTGGTTTGAAGAGATTCCCTCAAAAAAATTGTTTCATTTTCCCTCAAAGCTTTATGGGAGGACTGGCTAGAAAGACTTGGGTCAAAAGCCTAGTTCAAAAAGGTTCTTTCAAAAAAGATAGTTTCATCTCCCTTAGGTAAAGCTTCGTGGGAGGGTAGGTTTGAAAGTCTCAGTTTGGAAGGATCTTTCAAAAAGATAATTTCATCCACCTTAGAGCCTTATGGGACGATAGGCTTGAAAGCTTTGGGTTGAAAGAAAGTGTCAAGTCTGCACTTCAATATTCTTGGCCTTTAAGGATTTTAGATCTTTGGCCTTATTTGAAAAAGTTGAAGGCCACATGTCAAGAGTTGCTAACCCAAGAACCATTTTTAATTTCATTTTTCTCAATGAAGAGTTCATTATCATGTTTCTCCCTGTTTTAGATAGTGTTCACTCCATAGACTCCATTGGGGACTGATGGCAGATTTCTACAGCGATCCGCTGGGAATTTCTTATTGATTTAGGGCAATCTTGCTATTATGTCAGCTAGAAGATCATGTTCTTTTTTATAATTTTAGAATATTGTTACTTTGGCTTCTGAAATTTATAAATTTAGACTTGTATTTCTTAGTTCTTGAAAGCTTCTGTTAGCTTTATAGTATCTCGAAGATCTCAAGATTTATCTTGCTGAAGAATTCTTAGAAAGTAGCTATGGCCAGCATGAGCCCTTAAATTCGCTAGAGGGAGAGGAGGAATATAGAACCCAGCAATAGAAGAAGAGGCTCACCAATCTTTACTTCCTTCGCTTGCTGTCTTTCGCCTTGCACTTAAAACACTTTAGGGTTCCAACTAGTCTTTACAGCAGCAATAGTCCAGCCTAGGGGGGTATTTATAAGTGCCATTGGTGGTTGTTCTGTTGTGTTTTCGATTAAAGTGGATGACTGATTCAGTCAAAATCGCAGTTCTTCAAAGGTTATCTTTGATGGGAGAACCCTGGTTTCGCAGAAGCTTCAAGCTTAGCTTGTTTAGATCTTCGAAGACTCTTAGTCTATCGAAGGCATAGGGTCTTATGCTATTGTTTAGAGTTCTATCCCACAGATGCCTCTGGTTTATTTGGGCCTCTTTTTCAAAGACTCATACCTTCAAAAATGGGAGAAGGTTCGAAAACATCGAACCTTTTCAAACAGTCAATTGGATCGTTACTGTTTCATTTTGAAAACTTTTTAAGCGCAAACAAATTGCCGCCCCATGAACGAATTTCACGCTTGGAGGTGAGATTTGTTCATTGGCTTTCTATTCCCTCATTCTGTCCCACTTCTAGAATTTATTCAACATGGCTGATTTTGGCGAAGATAAAATCTGCAATTTCATTTCAGAACAGGATCTTGAAGGTAGGCTTTCTGTTTCTGAGTGGCTTTCTCTGAGACATGAATTTCTAAAAAACCTCAATTTTTTTTGTGGGGTATTTTAGAGGCATCCCCTTTGAAATATTTGCCTATCAGGCCTTTTCCTTATGACCATCCTTCTTCTTGTACTCCACTAACCTTTCCTTCATATGGGAAAAAGATAGCTAATGAAAAGATAAATTGATAATATTGGGCATAGAAACATGTATACTTTATACCCTTCTGAAGATATTTTTGGTTCTGAGGCTATTCCAGATTTGTTATGCCGTAGACTTCTATAAAGGGAGATTGTAGATTGGTGGACCTCATCATTCTTGGGTCAACCTTGTTATTCCTTTAAAGGCTTTGTTCATTTGGCCCAACATATTTTGAAGACTCGCACCGCAGTTCTTTGACAGACCAGTATTTATCATGCATTTTATGCTTTTTTGTTTGATTATAATCATCTTTAGAATCAGTGGACCCTTGGCTTATTAGAGCATTGGAACAACCACATTAATTCATTGTAGATTGGGGGAGATGAGATGATCCTGACATTTTGTGTGACATCTTCTTTCGAGACACCACGTGTGACGTCCCCTTTTTGAGACACCACGACAACAAACTTTTATCATAGGGAAGATTATGCATAGAAATATTTAACTTTAACAAAAACAGAACTGTTTAACGCATACAACGGAAGCAATATAGTTTAAAAGATAAGTTGAACTACAAACAACATGTTTAACACATTTTTATCTATTTACAAACTATAATTTACACCTGATTTTATTCAATAAGAAAAGATTAAATCGAACTACAAATCTCTTCTGATTTAGTGCTCGTAAACCCCTCGTGTGCCTCTTTCTTCACAAGTATCTGTCATTAAATGCATCAGTCCACCGACCCCAGGATTGAGTACGCAATAAGCACTAATTTGCTAAATAAAAATTATTTACGAGCAAACATACATTATTCTTTCTTATCAGCATCAACAATAAATAGTCAGGGTAATTTAACTGTCATAACATAAATGTTGATGTCACATTAGTATGCAATATTAATAATACACTATAAATCCTTATCTTTCGAGCCCTAGTTTCTTGGATTATGCCTCAACTGCCTCTTTTCTTCATCACATATGCATAGGATCTTTGGCAACTCCTATACTCTGTAAATGGAGGAGTGTCACATATACAACCATCCCTATTAGTTGGCAGATTGTTTATATCTTAGCAACCATCCCCAATATTTAGCAGATTACCATATGGCAAGGCTCGAGCATAGCAAAGATATAAACGCGACAAAAAACCTTTTTTAATTCGTTGTCGATCTTTAAAACATCTTTATAATCACATTTAGTTGTTCCAAGTCCACAAAATTATTTTTTTGCCTTTAAACTTGCTCAATAATGCTTTAAATACATATCATTATGATTTTAACATTCTTGTAGATTTATTTCAGCATAAAAAATAATCTCTATCTATACGGGACATTTGATTGTGTTTTAAAGTAATACCGATAATTACAATTCTTTTTATCAGTATATCGATCAAGTTTAAGCGAATAGACACATTTAGAGACTGATTTTTGATATATTAATATATTTAAATTTAATAGTGACATTTTTACCGATATCCAATATATTATGTGAGTATTCAAATATTTTTTATCGTATTTGAAGAGAATTAATCAATTTGACTTTGATTTTTACTATATTAAGGCATTTCAACATAATACTCTAATTAAGCAACTAATATCAGCAATATCGATGTATTTAAGTCGAAACTTAATATTTGGTTATCTATTAGAGACATCTGATTGAGTTTTAATATAATACAGACAATTACACATCCTTTTGATGGTATATCGATCTATTTTAAATGAATAGACACTTTTAGAGACTGATTTATGACATATCAATGTATTTTAAATAGTGATATTTTTACAGCTATTTATTGCGTTACATTGAATTCAAGCAGAATAGAAGCATTTAGAATACTATTCATCACATAATAAGCTATTTTAACTGAATACTAGCCATTATATGAGTATTCATTTATTTTTTATTATATTTAAAAGAATACAAGCAATTTGACTTTGATCTTCTTTATATGAAGGTATTTTTATAAATACTTTGATTACACAACTAATATTTGCTATATCGATATATTTCAGTCAAAAATAGATATTTGACGATCTATTAAGAATATTTGATTACTTTTTAATGTAATACATGCAATTACACATCTTTTTAATAGTATATCGATCATGTTTAAGCGAAAGAGTACTTTTGGAGACTAATTTATGATATATCAATATACTTGAACTGAATAGTGATATTTTTACTGATATTCATTGCATTACGTTGAATCTAAGTGAAATATAAGCATTTAGAGTATGATTCATTACATAATAAGTTATTTCAACTGAATGCTACCTATTATATGAGTTTCAATCACTTTTTATTATATTTAAAGAGAATACAAGCAATTTGACTTTAATCTTGTCAATATGAAGGCATTTTAACATAATACTCTGATTACACAACTATTATTTACTATATCGATGTATTTCAATTAAAAATAAATATTTGGCAATCTATTAGGGATATTTGATTGTATTTCAAGTATATTGATATATCATAAATTAGTCTCCAAAAGTACTCTTTCGCTTAAACATGATCGATATACTATTAAAAAGATGTGTAATTGCATGTATTACATTAAAAAGTAATCAAATATTCTTAATAGATCGTCAAATATCTATTTTTGACTGAAATATATCGATATAGCAAATATTAGTTGTGTAATCAAAGTATTTATAAAAATACCTTCATATAAAGAAGATCAAAGTCAAATTGCTTGTATTCTTTTAAATATAATAAAAAATAAATGAATACTCATATAATGGCTAGTATTAAGTTAAAATAGCTTATTATGTGATGAATAGTATTCTAAATGCTTCTATTCTGCTTGAATTCAATGTAATGCAATAAATAGCTGTAAAAATATCACTATTTAAAATACATTGATATGTCATAAATCAGTCTCTAAAAGTGTCTATTCATTTAAAATAGATCGATATACCATCAAAAGGATGTGTAATTGTCTGTATTATATTAAAACTACATCAGATGTCTCTAATAGATAACCAAATATTAAGTTTCGACTTAAATACATCGATATTACTGATAATTACACATTTAGAGTATGATTCATTATGTAATAAGTTATTTCAATTGAATACTAGCCATTATATGAGTTTCAATCATTTTTTATTATATTTAAAGAGAATACAAGTAATTTGACTTTGAGCTTGTCAATATGAAGACATTTTAACATAATACTCTAGTTACACGATTATTATTTACTATATCGATATATTTCAGTTAAAAATAAATATTTGACGATCTATTAGGGACATTTGATTGCGTTTTAATGTAATACTGATAATTACACATTTTTTTAATAGTATATCGATTAAGGTTAAGCGAATATGCCTTTTAGATACTGATTTATGATAGATCAATATATTTGAATTGAATAGCGTCGTTTTTACTAATATTTATTGCATTAACGTTGAATTTAAGTGAAGTACAAGCATTTAGAGTATGATTCATTGAAAAATATATTATTTTAATGGAAGACAAGCAATTGTGTGAGTATTCAATTAGTTTTTATTGAATTTGAAAAGAATATATACAATTTGACTTTGATCTTGTCTATATGAAGGTATTTTAATATAATACTTTGATTACACAACTATTATTTATTATATTTATGTATTTCAATCAAAAATTAATATTTGGCAATCTATTAGAGACATTTGATAGAGTTTTAATATAATACCTATAATTACATATCTTTTAATCAGTATATCAATCAATTTTTAGAGAATAGACTTTTTTAGAAACTGATTTATGACATATCAATAAATTTGAGTTGAATAGTTTTATTTTTTGTAACTATTCATTGTATTACATTGAATTCAAGTGAAATACAAGTATTTAGAGTACGATTCACTATATAATATGTTATTTTAACTGAATGCTCGTTATTATATGAGTATTCAATAACTTTTTATTATATTTGAGGAGAATACAAGTAATTTGACTTTAATCTTATTTATATTAATGTATTTTAACATAATACTCTAAATACATGACTATTAATTGCTATACCGATGTATTTCAGTTGAAAATAGATAATACTCTGATTGCACAACTAGTATTTGCTATATTAATGTAGTTGAGTTTTAATGTAATACCTACAATTACACATCTTTTTGTCGGTATACCGATCAATTTTAAGAGAATAGGCTCTTTTAAAGATTGATTTATGAATATCAATGAATTCGACTTGAATAGAGATATTTTTGTAGCTATTCATTACATTACATTGAATTCAAGTGAAATACAAGTATTTAGTGTAGGATTCATTACACAATAAGTTATTTTAACTGAATGCTAGCATTATATGAGGATTCAATCACTTTTTATTATATTTGAAGAGAATACAAGCAATTTGACATTGATGTTGTCTATATGAAGTTATTTTAACATAATACCCTGAATACATGACTATTATTTGCTATGTCGATGTATTTCAATTGAATATATATATATATTTGACGATCTATTAGGGACATTTAATTGTGTTTTAATCAAATACCGATAATTACTCATTTTTTTAATAATATATAGATCATTGTTAAGAATTGACACTTTTAGAGGCTGATTTATGATATATCAATATATTTGAATTGAATAGCGACGATCTTACTTATATTCATTGCAATAACATTAAATTCAAGTGAAGTATGAGCATTTAGAGTACGATTCATTGCATAATAAGTTATTTTAACTGAATATAAGCAATTATGTGAGTATTTAATTAATTTTTATTATATTTGAAGAGAATATATACAATTTGACTTTGATCTTATCTATATGAAGGTATTTTAATATAATACTCTGATTACACAAGTAATGCTTACTATATTGATGTATTTCAATCGAAAATGAATATTTGGTAATTTATTAGGGATATTTAATTGAGTTTTGATGTAATACCTATAATTACATATCTTTTTGTTGGTATATCGATCAAGTTTAAGAGAATAGACTCTTTTAGAGACTAATTTATGACATATCAAAGAATTTGAGTTGAATAGTGATGTTTTTGTAATTATTCATTGCATTACTTTGAATTCAAGTGGAATACATGCATTTAGAGTATGATTCATTACATAATAAGTTATTTTAATTGAATGCTTGCCATTATATGAGTATTCAATCACTTTTTATTATATTTGCAGAGAATACAAGCAATTTGACTTTGATCTTATCTATATGAAGGCAAATATAATACTTTGATTACATGACTACTGTTTGCTATATTAATGTATTTCCACCAAACATGGATGTTTGGCGATTTATTAGTAACATTTGATTACTTTTTAATGTAATACTGATAATTACATATCTTTTTAATAGAATATCGATAAAGTTTAAGCGAAAGGGAACTTTTAGAGACTGATTTATAATATATCAATATATTTGAATTGAATAGTGTCATTTTTACTGATATTCATTGTATTACGATAAATTCAAGTGGAATACAAGTATTTAGAGTATGATTCATTACATAATAAGTTATTTTAACTAAACGCTAGTCATTATATGAGTATTCAATCACTTTTTATTTTATTTGAAGAGAATACAAGTAATTTAATTTTGATCTTGTCTATATCAACAACGTATTTCAGTTGAAAATAGATATTTGGCGATTTATTAGGGACATTTGATTGTGTTTTAATTTAATACGATAATTACACATCTTTTTAATAGTATATCGATCAAGGTTAAGCGAATAGGCACTTTTAGAGACTGATTTATGATATATTAATATATTTGAATTGAATAACGATGTTTTTACAGATATTCATTACATTAACGGTGAATTTAAGCGGAGTACAAGCATTTAAAGTTTGATTTATTGCATAATACTTTATTTTAACTGAATACGGGTAATTGTGTGAGTATTCAATTAATTTTTATTATATTTGAAGAGAATATATGTAATTTAACTTTGATCTTGTATATATCAAGGTATTTTAACATAATACTCTAATTACGTAACTAATACTTGCTATATTAATGTATTTTAATCGAAAGCTAATATTTGGTAATCTATTAGGGAGATTTGATTGATTTTTAATGTAATACCTACAATAACACATCTTTTGGTCAGTACATCCATCAATTTTAAGAGAATAGCTTTTTTTAGAGACTGATATATGACATATATTGTGAGTTGAATAATGATATTTTTGCAGCTATTCATTGCATATAATGAATTCAAATGGAATACAAGCATTTGGGGCACGATTCGTTATGTAATAAGTTATTTTAATTGAATGCTAGCCATTATATGAGTATTCAAATAATTTTTATTATATTTGAAGAGAATACAAATAATTTTACTTTGAGGTTGTCTATATGAAGGCATTTTAACATGACACTCTGAATACACAACTATTATCTGCTATATCGATGTATTTCAGTTAAAAATAAATATTTGGCAAGTTATTAGTGACATTGGATTGCGTTTTAATCTAATACTGGTAATTACACATCTTTTTAATAGTATATCGATCAATGTTAAGTGAATAGGCATTTTTAGAGACTGAATTATGATATATCAATATATTTGAATTAAATAGGGATGTTTTTACTGATATTCATTACATTAACGTTGAATTCAAGTGGAGAACAAGCATTTAGAGTACAATTTATAGAATAATAAGTTATTTTAATTGAATACAAGCAATTGAGTGAGTATTCAATTAGTTTTTATTGTATTTGAAAAGAATATATGCAATTTGACTTTGATATTGTATATATGAAGGTATTTTAACATAATACTCTGAGTACGTAACTAATACTTGCCATATTTACGTATTTCAATTGAAAACCAATATTTGGTAATCTATTAGGGAGATTTAATTGAGCTTTAATGTAATACCTACAATAACACATTTTTTTGTCAGTACATCCATCAATTTTAAGAGAATACGATCTTTTAGAGACTGATTTATGACATATTAATGAATTTAAGTTAAATAATATTGTTTTACTGCTATTCATTACATTACATTAAATTCAAATAGAATACAAGCATTTAAGTATGATTCATTATATAATAAGTTATTTTAAGTGAATGCTAGCTATTATATGAGTATTTAATCACTTTTTTTATATTTGATGAGAATACATGCATTTTGACTTTGATCTTGTCTAAATGAAGTTATTTTAACATAATACTCTGAATATACGACTATTATTTGCTATATTGATATATTTCAGTTGGAAATAGATATTTGCCTATCTATTAGGGACATTTAATTGCGTTTTAATCTAATACGACAATGACACATCTTTTTAATAATATATCGATCAAAGTTGAGCGAATATGCCCTTTTAGAGATGAAATTATAATATATCAATATATTTGAATTGAATAGCGACGATCTTATTTATATTCATTGCAATAACATTAAATTCAAGTGAAGTATGAGCATTTAGAGTACGATTCATTGCATAATAACTTATTTAAATCTGTGTTTTAAAGCGGGATACAAGCATTTAGATACATTGCAATAACATTAAATTCAAGTGAAGTATGAGCATTTATAGTACGATTCATTACATAATAACTTATTTAAATCTGTGTTTTAAAGCGGAATACAAGCATTTAGATATGATTCAAGCAGAATACAAGCATTTAGAGAATTCAAGCGGAATACAAGCATTTAGTGTATGATTCAATACAAAATAAATTATTTTAACTGAATGCTAGCCATTATATGAGTATTCAATCAATATTTATTATGTTTGGAGAGAATACAAGTAATTTAACTTTGATCTTATATAGATGAAGGAATTTCAACATAACACTTTGAATACACGACTATTATCTGCTATATCAATATATTTTAATTGAAAATAGATATTTGGCGATCTATTAGGGACATTTAATTGCGTTTTAATCTAATACGATAATTACACATCTTTTTAATAGTAATCGATTAAGGTTAAGTGAATAGGCACTTTTAGAGACTAATTTATGATATATCAATATATTTGAATTGAATAGCAACATTTTTACTGATATTCATTACATTAACGTAGAATTCAAGTGGAGTATAAGCATTTAGAGTACGATTCATTGCATAATATGTTATTTTAACTGAATACAAGCAATTGAGTGAGTATTCAATTAATTTTTATTGTATTTGTAGAGAATATATGCAATTTGACTTTGATCTTGTATATATGAAGGTATTTTAACATAATACTCTGATTACACAACTAATGCTTCCTATATTGACGTATTTCAGTCGAAAGCCAATATTTGGTAATCTATTCGGGATATTTAATTGAGTTTTAATGTAATACCTACAATAACACATCTTTTTATCAGTACATCCATCAATTTTAAGAGAACAACCACTTTTAGAGACTGATTTATGACATATTGATGAATTTGAGTTAAATAATGATTTTTTGCGGCTATTTATTGCATTATATTGAAATCAAATGGAATACAAGCATTTGGAGCACTATTCGTTACGTAATAAGTTATTTTAACTGAATGCTAGCTATTATATGAGTATTCAATCATTTTTTATTATATTTATAGAGAATTTGAGTAATTAGACTTTGATCTTGTCTATATGGTGACATTTTAATATAATACTTTGATTACATGACTACTGTTTGTTATATCGACGTATTACTGCCAAAAATAGATATTTGGCAATCTATTAGTGATATTTGATTGCGTTTTAATGTAGTACCGACAATTACACATCTTTTTAATAGAATATCGCTAAAGTTTAAGCGAAGGAGAACTTTTAGAGACTGATTTATGACATATCAATGAATTTGAGTTGAACAGTGATGTTTTTGCAGCTATTCATTACATTACATTTAATTCAAATAAAATACAAGCATTTAGAGTATAATTCATTACATAATAAGTTATTATAACTGAATGCTTGCCATTATATAAGTATTCAATCACTTTTTTTTATATTTGAAAAGAATACAATCAATTTGACTATGATCTTGTTTATATTAAGGCATGTAAACATAACACCCTAAACACACGACAATTATCAGTTATATCGTTGCATTTCAGTTGAAAATAGATATTTGGCGATCTATTAGGGACATTTGATTGCATTTTAATTTAATACCGCAATTACACATCTTTTTAGTAGTATATCGATCAAGGTTATGCGAATATGCCTTTATAGAGACTAATTTATAATATATCAATATATTTGAATTGAATAGCGTCGTTTTACAGATATTCATTGCATTAACGTTGAATTCAAGTGGAGCACAAGCATTTAGAGTACGATTCATTGCATAACAAATTATTTTAGCTGAATACGAGCAATTATTTGAGTATTTAATTAGTTTTTATTATATTTAAAGAGAATATATGCAATTTAACTTTGATTTTGTATATATCAACGTATTTTAATATAATACTCTAATTACGCAACTAATGCTTGCTATATTAATGTATTTCAATCGAAAGCCAATATTTGGCAATCTATTAGGGATATTTGATTGAGTTTTATTGTAATACCTATAATTACACATCTTTTTGTCAGTGTATCGATCAATTTTAAGAGAATAGGATCTTTTAGAAACTAATTTATGACATATCAGTGAATGTGAGTTGAATAATGAATTTTTTGCAGCTATTCATTGCATTACATTGAATTCAAATGGAATATAAGCATTTGGAGCACGATTCATTACGTAATATGTTATTTTAACTGAAAGCTAGACATTATATATGAGTATTCAATCACTTTTTGTTATATTTAAAAAGAATGCAAACAATTTGATTTTGATCTCGTTTATATGAAGGCATTTTAACATAACACTCTGAATACACAAATATTATCTGCTATATCGATGTATTTCAGCTGAAAATAGATATTTGGTGATCTATTAGGGACATTTGATTGCGTTTTAATCTAATACAGTAATTACACATCTTTTTAATAGTATATCGATCAAGGATAAGCGAATATGCCCTTTTAGAGACTGAGTTATGATATATCAATATATTTGAATTGAATAAAGACGTTTTTACTGATATTAATTGCATTAACGTTGAATTCAAGTGGCGTTCAAGTATTTAGAGTACGATTCATTGCATAATAAATTATTTTAACGAAATACAAGCAATTGTGTGAGTATTTAATTAGTTTCTATTGTATTTAAAGAGAATATATGCAATTTAATTTTGATCTTGTCTATATGAAGGTAGTTTAACATAATACTCTGATTACGCAACAAATGCCTGCTATATTGATGTATTTTAATCAAAAACTAATATTTGGCAATCTATTAAAGACATTTGATTGAGTTTTAATCTAATACGTATAATTACACATCTTTTTGTCAGTATATCAATAAATGTTAAGAGAATAGGCTCTTTTAGAGACTGATATATGACATATCAAATAATTAGAGTTGAATAGATGTTTTTGCAGTTATTCATCGCATTACATTGAATTCAAGTGAAATACATGCATTTAAAGTATGATTCATTACATAATATGTTATTTTAATTGAATGTTAGCCATTATACGAGTATTCAATCACTTTTTAATATATTTGAAGAGAATACAAGCAATTTGACTTTAATCTTGTCTAAATGAAGGCATTTTAACATAATACTTTGAATATACGACTATTATTTGCTATATCGATGTATTTCAGTTGGAAATAGATATTTGGTTATCTATTAGGGACATTTAATTGCATTTTAATCTAATACGGTAATGACACATCTTTTTAATAATATATCGATCAAAGTTAAGCGAATATGCCCTTTTAGAGATGAAATTATGATATATCAATATATTTGAATTGAATAGCGTCGATCTTACTTATATTCATTGCAATAACATTAAATTCAAGTGAAGTATGACCAATTAGAGTACGATTCATTGCATAATAACTTATTTTAACTCAATAAAAGCAATTGTGTGAGAATTCAATTAGTTTTTATTGTATTTGACGAGAATATATGCAATTTGACTTTGATCTTGTTTATATGAAGGTATTTTAACATAATACTCTGATTACACAACTAATGCTTGTTATATTGATGTATTTCCATCGAAAACTAATATTTAGAAATCTATTTGGGACATTTGATTGAGTTTTAATGTAATACCTGCATTTATACATCTTTCTGTTTGTATATCCATCAAATTTAAGAGCATAGGCTCTTTTAGAGACCGATTTATGACATATCAATGAATTTGATTTGAATAGTGATATTTATGCGCCTATTCATTGCATTACATTGAATTTAAGTGGAATACAAACATTTAAAGTATGATTCATTCCGTAATAAGTTGTTTTAGCTGAATGCTAGCTATTATATGAGTATTCAATCACTTTTTATTATATTTGAAGAGAATACAAGCAATTTGACTTTGATCTTGTTTATATGAAGGCATTTTAGCATAACACTCTAAATACACAACTATTATCAGCTATATCATTGTATTACAGTTTAAAATAGATATTTGCAATCTATTAGGGACAATTTATTGCGTTTTAATCTAATTCGGCAATTACACATCTTTTTAGTAGTATATCGATCAAGGTTATGCGAATATGCCCTTTTAGAGACTGATTTATGATATATCAATATATATTTTAATTGAATAGAGATGTTTTTACTAATATTCATTGCATTAACGATGCATTCAAGCGAAGTACTAGCATTTAGAGTACGATTCATTGTATAATATGTTATTTTAACTGAATACAAGTAATTATGTGAGTATTAATTAGTTTTTATTGTATTTAAAGAGAATATATGCAATTTGACTTTGATCTTATCTATATGAAGGTATTTTAACATAATACTCTGATTATGCTGCTAATGCTTTCTATATTAATGTATTTCAATCGAAAATCAGTATTTGGCAATCTATTTGGGACATTTGATTGAGTTTTAATCTAATACCAATAATTACACATCTGTTTGTCAGTATATCGATAAAAGTTAAGAGAATAGGCTCTTTTAGAGACTGATATATGACATATCAAAGAATTTGAGTTGAATAGTAATGTTTTTTCCAGCTATTCATTGCATTACGTTGAATTCAAGTGGAATACATGCATTTAAAGTATGATTCATTATGTAATAAGTTATTTTAAATGAATGTTAGCCATTATATGAGTATTCAATCAATTTTTAATATATTTGAAAAGAATACAAGCAATTTAACTTTGATCTTGCCTAAATAAAGGCATTTTAGTATAATACTCTGAATATACTACTATTATATGCTATATCGATGTATTTCAGTTGAAAATAGATATTTGTCGATCTATTTAGGGACATTTAATTGCATTTTAATCTAATACGACAATTACACATATTTTTAATAGTATATCGATCAAGGTTAAGCAAATATGCCCTTTAGAGATGTATTTATGATAGATTAATATATTTGAATTGAATAGCGCCGATTTTACTGATATTCATTGCATTAATGTTGAATTCAAGTGGAGTACGAGCATTTAGAGCACGATTCATTGCATAATAACTTATTTTAACACAATACAAGTAATTTTTTTTATACAAGTAACTGTGTGAGTATTCAATTAGATTTTGTTATATTTGAAAAGAATATAGGCAATTTGACTTTGATCTTATTTATATAAAGGTATTTTAACATAATACTCTGATTACAATCAATATTGATGTATTTCAATCGAAAATCAATATTTGACGATCTATCAAGGACATTTGATTGATGTTTAATGTAATACCTATAATTACACATCTTTTTGTCTGTATATTCATCAAATTTAAGAGCATAGGCTCTTTTAGAGACCGATTTATGAAATATCAATGAATTTGAGTTGAATCACTATATTTATGCGGCTATTCATTGCATTACATTGAAATTAAGAGAAATACAAATATTTAGAGTTTGATTCATTCCGTAATACGTTATTGTAACTGAATGCTAGCGATTATATGAGTATTCAATCACTTTTTATTATATTTTAAGAGAATACAAGTAATTTTAACTTGATCTTGTCTATATGAAGGCATTTTAACATAATACTTTGAATAGACGACTATTATCTGCTATATCGATGTATTGCAGTTGAAAATAGATATTTTATGATTTATTAGGGACATTTGATTGCGTCTTAATTTAATACGGCAATTACACATCTTTTTAATAGTATATCGATCAAAGTTAAGCGAATAGGCACTTTTAGAGATTGATTTATATATATCAATATATTAGAATTGAATAGAGATGTTTTTACTAATATTCATTGCATTAACGATGCATTCAAGCGGAGTACGAGCATTTGGAGTACGATTCATTACATAATATGTTATTTTAATTGAATGTTAGGTATTATACGAGTATTCAATCACTTTTTAATATATTTAAAGAGAATAGAAGCAATTTGACTTTGATTTTTTCTAAATGAAGACGTTTTAACATAATACTCTGAATATACGACTATTATTTGCTATATCGATGTATTTCAGTTTGAAATAGATATTTGGCAATCTATTAGGGACATTTAATTGCGTTTTAATCTAGTACGGTAATGACACATCTTTTTAATAATATATCGATCAAAGTTAAGCGAATATGCCCTTTTAGAGATGAAATTATGATATATCAATATATTTGAATTGAATAACGAGCGTCGACTTTACTATATTATTCATTTGCAATAACATTAAATTCAGTGATATGACAATTAGAGTACGATTCATTGCATAATAACCTTATTTTTTAACTACAATATAAAGCAATTGTGTGAAGAATTCAATTAGTTTTTTATTGTATTTGACGAGTATATGCAATTTTGACTTTGGATTCTTGTTTATATGAAGGTATTTTACCAAATAATACTCTGATTACACAACTAATGCTTGTTATATTGATGTATTTTCCATGCGAAAACTGAGTAATATTTGACAATTCTATTTGGGACAATTTGATTGAGTTTTAATGTAATACCCTGCATTTATACATCTCTTTCTGTTTTGTATATCCATCAAATTTAAGAAGCATAGGCTCTTTTAGAGACCGATTATAATGACATATCAAATGAATTTGATTTGAATATGTGATATTTTTGCGCCTATTCATTTGCATTACATTGAATTTAAGTGGAAATAGCAAACATTTAAAGTATGATTCATTCCGTAACTAAGTTGTTTTATGCTGAATGCTAGCTATTATATGAGTATTCAATCACTTTTTTATTATATTTTTGAAGAGAATACAAGCAATTTACTTTGATCTTCTTTTATTATGAAGGCATTTTTAGCATTAACACTCCTAAATACACAACTATTATCAGCTATATCATTGTATTACAGTTTAAAATAGATATTTGCAATCTATTAGGGACAATTTATTGCGTTTTAATCTAATTCGGCTAGAATTACACATCTTTTTAGTAGTATATCGAATCAAGGTTATGCGAATATGCCGCTTTTAGAGACTGATTTATGATATATCAATATATTATTTGAATTGAATAAGAGATATTTTTACTAATATTTCATTGCATTAACGATGCATTCAAGTGGAGTACATAGCAATTTAGAGTACGATTCATTGAGTAATAATGTTATTTTAACTGAATACAAGCGAATTATGTGGGGTATTTAATTAGTTTTTATTGTATTTAAAAGAGAATATATGCAATTTGACTTTGATGTTATTCTATATGAAGGTATTTTAACAAAATACTCTGATTATGGCTGCTAATGGCTTGCTATATTAACGTATTTCAACGTGAAAATCAGTATTTGACAATCTATTTGGGACATTTTGATTGAGTTTTAATCTTACATATAATACATAATTTGTTTATCAGTATATCAATAAAAAGTCAAGAGAATAGGCTCTTTTAGAGACTGATATATTGAATATATCAAAGAATTTGAATTGAATAGTTAATTTTTTTCCATCTTATTCATTGCATTACGTTGAATTCAAGTGGAATACATGTTTAGTTTTCTTTATGGTCATTTTTTATTTGAATGTTAGGCTTTATTAGTATTTCCAATTTTTAATATATTTTGAAGAGAATACAAAGCAATTTTAACTTGGATCTTTGCCTAAATGAAGGCTTTTTTTAATATATCCTGAATATACGACTATTATATGCTATATCGATGTATTTCAAGATGAAATAGATAATTTGCCCGATCTATTTAGGGACATTTAATTGCATTTTAATCTATACGGCAAATGACACACATCAAAAGTTAAGACCGAATATGCCCTTTTAGAGATGATATTTATGATATGATTATATATATTTGAATTGAAAATAGTGAAATCTTACTGTAATATTCAATTGGCAATATACATTATTCATAGTGAAGTATGACCCATTTGAGAGTTATTACGATTCATTGCGCATATATAACTTATTTTAACTGAATACAAAAGCCAAATTCGGGTGTGAGTATTTAGATTAGTTTTTTATTGGTATTTGACAGAAAATAATAGTGCACAGTTTGCACGTTTGAACCTATGTTTATATGCATGAGGTATTTTAACATAATACTTTCTGATTAACACAAACTAATGATTGTGTATATTTAATATGTTATTTCACATCCGAAATAATACGTTTGGCTAATCTATTTGGACATTTGGATTGAGGTTTAATGTTTGAATACTGCAATTTATTCACTCTTTCTTGTGTATATCATACAATAATTTTAAAAAGAGCATTAGGGTACTTTTAGAAGACGATTTTATTGACATATCATGAATTTGATTTAGAGTAGGTAATTTTTATTTGCGGCTATTCATTTGGCATTACTGCTCGATATTAAGTGGAATACCAAAATTTAAGAGTATGATGCATTCCGTAGTAGTAGTTGTTTTGAAGCTGAATGCCTATGCCTATTATAGTTCGAGTATTCATTTCGGCGTTTTTTTAAATTTATATTTGAAATGAGAGATACAAAGCTAATTTGACTTTCGATCTTGTTTATCATATGTCATTTTTAGCATAACACTCTTACAGTACAGGCAAGGACTAATCTACAAGTATAACAATGCGATTTGATGATCAAACAGTTGTAAAAAGATAGTTTGCAATGTCTATTAAGCGAATGTTATTGGCGTTTTTAAATCTAAATTCGGGGCAATTCACATCATTTTTTAGTAAGTGGGTAATATACATATGTATCGATCATTGGTTATGCGGTAGCGCCAGAGGCATCATTGCCGTTATAGAAGACTGATTTTATTGATATAATCAAACTATATTTGAATTGAATAGCAGATAGAAATTTTGTACTAATATTATCTTGCATTAACCGTCAATAATAGTGACCATTCAAACGCCGAGTACCACAGTCATTTAGAATGCGATCATTGGCATAATATGTTATCTTTTAAACCTGAATACCAAGCAATTATGTGAGGGTTATTTAATTTAAGTTTTTATTATATTTAGCAGAGAATATATGCAATTTGACTTTGATCTTATCTATATGAAGGTATTTTAACATAATACTCTGATTATGCTGCTAATGCTTGTTATATTAATGTATTTCAATCGAAAATCAGTATTTGGCAATCTATTTGGGACATTTGATTGAGTTTTAATCTAATACCAATAATTACACATTTTTTTATCAGTATATCGATAAAAGTTAAGATAATAGGCTCTTTTAGAGACTTATATATAACATATCAAAGAATTTGAGTTGAATGGTAATTTGTTTTCCAGGTATTCATTGCATTACGTGGAATTCTAGTGGAATACATGCATTTAAAGTATGATTCATTACATAATAAGTTATTTTAATTGAATGTTAGCCATTATTCGAGTATTCAATTAATTTTTAATATATTTGAAGAGAATACAAGCTATTTAACTTTGATCTTACCTAAATAAAGGCCTTTTAATATAATACTCTGAATATACGACTATTATATGCTATAT
The DNA here is from genome assembly GCA_002786265.1 of Apostasia shenzhenica. NCBI lineage: Eukaryota > Viridiplantae > Streptophyta > Magnoliopsida > Asparagales > Orchidaceae > Apostasia > Apostasia shenzhenica. The sequence continues at coordinate 3,998,495 of KZ451908.1, read as the reverse complement.
CGATGTATTTCAGTTGAAAATAGATATTTGCCGATCTATTTAGGGACATTTAATTGCATTTTAATCTAATACGGCAATTACACATATTTTTAATAGTATATCGATCAAGGTTAAGCGAATATGCCCTTTAGAGATGGATTTATGATTGATTAATATACTTGAATTGAATAGCACCGTTTTTACTGATATTCATTGCATTAATGTTGAATTCAAGTGGAGTACAAAACATTTAGAGCACGATTCATTGCATAATAAGTTATTTTAACAGTATACAAGCAATTGTGTGAGTATTCAATTAGTTTTTATTATATTTGAAAAGAATATTTGCAATTTGACTTTGATCTTATTTATATGTATTTTAACATAATACACTGATTACGATCAATATTGATGTATTTCAATCGAAAATCAATATTTGACGATCTATCAGGGACATTTGATTGATGTTTAATGTAATACCTGTAATTACACAACTCTTTGTCTATATATTCATCAAATTTAAGAGCATAGGCTCTTTTAGAGACTGATTTATGACATATCAATGAATTTGAGTTGAATAGTGATATTTAAGCGGCTATTCAATGCATTACATTGAATTTAAGTGGAATACAAATATTTAGAGTATAATTTATTCCGTAATAAGTTATTTTAACTGAATGTTAGCGATTATATGAGTATTCAATCACTTTTTATTATATTTGAAGAGAATACAAGTAATTTTACCTTGATGTTGTCTATATGTAGCATTTTAATATAATACTCTGAATACACGACTATTATCTGCTATATCGATGTATTACAGTTAAAAATAGATATTTGATGATCTATTAGGGACATTTGATTGCATCTTAATTTAATACTGCAATTACACATCTTTTTAACAGTATATCGATCAAAGTTAAGCGAATAAGCACTTTTAGAGATTGATTTATGTTATATCAATATATTTGAATTTAATAGAGATGTTTTTACTAATATTCATTGCATTAACGATGCATTCAAGCGGAGTACAAGCATTTAGAGTACGATTCATTACATAATATGTAATTTTAATTGAATATTAGCTATTATACGAGTATTCAATCATTTTTTAATATATTTGAAGAGAATATAAGCAATTTGACTTTGATCTTATCTAAATGAAGGCATTTTAACATAATACTCTGAATATACGACTATTATTTGCTATATCGATGTATTTCAGTTGGAAATAGATCAATTTGGCTATCTATTAGGCGACTTTAATTGTGTTTTTAATCTAATACGGCAATGACACATCTTTTATAATAAATATATCGATCAAAGTTAGCAATAGCCTTTTAGAGAGTAAATTATGAATAAATGATCAATAATGTATTTGGCAAATATCAATAGCCGATAACTTATTTATGATCTTAGCCAAATAACATAGTAAATAATCAAGTGAAAGTAAGCAACAGCATATATAAGAAGTACGATATAGCATTAGAAAAATTAATTAACATAATCTTCATAAACTAGAATAAAAGACATAAGTGCGTGTAGAAGTATTAATAAAATAGTATTATATTTGTATTTGACGACAATATATGCAATTTGACTTTGACCTTATTTATATGAAGGTATTTTAACATAATACTCTGATTACACAATTAATGCTTGTTATATTGATGTATTTCCATCGAAAACTAATATTTGGCAATCTATTTGGGACATTTGATTGAGTTTTAATGTAATACCTGGATTTATACATCTTTCTGTCTGTATATTCATCCAATTTAAGAGCATAGGCTCTTTTAGAAACTGATTTATGACATATCAATGAATTAAAACTCAATCAATCAAATGTCCCAAATAGATTGCCAAATATTGGTTTTCGATGGAAATACTTCAATATAACAAGCATTAGTTGTGTAATCAGAGTATTATATTAAAATACCTTCATATAAACAAGGTCAAAGTAAAATTGCATATATTCTCATCAAATACAATAAAAACTAGTTGAATACTCACACAATTGCTTGTATTCACTTAAAATAAGTTATTATGCAATGAATCGTACTCTAAATGGTCATACTTCACTTGAATTTAATGTTATTGCATTGAATATAAGTAAGATCGTCGCTATTCAATTCAAATATATTGATATATCATAATTTCATCTCTAAAAGGGCATATTCGCTAAACTTTGATCAATATATTATTAAAAAGATGTGTCATTGTCGTATTAGATTAAAACACAATTAAATATTTGAAATAGATAACCAAATATCTATTTCAAATTGAAATATATCGATATAGAAAATAATAGTCGTATATTCAGAGTATTATGTTAAAATGCCTTCATTTAGACATGATCAAAGTCAAACTGCTTATATTCTCTTCAAATATATTAAAAAGTGATTGAATACTCGTATAATGGCTAACATTCAATTAAAATAACATATTATGTAATGAATCGTACTCTAAATGCTTGTACTCAGCTTGAATGCATCGTTAATGCAATGAATATTTGTAAAAACATCTCTATTCAACTCAAATACATTGATATATCATAAATCAATCTTTAAAAGTGCCTATTCGCTTAACTTTGATCGATATACCATTAAAAAGATGTGTAATTACAGTATTAAATTAAGACGCAATCAAATGTCCCTAATAGATCATCAAATATCAATTTTTAACAACAATACATCGATATAACAGATAATAGTCGTGTATTCAGAGTATTATGTTAAAATGCCTTCATATAGACAAGATCAAGGTAAAATTACTTGTATTCTATTCAAATATAATAAAAAGGGATTGAATACTCATATAATCGCTAGCATTCAGTTAAAATAACTTATTACGGAATGAATCATACTCTAAATATTTGTATTCCACTTAAATTCAATGTAATGCATTGAATAGCTACATAAATATCACTTATGCGGTTATTCATTGCATTACATTGAATTTAAGTGGAATACAAACATTTAGAGTATGATTCATTCCGTAATAAGTTGTTTTAGCTGAATGCTAGCTATTATATGAGTATTCAATCGCTTTTTATTATATTTGAAAAGAATACAAGCAATTTGACTTTGATCTTGTTTATATGAAGGCATTTTAGCATAACACTCTAAATACACAACTATTATCAGCTATATCGTTGTATTACAGTTGAAAATAGATATTTGCGATCTATTAGAGACAATTTATTGCGTTTTAATCTAGTTCGGCAATTACACATCTTTTTAGTAGTATATCGATCAAGGTTATGCGAATATGCCCTTCTAGATACCGATTTATGATATATCAATATATTTGAATTGAATAGAGATGTTTTTACTAATATTCATTGCATTAACGATGCATTCAAGCCGAGTACAAGCATTTAAGAGAGCATACATCTTCAGACATAAGAATAAGCGCACTTATTATTAAAAAATCATGCTACTAACTATCAAGAGTGTACTTATAATATAATACATACCAGTATAATCAAATATCAGAATATTAATGCGAAACATAATACTAATATTTAAGCTGCTTCGACACTATATATTAAAAAATTTGATGTTTTAATCTAATAATAAAGGCATAAAAAATAACAAAAACCTTTAAAATTAAATATAAAAAATTCTACGATTCTAACGGTTATAAATTAAACGAAAATGCCCTTTAGACGCATGGCAATTTATGATAGATTAATATATTTGAATTGATATGGCGTCTTTTTACCGATATTTATTGTATTAATAATGAATTCAAGTGGAGTACAAGTATTGTATTCATTGCATAATAAGTTATTTTAACTGAATAAAGCAATTGTGTTGAGTATTCAATTAGTTTCATTATATTTATTGAGAAATATGCAATTTGACTTTGATCTTGTCTATATGAAGGTATTTTCTGATTACGCAACTAATGCTTGCTATAATTTTGTATTTCAATCGAAAACAAATATTTGGCAAGCTATTTCGGGGACATTTTA